>PVIW01001906.1:0-113227 GCA_004026585.1 Noctilio leporinus | reverse complement strand
AGTGCCACCATAAAGGTCCTGGAGAAAAATATAGGCAGTAAAATTTTAGATATCCTACATAGAAATATGTTTACTGATTCTTCACCAAGGGCAAAGGAAATAAAAGAACAAATAAACAAATGGGCCTATATCAAATGGAAAAGTTTCTGCTCAGCTAAAGAAAAAAAACACCATCAAAATTAAAAGGGAATCTCAACTGTATGGGAAAATATATTTGCCAATGACACCTCAGACAAGGATTTGATCTCCAAATTATATAATGTGACTCAACACCAGGGAGACAGACAGCCCAATTAAAAAATGGGCAAAGGACCCAAACAGACAACTCTCTGAGGGAGACATACAAAGGGCCCAAAGGATGCTCAACATCACTAGCCATCAGAGAGATGCAAATTAAAACCACAATAAGATACAACCTCACACCTGTCAGAATGGCAATCATCAACAAATCTACAAACAACAAGTGTTGGCGAGGATGTGGGGAAAAGGGAACCCTGGTGCACTGTTGGTGGGAATGCAGGCTGGTGCAGCCACCGTAAAAAACAGTATGCCTGGCTGGTGGCTCAGTGGATAAGGCGCCGGCCTGTGAACCAAAGGTCACTGGTTTAATTCCCAGTCAGGGCACATAACCAGGTTGCACACCAGGTCTCCAGCCAGGTCCATGGCTGGAGGCAGGTGAAAGGCAACCATACATTGATGTCTTTCTCCCTCTCTGCCTCTCCCCATTCCCCTTTTTCTGGAAGTAATAAATAAAATTAAAAAAAAAAAAAAAAAACAAAAAACAGTATGGAGTTTCCTTAAAAAACTAAAAATGGAACTGCCTTTTGATCCAACAATTCCACTACTAGGACTATATCCAAAGAACCCTGAAACACCAATGCATAAGAACCTATGCACACCTATGTTCATAGCAGCACTATTTACAATAGCCAAGTGCTGGAAGCCTAAGTGCCCATCAGTAGATGAATGGATAAAAAACTTTGGTACATTCACAAAAGGGAATACTACACTATACAGCAGAAAGAAAAAAGGAACTCCTACCCTTTGCAACAACATGGATGGAACTGGAGAGTATCATGCTTAGCCGGTCAGTGAAAGACAAATACCATATGGTCTCACCCATTACAGGATAATAATGAACAAAACAAACAAACAAGCAAAACAGAACTAGATGCATGAATACAATGAATAGACTTTCAGTGGGCAGAGGGGAGGAGGGAGGAGGAGGCAAAGAAGGGGAGCAGTTTAGTCAAGGAACTAGCATGGAAGAACCATGGTCATGGACAACAAGTGGGATTGACCTTGGGGGGCAATCCCCCAGTGGGTGGGTGGGGAAGGGGACAGAGGGGAGGAAAGAGGGGATGGATGTAATACATCAACAATAAAATTAAATTAAAAAGATGTTTAAAATCATGATATCATGTAAAAATACATTATTAAAATGGTACTATTATATATACCACATACATGATACTGATTATATTCATACTTTATTATTACCTATTAATATATTGATATAAGACAGAATATGCTCTCATCAGTGAGGGATTGGTGCCATCCAGAAAAGAGCCAGGTAAGGGGTGGAATTATGGCGGGTTTAAAGAGCTGTTGCAGAACAGTCAGGAAAGAGCTCTCCAAGGAACTTAATTAAGTGAAGGAGCAAACTATTTGAAAATGTTAAAGGAAGAATGTGCCTAGCAGAAGAAACAGTAATTTCACAGGCCCCGAGGAGGGAATTAATTTGGTGTTTGGGGTTCCCCGTGGCTGGAGGGTGGGCCTGAAGGGAGCCAGCTAAAGAGATGACATCAGCGAGGGGAGAGGGACCAGATCCCGGCCGCGGTGGCTGTTATGCCCATTTGGCCATTGAGGATGCTGTGACTCCTCATTTTTCACAGCAACTCCCACGCAGCACATCTGTATGGGATTCTGTGCTGGCTAACGTGGAAGTTCTACAAAGCCGAGAAAAGAATGGCACCTTCCTGGGACCAGTCATTCAGGAGGCTCCTCCAGGGGCCGTAGAATCTCAAAGTCACTGAAGACGCAGGGCTCCTGTGCCTCTCCTCCCAGAGCCACCAGTCACCTGTTGCCCAGTCAGCAGCCCCATTGCAAATCAGCCAGTAAGTCCTGCTGGTTGTCTAGCTCAACAGGCCCCCGTGCACCCCAGCTCTCGGCCTCCGTTACTAATGCCGGGGTTACCCAGAGTTTCCATTTCAGGCCTCCACCATTGCAACGCCCATTCCTCCTCCCCTCACCAAACCCTCTCGGCTCACCCCACCTCAAGTCCAGCTTCTGTCCTTAGGCCTGATTCATCTTTCTTCTTTCTTTCTTTTTAAGCTTTTATTTACTTATTTTTAGAGAGGGGAAGAGAGAGAGAAAGAGAGAAGGAGAAACATCAACGTGTGTTTCTCATGTGCCCGCAACTGGGGACCTGGCCCACAACCCAGGTATGCGGCCTTTCGGGTCCCAGGCCAGCGATCAATCTACCGAGCCATACCAGCTGATTACTCTTTCTAAAACACAGATTCAGTCCTGCCTTCCCTACTTGGAAAAAGGCATGTAATGACTTTAAACCACCAAAGATTTTCTAAAGCTCACATTTCTGTAAGTCTTTTACCTGTCAGCCTCTTCCTGGGCCGATATCCTGCCTCCTTTCCCAGACGTTTGCTCTGCAGCCAGACTGAGCTCTTGTCACGTCCTAACACCCCACTCTTGCACCTGCTGTCCCCTCTTCTTGGAATACCCGCTCTGGTGGCTAGCTGATTGAACTCCTACTCATCCTTCGGGACCCAATACCAATGCCCACCCCCCCTGGAAATCTCATACTTTCTTTCCAGGATGAGGGACTTCCTAGAATCCCGTTCTACTTACATGATACCATATTGTATAGCCTCCATTTATTTACCTCTGGCTCTCCTGGTACATAGTGAGTCTCTGACTGGGAACACACATTCTAGTTACTGCACTATTTCGCATCACCGGGCACGTGGTATTGGTCTTTGCTTAATGAATAAGCTAGGCATTTCCCAAGCTTCCTTTTGGAATATGCATAGGGTGTTGATAAAAATGTCCCATGCAAATACGTTTAGCAAGCAATGGCTTAAACATAGTTGAATTAGGGCTAACATAGATCGTGCAATCTCATGTGTATTTTATTTTTAAATGTGCATACATTTAAAAAATTTATGTGGAGAAGATTTTCTGAAAGAGTAGCTGGGAAACTGTTTACAGTGTCATCTCTGGGGAGCGAGGCTTGGGAATGAAGGGGAGAGAAGAGCATTTTCATTTCCTTCTGATGGCATCCTATACTATTTGATGCTTCTAAAAACGAGAGCATGCGATGCTTTTAAATAATTCATTTTCTAAACAATGAAATACACAGCTGTATTTTTTAAAATAACACCAGCCAGCAACCCTATACTATACTACAAATGTGGAAAATAGCGATTTGATACGTGGACTGTGATCTCTCTCCTGCTTTTACCATGACCCTCCAGTATCCCGGGGTCCTCTTGGGAAACATGACCTCTCCAGACCTCGTGGGAGAACGACCTCCCCAGGTGAAGAGGGTCCAAGGAGAACTATCTCTGGCCCATCCCCCAAACAATGGGCTCTAGGAAGAGATCCTATCCAAGGCAGGAGAACACGAGTCCAGTGAACAAAGAGGAGAGATGGCGGAGTCAATCTACAGAGCGTCACAGTGGTAGAGACTTGGAACCTATCTTGAGTTCCTGGATCTAATCCTGCCTGAAGCCAATTTCACCTGCAATGCACCTTTGTAAGTCAACAATTTCTTACACTTGCAAGGAAGTGACAAAGGAAAAGACCTCTGCTCTGGGAAAAAGGAGACCTAGCATCGTCCGTTAACTGGCTGGATCCATTGTCTCCTCTACAGGCAACTGGTGTGGCCAAGTCTCCTCATGGACAGGTGAGTGCTGGCATGGCATGGGGGTTAACGCTGTTCCCCAAATCACGCAACTGTGTGTGGTCCAAGGCCTCCTGCAGAGCCTGGTCCTGCCGGCTAAGAGAAGACTGCAGCTGGATTGGGCAGGTAACTGCAGACAGGTGGGGGAGGATGGGAGTCACCAGGAATGACCACATTGGGCAACATAAGATAGTCCCTGTGGACGGGCGGAGCCCAGCATCCGAAAAAGAGAAATGAACAAGCTGCTCAGGATCTGGGCTGGATGCTTTACTTCTATTTCTTCACTTAATCCGCACAAGAGGTCCCATTACATGGCTAGAGGAAGTGAGGCTCAGAAAGGTAAAGTACCTTGTCCAAGGTCACACAGTAAATGACAAACCAGGGTGGTATGACCCCAAAGTCTGCTAGGAGTGAGGTCCCAGCTACAGGGGTGGGACATGGTCCTTGGAAAGCCCAGGGGTTGGAGGAGAGGAGAGATGGACCCGACTTCAGTCTGGGCAGGATTAGGAGCAGGAGCCCAAACTGGGAGAAACCGGGAAAGTTCACTGGCCGGAGCTGGGTCTCGGCTCCGCTGGTGGGTCAGTGAGCCTGGCCGCTGCCAGCGCCTGGCCTCCCCCGATGGGTCAGGGGCTGCGCTCTGGGACTCAGGGTGGGCAGTCACCTTGGCTCATTACCCTCTTCCACCCCAGAGCCAGCGAGGTGCTGTTCTCAGCCCTGCTTCCCGTAATTGCCTGGGAGCTAGAAAGTCCCTGCTCTGGCTGCATACGGATCTGTGGAAGGAAGGAAGGAATAATTACGCATTTTGACAGCCTTGTAGGAAGCATATTGCTTTCTCATCTTTGCCCAGGATTCCACAGCGCTCTGTATGTCAAAACCCACCTCCTCTCGGGAAGAGGATTTCTCTTCTTGTCGGTGCTAGGGGGCTGGTCCCACCCGCAGCCTCCCCTTGCCGGCCCCTAAGTATCCTCACTGCAAGGTTGGTAGGAAGGGAGATGGGGGAGGGGGTGCATGGCACCCCGTTTTCCAGCAGGGACAATCAAGGCCCTGTTCCAGCAGAGCTGGCAGAACGCTGGGAGGCCTCAGGTGGGAGCCTCCCTCACTGCTCTTCCAGCTCTAAGGGAGAAGCCTGTGCAGAATGACAGAAGTTCACACAACCCACGAGCTGATTTCCAGGACACCTGTATGCCGGCCTCCTCCTCTCCGAATTCCTCTTCATTGCATTGTGGGCTGAGAGGGTGGGAGGCCTCTAATGACACCCTTCTGGCAGCCATTTGGTTCTGTGACTCTTTCAAGGAGGAGCAGAATGATGTTGACCTCCTCTCACATGAAGACGCCCCTCGAAGGTCCCCTCTCCTGTCCCTTCTGCATCAAAGCCTTGGATGTGGTGATGTTCTCTTCTGGGTTTTAACTGCTCTGTCACAAAACCCCCAGAGGCAGAGGCTGAAATAATAAGCGCTTTATTATGTTTGTGGTTTATGGAGGAATTTGGGTAGATCTGCTGCTCACGGGAGTGTTGAGCTGGTGCATGGTCTGGCCTGGAGGATCCAAGAAGTCTTCGCTCCTGTCTGGAGCCTCGGTGGGTACAGATGGATCCTCTTCTCTCTGTGTGTCTCTGAGCCTCTCACATGATCTCTCCAGCAGGAGAGCCAGACGTACGAGGTCTGTCCCAGCGGCGCAAACTGTTTTAATTATATTGACATCGGCTTGATACTTTTAGGACAGACCTTGTAGGACACAGTGCGCAGGGCTCCAAAAGCACATGTTCCCAGAGGCAGAAAGTTAGAGATGCCATCCGTTCAGGCCTCAAAGCTGCCACAGCATGGCTTGTGCTGCTTATCCGGTTGGTCAGGGGAAAAGGACATAGATTTGCCTCAGTGGAAGGTGCAGCCACCTTGAATCCTTGCTGTCGTCCCTGCGGCTTTACGTGCAATCTCAAATTTAGGGCTTTGAAAGTCTTTGGTACCACGGGTACATAGATTTTAAATCGTCTCTGGGCTTAAATAATAATAATGATCTCAGGAGAGTTGGAAAGTGAGCCAATGGCAATTTATTTTTAAAATAACACCTTTCTGAGATAATAGGCAACTTATGATTTTCTCAGCTGTTTCAGAAAGAAGGGAAAAGGGAGACTGTAAACATGCTGGTGCCTGCCTTGTCATCTGGAGCACGGGGATGCCAAGGAGCCAGGGCTGCCACTCACCCCTGGCCCCGGCCCGCCCTCCCCGACTTCTGTTCCTCCTGCATTGGCTTGTGCTGGGGTTGGCTTTCTGATTTACATAACCACTGAGACTCAATGGCCTAGAGCCTCGGATGCCCCCCTCCCCCACCCCCACTGCAGTTACTCTCCCTGGGACCACAGCTAAGAAGGTTTAGGAGAGATTTTTTTTTTTTTTTTTTGGATGAGCTTCGTTATTTTCAGGCCGGATTAGGTGGCTCACCCAATGAGAGCTCATAGGCAGGGGCGTCCAGAGTGGGGTGGGTCTTCTGGGATGGGCAGCAGCACCGAGTGGGTTGCAATTCTAGGGCAGAGGGACATTTGAGGGAGTGGAAAGGAGCTGTTCCAGGCACGCCCCAAGGGAAGGAAGCTCATAGAATAGGCATCTTCACCGGGAACCAAGTTAATTTTTGACCCAAAGGCTAAAATAAGCTTCCCTTTTCTCCTTCCCTCCACCTCCCACCCCCACCTAACCTGAAACAATAATAGGAGCAATTAGTAGCAGGTCTGCTATGCAAAACAGAAGAAATCTGCTGCCCAATGATGACTGGTTCTGTAAGAGCCCCTGGACCTGCCTCTGACTGTGAGCTCCACTAAAAAAAGAACGCTAGCAGCAGAAGAGTGTCTTGCAGGCAGTCCCAAGCGCCCACGGCCCTCTAAATGTATCAGCCCACAGGGAGGGAGCAGAAATCCATTTTAGGATCCATACTCAGGATTTTAATCTGTTTTCTATTTTTAACCTTTAGCAGAGAAGATGAGACCCTGCCAACGAACAGAAGCCATTATCTTTGCTAAAAGTAATTTCAGCTCTGAGAGAGACAGAGTCCAATTTAGCTTTCTAGGTTGGTTTGTTTTTTTTTTAATTCCTTGCAAATTAGAGCAAGTGCTAGCAGAAAGAGTTGGGAAGCTGAGGAACTGGATCCTGTGGGAGCCAGGAAATAGGGACAGATATGTCGGTGAGGTTCTTCCCTCAACCTGATGTCAGTGAGGTTCTTCCCTCAACCTGCCTCGCTACCACCGCCCACCCATTCATCCTGAATTAGTCCGTCTTTCCAGTCACTCTTCTCTTTAACCCATCCTGTATGAGTCTGTTTGCTGATTTTTTCTCCTAAACTGGGTTTCCATCACACTCTTTCTCACCTGAAAAACCACACTGAACTCAGAACTAAATGCAAACTTTAAAGCAGTGATGCACCAGGTCTTTCAGCTTTCTCCTGGCTCCTGCCTGCCCTTCCAGGTCACCTGTTCTTTGCCTAGCACTACACCTGCTACTGGTTCAGTTACATTGGTCAAGAAAATGCTAACTAGCCGCCGTCTCCTGCATTTGACGGGCATTAACACCTCCCCATGCTTTGTACATTCAAGCCATTCCCTTGACCAGGAACAGCTTTTCCCATTCCATCCACGAGGGGAATAGGCGCTTATTCCTAAATTTCTAACTCCAATGTCACCTCTTTTTCATAGCCTCCTTCTACCTACCCACACACCCGAGGCAGAATTATTTTGGGTTCCCATCCTCTTTAATGCATTCCTTTGCTGCAGCGGTTGCTGCATCATGTTTTTATACCATCTGATATGCTGTCAAAAGATCATTGGGTTTCTAAGAAAATTTACTTAACCAGAATTGATTTACAAAACCAATTGATTCAATGAGAGATAAAGCGGGGTGAGGTCAGGGTGTTGGAGGCTTGCAAAACAGAGTTAGTTCTCCTGCAGTAATTTCAATAATAAAGGTGCTTTATAGATATTAGAAGGTTTAATTACAAGCTGAAATGTCAAATTGCTTGATCAAGAAAGACACAAAGGAACCCAAACATCTCATTTTCCTCACAAGCCACAGTCATGAGCCTGCCAAGTCTCAATCATCTTGGTCTTGACCTTGCACGCTTGCTGGCATCACAATTCATAATACACAGCAAACAAGAACACAAGGGTGGACAGGTGGACAAAGGAAGAGATGCTCACGTCACTGGGTGGCCAGGTCCTTGGTTCTCAGTTCCTGTCATCCTGCTCATCAAAGACTAATCCCCAGTGACAAGCCTGTTTTTACCAATGTCAATCAGAGTAATGCAAATTTTGTTTCTTAATTCACCAACCTTATGGTCAATATCCAATTCAATTATGAAAACTCTCTCTGTAGGGAAAGGCCTCTATGAACTAATCTATTACCTTCCTTTTGTACAGGAGGACACCAGAAGCAAGGATGGTGTCCTAGCCAACTTTGTCACCCCAATATTGCCAAGTTAATGATAAATAGTCTGCACTATTCAGGTAATTAGCTTTAGTCTTCTCTTCGGAGCTTGCTCAGTGCCTAGGCTGTTTTTTTAACATGAGTTGGATGCGTTCCCATGGCTCCCCAAGCTTCTGTATACTGATTACAAGATTTATTGTCATGAAAAAGGATGGACTTTAACAGACAACAAACTCTTCTATAGAACATTAACATCTATTGAGGATTGTGTTAAACCTTTTTCATGAATTATCTCATCTATTCCTCTCAACAATCTTATAGCACAAGTCACATTACTGGTCCACTGTATAGAGAGTAAACAGGCTCAGAGAAGACAATTATTTGTCCCACAGGCAAATAAATGGAAAATAATGACCTAAAATAGCTACTCCAAAACAAAAATTCTTTTTTTTTTTAAATCTTCTTTTTTTAAATTTATTTCATTATTTTTAGAGAGAGGGGAAAGGGAGAGAGGCAGAGATGGAGAGAGACATCAATGTATGGTTGCATTTCACCTGCCTCCAGCCACAGACCTGACTGGAGACCTGGTTTGCAACCTGGTTATGTGCCCTGGCTGAGGAATCGAACATGCGACCTTTGGGTTCACAGGCCGGTGCCTTATCCACTGTGCTACCAGCCAGGGCCAAAACAAAAATTCTTATTTTTAATAGATACCTTCCAACTTTAGTTGTTTTTATACAGCTGTCTACAACAAAAAGAAAGTCAACTCACTTAATCGCACATTCGCAAATTCTGTAATTAATTTATCTTGCAGAATTTAACTGGTTAATGTTAGATATTCATTGGTACTGATTTGAATAGCCTCAATTGAAAAGGAGCTTAACTTTCCTCTAGCAGAAAACTGAAGTGCCCAATCATTCATTTGCTTGTTGAATCGTGGGATGAGAGATGTTTCCTAAGGAATATCATGGCTGTATCCTGGGCACCTATTTATAGTGAGATGTGAGGAGGTGGAATGGCTCCATTTTTACAAGAAGATATCAGTCCTCCCCAAGAATTAGCTCAGCACTTAACCCATACCATAATATTACATGCTCTCCAGGGCTTCTCATGAACACCCTTGAATTTCCTGGTACCTGACTCTGACCACAAGCCTAATTTGTACAAATAATATTTATGAAAGCTGTCTTGAAGAAGAATGATGCCTATTATCTTTTGGTTGCAGATGCTTCTGAAATCCATTTTGGAATGAGGCATTATGTATAGAATTCATTGATTATGGTGATCTCAGACAGGTTGTTTAACCTCCTTCACTGATACCAAGAAGGCGTTGGTCTAGTTGCTCATAGTGCTTTCCAATGCTAATATTTCATCACTTATTCTCAGCTCTCACCATACCTATACTAATGAGAGTCTCATCATGAATCATCAAAAGCGGTAGAAGATGTAAATGCTATTTCTATTTGGTCTAAGCCTGCATTTGAATTTGTGGCTTACTTGGCTCAGTGGTGAATGTGGAATGGATAACTTACCAGCTGCCATTACCCCCTTCTCCAGGGCAATTATTTCTACTTAGAGGTTCAAGCGATTCTCAGGAAGATGACCTCTCTAGATGAGTGGAGAGGCTCCTGCCATAGTCCATGGAGGAGGTAAAGATGGCTTGGACCAGGATGGTAACAATGAGATGAATTCAAATAGTTTTGATGGAGATGGGGCATATGAATCTGGAAGGACTCCTAGATATCTGGCTTGATTAACCTGATGGATGTTGGACCTATTTACTAGAGCAGACTGGAGAGGAACAGGTTGGTGGAGGGTGGAAAATCAAAAGTTCAGTTTTGAATGCATTAGTTTGAGTTTCAGGTAGAAATATCAAGAATGTTGGATATATAAGTCTGGAGTCCGGAAGACAGGTCTGGGCTAAAGATGCAAGTTTGGGAATAATTACCATACAGTGGATAAATCACTGAAGGAAAGCATAGGGAGAGATTTTTTTTTTAAGTAGTTTTTCCCCATTTCCTTTAGATTTTTAGCCCAGTCTCTTTCTCATGTCAGTCTTCCCCCAATTAATCAATAAACTAAAAATATTTTTAATGAACGAACAGTTTCAAATCTGAGATTTTATCTGTACTCCTCTGTGCTTCAGTGCTCTCTTATTCAACCATGGAATTTAATGAGGATGAAATCTAACGCAATTTTGGTGCCAGCATCTTCTCCAAAGAGTTACTGTTACGTGACCACTCCAGCCACTAAGCAACAAGGCCAATCAGTGCTGGGGCCAACACAGTTTGATGTTGTGTATGTACCCCTGTGCCCATGCCCCAGCCCCACATTAATGAAAAGCTCCTCAGAGGAATGACTGTAACCTGCTCATCTGGAAACCTCTCACAGCTGAATCTGTGCTGAATCAGCACAGCAAAGACCTGCTGATGGAAGAGCCATTATTTATTTTTAATTTTTAAAGATTTTATTTATTATTTTTAGAGAGAGGGGGAAGGAGAGAGGCAGAGAGGGAGAGAGACATCAATGTATAGTTGCCTTTTACCTGCCCCCAGCTATAAACCTGGCTGGAGACCTGGCTTACAACCTGGTTATGTGCCCTGACTGGGAATCGAACCAGAGACATTTTGGGTTTGCAGGCCGTCGACTTATCCACTGTGCCACCAGCCAGTGCCTGGAAGGGCCATTCTTATGTCAAGATTTTGGTGGTGTTGAAGAGTAGGTAAGGACTATATGAGTGGAGACTTTGAGCTGGCTTTGACCCCAAAGGGGAAATCTTTGGCTCACGATATAAAAAACAAACAAAACAATAGGAAAAGCAACAGTGGGACTAGTCTAATGGGGCAGAGACAACCAGCAACTCAAGTGCCCCTAGGGTCTGCATTCCTTCCAAGTTCCACTTTTCTCTAGGTGTGAACCCCATTCACTGTCTGCGTCACAGTGGTTTATACCCTCCATGACACTTAAGGGTCTCACAAATCATCTTGTTTACTTATTTTTTATTGTTTGCCTCCCTACTCCCCACCCCCATGATATAAACTTTATAAAGAGAGGTATTACATCTGTCTCGTTCATGGCTACTTCTCCAGCACCTGGAATAGTGCCTCTCTCTAAGTGGAGGTTTGTAAAAATATTTCTGAATAGAGGAATAGCTTCTGCATGAAATAAGCAAGGACTGCATCTCAGTTTGGACATCTCTGAGTCCAATTACTATCTCCAGGTGTTTGAGGTGCTATGGTTGGTGGTCATCTTGAGTCATGTTCTTGTGCCTGGGAGTGGAAGAAGATACAAGATCAGAAACTGGACAATAATAAAACGATGAGCAAAGAGGAGAACTTCGGCTAACATTAACAGAAAATGGAACCTAATAAGTAGGTCTAAGACCCTACTGAATATAAGGTGGTCTTGGTCTTGAGCTTGCTTTGGAAATGTGTGGGAGCTGCCCCGTCCAACCTCTTGGCTTTGACATTGTAGCTACTTGCACATCCACTGAGCAATCTCTTTAAAATGTGAATACAGTGACAATATTCTCCAAACCCAAATTCAAAGACACAGCCTGGTAAGTATGAGGACCACAAGAGACAACATTTAAATTAGGCCTCTTCACAAACTGTCATGATGGTTACTGGTTGTCCCTGCAGGTGTCCCCTCCAAGCAAGCTGGGAAAACATTTGCCATTTGAGTCTTGACCCTCAAAATGGCATTTACACAGGGAAGAAGGGCTGGCATTAGCTCCCCCACATCATTCCCAGCCTTGCCCGCCTCTGGTATCCAGCAGTGAGTCCAATTTCCCTTAACCATTTGGAAAAGTGGCAAATTATGGGGAACAAATGTCCCCTCCAGCAGCAGGAGAGACACCTGCCTAATGAATCGGCAGTTATGCAGATGGTGAGATGGAGACACCAAGCAGGAAGAAGCTGGAGTTGGCTGGTCCCGATAAGGAGGCAGCGCCAGGGCCCCTCCCCGTCTCTAAACCTGCTGGGCCGGACCGCGTGGCTTTGCACACAAACATAGGTCGTTTAGAGTGCTGTCAGCAAGCTCTCGTCGCCTCGTGCCAAGACACTCGAAAACTAAGAGCGACGAGGAGAAATTATTTCCAAGCTGCTGCTTTTCACTTAAAACAGAGGATCCAGACTTTTAAAGCTATGTTCTACATCCAGAACCGTAATTATCCTTCGACGTGTCCAAATAGCCATCAGCCACCATCTTTATGCGCGTGCGCGCGCGCGCGCGCGTGTGTGTGTGTGTGTGTGTGTGTGTGTGTGTGTGTGTGTTGGGGGTGGGAATGGAGATGCGGGCAAAGGAGGGGAGGAGAAGGCAGTGGGAGGCTCTATTTTTAAAGGCACTAATTACGATTTTGTAATTTACTCTCGAAGGTATTTAAAAACGTCCTTACAGGGCGAATAAAAATGTCATCATGTATGCCAAGGTCTGGATCCAAATTTGGCCCTTAGTTTGGCTGAGAAAGAAAAATATCTATTCTCCTGATTGAATTTACCATTTTGCACAAGTACTTCTCTGTTTAATTCATGAAATTTAATCACGATCATGCTGGGATTTATTGCTTCTCATTAATGCTTCCTTTGAAGATGAGTGGAAAGACCTAGGGTGGAGAGGAAAGAAAGATTCTTTCCAAAGCACTATAAGACTTAATTTGGATTTTATTAAATCTCATTAGTTCACTAATACAAAATTTATGATACTTTGGACAGAGAGTGGGCTGATATTTATCTTGGTTTAATTTATGAAAAAGTGATTTTTCTCTGCAGGTGAATGATATCAATAAGTCTTATGGGAATATTCTATATCCTTGATAGAATATTCATTAGACACTTTCTTTTATATACAAGTACTATGCTAATTTCAATTTTTAAAATACTTTGATTAAAGAAGATGGATGGAGGCTACCACTTGACAATACTTCTATACTTCAGTTACCATTGCTGTTGCTTATTTATTTATACTCTCCCTCTCCCAGAAAAAAATTGGATCCAGCCTATAGCAGAAGGCACAACTAAATAGGTAAAAATAAGCATTTGTCTAACTACCACATCACACAAAAATGTTGAGATGGCTCTTCACTGAATTTGGTGGATATTTTTGGGATGGCCTGTCTTAAATAAAATGAGTCTGAAATTCATCTTTGAAGAGTTCTGGGAAGTGGTGCAAAAAAAAAAAAAATAGGTATCGATTTTATTAGAAAATCCCAAATAAGAGTGACTTCAACAAAATAAAAATTTTATTTCTGACTCACCTAAGAAAAACGTGTGACTCCGCAGTGCAGCGTGGGTGAGGTGACTTTCCAGGCATCAGGGTCCCAATACCCCTCCTTTGGGCACGTCATGGCCCAAGATGGCTCCAGGTGTGCCCAGGTGTGCCATCGAAGGGAGGATGAAAGCTCTCTTCACTGACCCAACCGAACTGATCTTTTCCTCCATAAAACACACTGGCTGAGGCTGGAGTCCCCACTGTGCGCTAGTGGGCCCTGCACATGAGCGCCTTCAGTACTGCCATCCCTGGCAGCTGAAGTGTGTACCTACTATAAAGCACACTGGCTGAGGCTGGAGTCCCCACTGTGCGCTAGTGGGCCCTGCACATGAGCATCTTCAGTGCTCCTATCCCTGGCAGCTGAAGTGTGTACCTACTAAGAGCCTGTGCAAATTGCCCCAAAGTAGCTCATGACAGTTGTCTTCAACACCTGTCATTTTCACCCCAGGACATAATTAAATATTATGCAAACTGATGCAACACTGATGCAGGGAAAGTGTTATTCCTATGAAAACTACTTGGACCACCTAGGAAAGACTTCGTAAATCGGAGTTTTTAAGCGATCGCTGTGCCATGAGGCATGGTTTGAGATTGCCATAAGTGGGTGGGGAAAATCGGGATGACAGGACTGTGTCTTTAAGTTCCCACCCCACTTTTGAGACACAGTAACGGGAGACATAGATGATGCATCTGGGGGTGATTTTGAGAAGACACAGCGCTGGAAATGGCGCAATCTCAAAGAAAATCCTCTCGGCTCCATGCAAAAGGCCGAGGGATGAATATAAAGTTATATGTTTTTGTTTGAACTACAATGTGGCAGACATATATGTAAAATCTTCCAGGCATCCTCAATCTCATCAGCTTTTTTGTACCAATTAAGCAGCTGCTGGGACACTGCCGAACACTCATAGAAAGGAACGCTCTTCGGTCATTAAAAAGGAAATTGCAGAAGAATGTCTTGAACATGAAAAAAAAACTTCCACAGTAGATTGTTAAATGGAAAATCCAGATTAAAAATAGGCCTGGGCCCTGGCTGGTGCGGCTCACTGGATTGAGCGCTGGCCCTTGAACCAAAGGGTCACTGGTTCGATTCCCAGTCAGGGCACATGCCTGGGTTTCAGGCCAGGTGTCCAGTTGGGGGCGCATGAGAGGCAGGCACACATTGAGGTTTCTCTCTCTTTCTTCCTCCCTTTCCCTCCCTCTAAAAATAAACAAATAAATAAAATACTTTGTGGGAAAATACAATGAAAGTACATTTTGGATTTAGAGGAAATACACATCCGCCCTCAGGACCTGAGAGGGCGGGAGGAGGGGACGGGAGGGAGGATGACTGAGGCAGGGGTGTGGCAGAGGAGCCCAGGTGCTCCTGGACCAGTGCCTCTTCCCCACCGCTGTGCACTGCAGGTGCTCAGTTGGAGTTTGTTGATTGGCTCACTTTCCACTGAATTTGCTCACCCATCTGGCACCGACTGGGTGCAGCTGGGCAGTGATCACTTGCGGTGTCTTGTAGTGACAGTCAGGTGGCCGCTGGGCTGGGGTCATCTCAAGGGCTTCTTTGCTCACTGGCACCTGGGCTGGAACAGCTGGGGCTCCTAGGCATCTCCTCTCTTCCTCCTTCTTCCTCTCTTCCTCCTCCTCCTCTTGTTGCTCCTCATCCTCCCTGTCTCTCTCCCCGTCTCCCTCCATCCCTACCTTCCTTCCTCCCTGTCCAGGGAGGTGGCTTTAGCTTGCATTGAGGGGTCTGGCACATGTGTAGAACCCATGTGGCCTTTCCTAGCCCAGGCTTGTGATACAGTGTTGTTCCGTTCAGAGGCCTTCACAAAGGCCCACCCAGGTTCAGGAGAAGCGGGGCAAAGACCCCTCTCTTGATGAAAGGAATTTCATTGCAAAATTTGCAGCCATGTTTCCAAACTAGCATCGCCCGGTGCCTGCCACCCTCCTATCTATGCAGCAGTGAGTGTGTGTCAGGGGGTGGCACTCGGTTCACCCCACTTTTTGTCTCCTTCTCCTCTCAGCCTCCCCTCCCCCATGTTCAACTCCGTTTCCATCAAAAGTTAAATTCAGCAACTCTTCTGAATTTCTGCTGCAGGTTCTCTGGGAGCCTTGGCCTTCTCTCCTTCCCTAGCTTGGAGCTGGTTAGAGGTGTCACTCTGTCCTGTGCCCTGTATCTCGAGTGTAAGGCCAGCCAACAAACGGCACCACGAGGTCTGTCTGCGGCGGAACAGTGCCATGGTCCAGCCTCCCCTCACACCCTGGGGCTGTCTTGGTTCCCCACTCTGGGCAGTGGCACCTTAAGCAAGCCACTCATACTTGGTTTTGTCATTGAAAAGGGTGGGAATGAGAATTGCACCTCTCACAGGACTATGGTAGGAGTCCCATGATACAATAAATGTCCAGGCTTCTTGTATGTTCTCAGGAAACATCTGCTAGTTTCTACCGTCCCTGTTAGCACCACAAATGCTGCCTAAATGTAGGGACTATGTCTTGCTCATGACAGCCTTCCCTGGAGACTTGTCCAGCCCCTGGCATACAGAAGAGGCTCTGTGCAGCCTGTTCTCCCTTTTCTAGTTTTTCTCTGTTGGTTCTCCTTGGAGATTTTGGGCAGATCCTTTCTTGGTCTTCTCTGGCCATGCCTGGCTTGAGCGGCGGTTCAGACCTTCCATGTTAGCCCTTTGCAAAATGGCCTTTACCGCACAAAGTGCATCTTTGCAAAGTACAAGGGTGTCCTATTGGTTCCTAATATAGCTTTTAAATATATAAAACCTTGCATTTCTGCTTAAACTTATGCCACTCCAGCCTGTTTCTAGGATGTTTTTTCCCTAATGCATAATTCCAAGGGAAAAGGGACTATTTTCCCAAAGGCCGTAAACTACGTCCACACCGGAACTGAGCTGTGTGTGTGCTGGAGTCCTTCAATGGGGTCCCTGGCGGGAAGAAGGCTGGTCACTTGGGCTTGTCACTGTAGCCACCAGGGTGAACTGCATGATTTGGAGGACCCAGTGCAAAATGAAAATGCATGGCCCTGGTTCACAAGGATGACGTGTTTTCAGAGGGCTTTCGCAAAGCACCAAACCAACCGCAGACCCTTCTGATAGTCCCTGTGACCACACTCATGAAGGTGGTCTTGATACTCACCTGAGCTCGACAGAAAAGGGAAAAACGGAAAAACAGTCACGAAGGACAGGGTAACGCGCAAGTCAATTAAAGATAAGTGTCAGGTCGCTAAGAAGGCCCTGCCCTTGAATGAAATCTGCCCTCATTCCAACTGTGCCCCCTCCCTGCTCCTGTCCCACCCCCTGCCACTCCTCCCCCTCTGCTCGGGGTCCACCACAGCAGCCTGCCTTGAGCACTGGGAACATTTTTATGTCTTTGTTCTTTCTGTCCCTTCAGTCAGGACCAGCCTTTCAGATTTTTCACACAGCTGGCTCCTCCTTCTCGTCAACTACCAGCTTGAGGTCACCCCCAGCGCCTAATACAGACACTTTGTCATCCTGTGTCCCAGCACCCCTTCATTTCCCTCGCAACTCCACCAAAATCTGTATTTCCCTGCATTTGGCCCATCACTCCCCAGAAGCATGGCCTCCTGAGTACAGGGGTTGGCCCACCTGGCTCGCTACCGGGGCTTGGGCATTCGGAGCGTGACACCAGGCTAATGGTGGGTGTCTGCGGCAGGCTGACCCCCCAGAGATGTTCAGGCCCCTGTCCCTGGAACCTGTGGATATTCTTACATGATGAAGGGAGATGGAGCAGGTGTGATCAAAGTAGAGTGATTACAATGCGGAGATTATCCTGGATTATCCCAATGGGACCCAAGGGCCACCACGATGCTCCTTAAGAGGGACACCGAGGGAAAGCCGACATAGAAGGGGGGCGGTCAGAGGGAGAAGGGCACACAGCTGGCTTCAAGGACAGAGGAAGATGCCTCAGGCCAGGCAAACTGCCAGCTCCCAGGGAGCTTTATTTCAGATCTCTGTCACCCAGGATTCGAGCCACTGCCTTTGTGGTCATTTTTAACAGCGTTCATAGGAAATTAATACCGTGTTCAATAAAAATGAGCTGAATAATGTATGACTACGTGGATTTGCTGTATTCCACTCGATGGTTGTTGCCCGGAGTTTTTCATGTGTGCAAATATGTGCGAGGGGCTAGCTGCCAGCCCTCAGCCTCCAGGTGCTGACGTTCAGAGAGGCCAGAAACGTGGAACAATCAGGTGGAGGTGGAGAACCCTTCAAGGCAGAAATGCATTAAAGCCCTGACTTGACAATGACTGTCAAAAAGCTATCTGCCCCTTACTCTTCTGTATGACTGCACCCTGTCCTTCCCTTTGAATCGCCGAGACCGGTGGTGACCCGGTATTAGGTGTATACTGTCTCCCCTTCTAAAATGGAAGTGCCGTTCAAAGCAAGAAAATGCCTGCCAGCGCCAAAGACCAGCTATAAGGCAGAAATCCATACTAGAAAAATCGTTTCGACGGTGGCTGCTACATTAGAGCTACATGTCAGAGCATGCTGTCGCAGGGACAGGGGGGCTCCATGTGGCTCCAGGTTGATGCCAATCGAGCAGGGAGCCCTTGCCGCGGGTGAGTGAAGCCACCTGGGCCTAGACGCAGGTGCGGCGTGTTCTGGCCCGGACGCTGGGCTGCGCAGAGCGGCCCACACCAGTCCCAGTGCATTTCTCCCATCGCAGGACTTGGCTCAGCAGACCCTGAGGGAGCGGAGGCTCAGCAGTGGCCCAGAGAGCTTTCAGGGGGAAAGGTCTCACCCACCGGGGACAGCGCACCTTCGAGCTCCAATCCAGGGAGGCAGCTCCGGGGGTGTTTCTGAATCCATTGGCTTGAGTCTCATCTGCGTCTTTGTAAAAGTCACCCCCAGCCACCCCTAACCTTCAAAACCCTTCCTTCTCACCCCATACAAACCATTCCCAGCCTGTCGGCTCCCCTAGTGGACAGTGAGTTCTGACGAAAGGGACTAAGTCTCATTCATTGCTGTCTGCCTGGGCCTGGGCCCAGCCCATAGCCGGACCCCACCTAGACCCTCACCCACCAGTGGCCTCTGGGCCACACCTATCTACTGCCTGCTTCTGTCTGGCCAGTGAGCTCAGGATCATCTTCACGTTCTAAATGGCTGGGGGGGAATTCAAAAGAAGAATATATTATAACACATGATGATTATGAAATTCAAAGTGCAGTGTTCAGAAATAAAGTTTTATTGGACCACAGAAATGCCAACTCATTCGCATAACATCTGTGGCTTCTTTATTTTCCTTCACTTTGTTGAGGCATAACTGACCAACAGTACTGTAAAATATTGGAAGAATACAATGCGATAATTTGATAAATGTATACATTGTGAAAGGAATCCTCTCATCTGCTTAATTAACACATCCATGTGCTCACATGTATATGTGTGTGTAGAGAGAGAGAGAGACAGAATTCTTTTTTTTTCTTTTGGTAAGAACATTTAAGTTCTACTCTTAGAAAATTTCATTCATACAATAGATTGTTAACAGCTATTGTCCCCATGTTGTACATTATATTCTCAGACCAAGTCATCTTATAGCTGAAACTTTGTGCCCTTAGACCAGCCTCACCCCATCAACCCCAATCCCAGCCCCTTCTGCAGCTTCTTCGGTGCTCCAAGGACAGAGTTGAGTGGTTGCGATGGAGACCATCTGTCCCCCAGAGCAGAAAATGCTTACAAGCTGGCCCGTCGCAGGAGAAGTGTACCAACACCCCTCCACTGGACACTCAGGAGACCGCTGTCGACCAGCCACTAAATGATCAGATAAACGGTCTCCAGTGCTCACATAGCCCAAACTGCCGGGTGGTGCTGTAGCTATTTTTATATATGAGATGCTGAGGGCAGGGATTCAGTCTCATTTTCCTTCCGTGGCTCCTGCTCAGGGTCAGCAGGTATGAAAAAATGTTGATGTTCATTTGCTGCCTCAGACATGAGAGAGCAAGAATGTATCAGACGGGTTCTGAGATGCCAGTGGTTCCTCATGGTGGCACCAGGGACGTCCTTGACCTTGAGGTCCGCCCTTCAGAAGCTCCTGAGTCCCCCTGCAGCAGGGAGGCCATCTCTCCCTGCACCGTGGCCCCAGACCTGAGGCCAGCCGACCTGCTAAAAGCACGGAGGACCGTGGCCAAGTTGGCAGTCGAGCGTAGAAATCGACTTTCAAGTCAAAACCAAATACAGGGCACTAGGGAGAAAGTGTGGCCTTCTGCTACCGACAGGGCTGCATGTAGGCCTCGACTGTGGTTCTTGCTGGATCTGTGTCTCTAACACAAGTTTCTGACCTATCGTGTCCTTGTCGGAAAGTGCAGACAGTGAAGTTTCTCCGTCACAGAGCTGCCCTAAGAACTAAGGAAGATGACAATGTGTGTGTGAAAGGATATGAAGCGTTTCTCCCTATTTCAGGGATTGGACCCAATATTCAGTCACTTAGCCCATAAATATTTATCAGCTATCCACTGTGCACCAGGCACTGTCCTAGACTTGTGATGTATCAGTGAACAAAACAGAGAAAGGACCTCCCCTCCAGTTGCTTATATGCTGCCAGAAATATACAATCAACACAAAAACAAAATAAAACGAGAGAACAAAATATAATAGAACAAGAAAACGATAAACCATAAACTACCTGTAAGTTATATAGTATATTAGCAATAGACATGAACAGAAAATAGCTAAATGTCCACCGACAGAGAACTGGATATAGCAGCTGCGTGGTTCTGTACCATGAAGTATCGCTCAGCCCTGAGAAAGGACGAGTTCCTGCCTTTTGCAACACGGATGGACCCTGAGGGCATTGCTCTGAATGGCGTAATGCAGATAAAGACAGTGCAAGGCCTCCCTTATCTGTGGAATCTAAAGAAAACAAGCTAAAGTAACAGACTTGGAGAGTAGAAAAGGGGTTGCCACAGGCTGGGGTGAGGGGAGTAGGAGGAGGCTGGTCATAGGACGCAAATTTTCAGCCGTAAGATGAATAAGGTCTGAGGATCTAATGTAAAACCTGGTGACAAGAGTTGATAGTAATTAAACATTATTGTACAATTTAAAATTGCTAAGAGAATAGATAAATACGGGAGATGATGGGCATGTTAATTAACCAAATAGGGGAGATGCTTTCAAAATGTACACATATATCAAATCATCACTTGGTATACTTTAAACAGCATGCAACTTTGTCAATGATAGCCCAATAAAGCTGAAATATAATAAGAAAGGAAAAGCACAAGACATTGTTTTGCATGCAATGAACTCATTAGAAATAAAAACCAGGCCCGGGTTGGTGTTACAGTGGATAAAACACCAGCCTGCGAACCCAAAGGTTGCTCGTTCAATTCCCAGCCAGGGCACATAACCAGGTTGCAAGCCAGGTCTCCAGCCAGGTCCGTAGCTGGAGGCAGGTGAAAGGCAACTGTACGTTGATGTCACTTTCCCTCTCTGCCTCTCTCCCTTCCCCTTTCTCTAAAAAATAATAAAATCTTTAGAAAATAATAAAAAATGTTTAAAAAACCAATCAGAAAATAAATAATAAACATAAGACATGTAAATTACATAGTTGATAATCAGGCAATAAATACTATGGAAAGAAAGAAGCAGGGCAAGGCAGGAGTGGCCCAGGCAGGATGCAATTTCCAATGATAAGTGTCGTGACCAGGGTACGCCTGGTGGAGAAGAGGAGAGTTGAGCAAACAAACTTGGGAACTCAGGACTACGTCTCTGAAGTAAAGAAATGTTTGGCCCCAGGCAAGTCAGGTACAGGCTCTGAGCCTCCCCTTCCCTGTCTGCATTTACAAAAGCTGCTTCTCAGGATGGTTGTGAGTTTTATAGGAAACCGAGTTCATGAAAGCGCAAAGCCTGGCAGACAGTAGAAACTCGGTACAACAAATGCACACGACAGGGAGGCAACGGTGCTTTTGCTTGTTGGTGGAGGGCTGCTCCTTAAGTCAGGATGCATGGAAATTAGGAGATCTGAGAACACAGACATGGTGTGTCACAAAAATGTCCCCTGTGGCCCCACGGACCCGTTTGAGATGCCTGGCTCTGGGGACACCAGGCTTCTTTACACACTGTACCCAGATCAGAAGACTACTTAACTCTGGATGGGTGTGTGTGTGTTGCTATTGATGGGGTGAGAAAGTAGGTTGGGTGTGTCCCCAGTTTAAATGAATGTGTTGACTTCTAAGACCTTTTGCGTCACAATCACCTCCCCCTGTCCATGCAGAACAGGCTACATTATCTGTGGGGCCCCATGCAAAATAAAAATGTGGGACCCCTTCTTCAAAAAGTAGGGGGAAAGTACCATTAAAAGTTCTAAAATAGGCCCTGGCTGGTGCGGCTCAGTGGATTGAGCACCAACCTGCGAACCCAAGTGCCACTGGTTCGATTCCCAGTTAGGGCACGTACCCAGGTTACAAGCCAAGTTTCCAGCCAGGTCTGTAGCTGGAGGCGGGTGAAAGGCAACCATACATTGATGATTTCCCCCCTCTCTCCCTCTCTTCCTTCCTCTCTCTCTAAAAATAATAAATAAAATCTTTTTAAAAAAATTCTAAAATATAAAGCAGTTTTCTTTCTTCCATGGTTCACTCTTTCAGGTTGTCATGGTGTCTTTTTTTTCAGCATTCAATGTCATTATAAGTAAATATAAGTGAAAATTGGAAATGTTAGCATGAATTTTAACGTTTATCTTTATACTGTGCAATGTTCGTTTTAAAGGCAAATATAAGAGTATTTAACTCTCGGGGGAACAATCATTATCTTGAAGAGATACCTACACCCCCGTGTTCATTGCAGTGTAATTTACAATCTCTAAACATGCAAGCAACAGAAGTGGCAATTGATAGATGAATGGATAAAATAACTGTGGTTTGCATACACAATGGATATCACTCAGCCATACAAAGGAGGTTCTGCCACTTGCAACAACATGGATGGACCTTGGTTGAAGAAACAACTTATGTAGAGACAGGGTGAGAAGCAAGACATGGCGGGAAGGGATGAGAAGCACATTTCGGTATGTTTTGGGGCGAAGGTGAGGCCACCTTTGATAGGAGTAGCCTCATTGAGCTTACCACTCTCCCCAAGTCCACCAGTCCCATGGACTCCCCCAATTATCCTCTGGAGCTGACGGAGCCAGATAAAACTAGACCAACAATTGCTCATAAAATGACCGCAGTCAATTAAACAGCGCGATGCACCCCTGACTGATCTGAAAATAACGCTCTGCTCCCAGCTTCAATCTTCAGGAAAGAGGCCAGGCGGGACCTGTGGGTGGAGTTTGAGTTCCCTGAAGACACGAGCTAAAGTTAGAAAGAAAATTCTCCACACGGTTGGCCTCACGGCTTCACGGATTCTCCGACAACACGAGAATATTCACTTGAACGGCAAAGCATTTTATTTGAAACTAAGTTTTAAAGGAGAGCTTTTAGAGTAAGGCAGGCACATGGTTAAGCTTTCAGCCAGTACCAACAGCAACACAGACTAAGAGACGTCTTCTTCCTGTTCCTGACTCCCACTCAGTCCCTGGCTCCCTCCTCCTGCAGGCGAAAACTAGCAACAATGCAGTGATAGCAAGGACCTACTGAGTGCCTACCGAGAACCCAGTGGGTACTCGGTGCTCCACAGCAAGTGATTGTGGTGGGTCTGCATCTCCACTTGGTTACACGGAGACCTCCGTTTTCCAGAATCTTCCTTCCTGCATGGTTCCAGGTTAGAACTAGCCAACTTGTGTGAGATTCAGAACATGGGAGTGAGTCACAGCCACTGTTGTCTGAAAAGCTCTGATACCATGCCAGCAGAGGCGCCTGGCAGGTTTCTGTGGCTCTTTGCTGTCCCCCATTCCATGCCCAGCTCTTCCTGCCAATAGCAGGTCCTGCTCACCGAGGCCCAGCACCGGCCCCTTGTCCGAGGACCCCAGTGCTGGCCACCTGTTCCCTCCCTCTTCGGTCTCACCTAGGAAGCTGGACAAACCTGACTTCCCCCATTTCCCTGTAAGCTCTAACTTGTGCACTGGCCCCAGTGCTTCCGAAAGGCTGGCTGGTGCTGTTCCCTCTGGCCCAAGCCCTCCTTTATTTATTTATTCTTCACTTTCCCAGCTGTTCCCACAACTGTACTCTCACTCCTAAAGGCAATCGCTCGCCCCACCTCCTGGTGACGGTTCTGCTCCTGGCTGAACCCTGACTGCGGCGCTCTGCTTATGATCACCCACATTTTAAAAATCAGGAAATGGGGTAGCGAGAGGTTAAATAATTAGCTCAAGCTTTGGCGCTCTGCTTATGATCACCCACATTTTAAAAATCAGGAAATGGGGTAGCGAGAGGTTAAATAATTAGCTCAAGCTTTCGCTACCGGCAAGTGGCAGGAGTGGAATTGGAATCCAAGCAGTCCAAGGTATTTGGCCCATTCAAAGATACTTTGCTTACAGAAAGGAATAGCCTAGATGAGCAGAAGGAAGCAACTCTGGATTCAATTCCAGCCCATGGGGTCACTGTGGGAAAGGAATGACATCTGAGAAAAGATGTAGCACACAGGAGCAGGGGTAGAGGAAGGCCCAGGACAAGAGATGTCCATTTTATAGAGACAGAACTCTACACTCCAAGCTGTTCCTTACACCAATATTCAAGAGTGGGAGAGAACGTCTCTTCCTTGAGCTTCTTTAGAATCAAGAGAAACCTTGAGCCCTGGCTGGTGGCTCAGTGGATAAGGTGCCAGCCTGCGAACCCAAAGGTCGCTGGTTTGATTCCTAGCCAGGGCACATAACCAGGTTGCAAGCCAGGTCTCCAGCCAGGTCCGTAGCTGGAGGCAGGTGGAAGGCAACCATACATTGATGTTTCTCTTTCTTTCTTCCTCCCTCCCTGCCCTTCTCTCTAGAAGTAATGAGTAAAATCTTTAGGGGGAAAAAAAAAGAGAGAGAAACCTTGAGCTACTGGGTCACACACTTGTCCTTCAGCAAAGCACTGGTAAAGGGGACAGAATCGTATGATTGACTGGCTTACCCTAAGCAAATCCATGCTCCGCATCTCCAGAGGGGCCTAAAACACAGGGCAGAAAAGGAAGCCATTGCTCCTGGGTAGACAGCCAACAATGTCCACCAGCTCTCATGACCCACCCCACACACACACCCACCGTGAGCGCTTTCCCTGGAGTGCTGATTCCATATCAAGACTTTAAGTCACTCTGGACCCTGGGTTACACACAGACTGTTATGCTCATAGAATCGTGAAATTTCAAGGGGAAAAGTCTCGACGCAAAGGTCTAAATGCACATGAAATTTGAGTCTTTGCTCACGTCACATACTTCCAAAGCAATCGGAGGACTGCGATGGAGCAGGAAGCTTCAAGGAGTTTCAGATTACCGAAATAATTCCCCTCGAGCCATAATACAGAAAACGGGAGCCAAGGGCAAGCAGCAAGCCTGAATCTTCGGCTCCAAGGTTTTTAACGTGACTCAGGTACTGTTGGTTTCTGGAAGCCTCTCCTGGCGATACTGGGGTGCTATTTCCTGGTACATTGTTAGAGAGAACCTTTTAGTCTATAAAAACTGCTTTCGTAAATATGACCCATCTCTGCAAAAGCAGGCCACTTGGAAGATAATTGGTCTGTGGGTGCTCTTCAGAGATGTGGTGAGGTGATTGAAGAAGATGAAAGGGAAGACAGAGTCCTATTCTTCTAAAAAACGGCTCTGTGTAGGCAAGCGCTGAGCGAAACTGGTTGTGGCTTCCAACACTCACAGCCTCTCCCTTTGCGACACCCCAGGAGGGCGACGAGACCTTCCACTCAATTTCTGTCCCTGCCTGATTGACCTCGACTTAAAAGAAACCATTTTCTTCTAGAATAAAAACATCATCTGATTAAGCAAAAACAATGGACAACATTTTACCACTAGGGAAATGTTTTTGTTTTGGAGATTGGCAGCTGTATAATTTAGTTAAAACCCTTGGAGGTTTGTTCTAATGATATTAATGGCTGGGGGGTGGAAAAGGTGATTAAAGGCTGGAATGGCCACATATTTAGCAACCAGGCAACTTGGATGCAGAGTGACACCAAGGGAGTAAATTACCAAATTCCGTTCAGTGACTCAGAGCTCTTATAGGTGGTGAGAGTGCATATTGATTCCATCCTCTGGCTTTTATTAGCCATCTAACATGCTAATAAGGTATAATGAGCAGCCCCCAGTCTTGGCCTCATACTGATGTGCTGGCATTTAAAATTAAGAGTTGGGAGACAGGAAATTTCTTCCTACAGTGTGATAGGCCCTTGGCCTTGCTTGACCCTTGGTTCTTGGTCACTTAACCCACTCAATGCTCTAGAACAGTGACAAGGGTCATAGCTTATTACCATGAGAGGGGAAGGGGCACTGATGATGTTTGAAATTGATTGTATTTATTAACTGTTTGTGATATGCTGTAAATTGGGTAAGCTCTTCTGGATATCATGGCAAATATAAATTAAGACGAGGCCTCTCCTTTTGCTGGTCTTTGGCATAGTGAAGGAGATACCCATTAATGTAAAAAGCATGCACAATTAAATGTAAAACTCCACTATAGTAAGGTGTCTCCTTCAGAAGAGAAAAATGGTGGGTAAAAGCATTAAACCCATCTGAGGAGGTTGGGGAAGGATCCCTGAGGAAGAGGCATCGAGCTGAGATCTAAAGGGAGAGAAAGAGCTAATTACGTAGGATAGAGAGAGAATGTCCTGGCAGAAGCTGACAAGGACACACTGAGAAAACCCAAAAGATATAATGCTTGCAGTAGTTAAGGTTGATGCTGAGTGGCTATGACAAAGTACTCCCAAAACACATCTCAAGTGACAGCAACTTATTTCTTTATTTTTCTCCGTAATAACCATGTAAGACGAATAGGCAGCTCCGTTTCATTTGGTCACTCAGAGACCCAGGTTCCTTCCATCTTGTTGCTCAGCCATCCTCCTGGGATCCCAGGTTGTTTTTCTTACCCACATGATCAAAGCTGATTTGCCATGGAAACCGTATGAGCATTTCAACCCAAAGGAAGGGGGAAACAGAAATGGCTGACAAGCACCTACAAAGAGAATTTAGTCACAGAACCAGTTTCAGCTGCTAGGGAGGCTGGGGACGTGGCTTCCAGATGGCTCCACTGTGAGGGGGAAGGAAAGAATGGGCATTGGCTGTTCATAGCTTCTGCCACAAAGCAAAAGCACTCACATGGAATTGTGTTGTTGCTGAACTAACAAAAATAGATGAATGGCAGCTCTTGCAAGGACTGTAACATACAGATCATTTTATAAATCTATAAGCTTCCTAAAAATGTCTCTGCTGCAGCTTTCCATCTGGGCAGATCATGAGTGTAGCACTGAGGAACAAGCCACTCCCAAGTTTTACCACCCATGGAATGCTTCTGTGTCAAGAACCATGTTATGTGTTTTGTATACATTATCTCATTTGAACCTTGTAAAGATCCATTTTATAGTTGATGAGACTAAGGCAGAGGGAAATTATGATCACATTAGGTCACATAACAAGCATATGATGGATTAGAACTCAGTCCTGATTCTAAATTCTATGATTTTAATAGGTGTACCATATGACTGCTTCTAAAATGTGTGACTCTAGCCCTGGCTGGTGGCACAGTGGATAAGGCACCAGCCTGCGACCCCAAAGGTTGCTGGTTTGATTCCCCAGCCAGGGCACATAACCAGGTTGCAAGCCAGGTCTCCAGCCAGGTCCATAGCTGGAGGCAGGTGAAGGGCAACCATACATTGAGGTTTCTCTCGCTCTTTGCCCCTCTCCCTTCCCCTCTTTCTGAAAAATGATAAACACCTTAAAAAACTAACTAAATAAATAAAATGTGTGACTCAGATAAAAAGAATGTAAGAACTAATGCAATGTTATTAACCAATGTCACCCCAATTGATTTAATAATGAAAAGAACTAATGCACAGTGTATAGCCAAAGGAAATGGTTCTACGCTATATTAAAAAAGGTATCTGTACTCCCATATTCATTGCAACATTATTGATAGTAGTCAAGACATGGAAACTAACCAAGTGCCCCCTGATGGATGAGTGGAAAAAGAAAATGTGGCATCGTATACAGTGGAATTTCTGTTTAGCCAATAAAAAGGAGGAAATCATGCCATTTATGACAACATGTATAGATCTTGAGGGCACAATCTAAGTGAAATAAGGCAGACTGAAAAAGGCAAAACTGCATGATCTCACTTATATATGGAATCCAAGAATATTGAACTTACAGAAACAGCAGATTGGTAGTTTTTAGAGGCAAGGGATAGTGGTAAGCATGAAGGAGCTCAAAAGGTACAAAGTTTCAGCGATAAGATTAGTCAGTTCTGAGGATGCAATGTACAACATGGTGACTATAGTTAATGTTGAATTGCGTATATTTGCAGTAGCCAGGGGAGTAAATGTTAAAAGTTCTCATCACAAGGAAAAAAAAAGTAACTATATGAGGTGATGGATGTAAACTAACTGGCATGTTGTACTCCTTAAACCAAGGCAATGTTACATGGCAATTCCATCTCAATAATACTGGGGAGGGACACACATTGAGGTATGACTTGGCTGAGAATGATGCATATGTAACTGGGTCGCTGCTTTCTATTTTAGATCCTTAGGGATATTCTGGTTGAAATACCTTGCTCTTTCTTTCTTCCCTTCCTTCCCCTATCCATGATTAAGCCTTCCATTTTATCATTTAAGTGACTGCTTTCCAATGGACATTGCATACTGATTTTTCTTCTTCTTCTTCTTCTTCTTCTTTTAAGATTTAATTTATTATTTCCAGAGAGAGAGGAAGGGAGAGAGGCAGAGAGGGAGAGAGACATCAGTGTATGGTTGCTTTTCATCTGCCTCCAGCCACAGACCTGACTGGAGACCTGGTTCACAACCTGGTTATGTGCCCTGGCTGGGGAATCGAACCTGCGACCTTTGGGTTCGCAGGCCGGCGCCTTAACCACTGTGCTACCAGCCAGGGCTGATTTTTCTTCTTTAAAAAAAAAAGATTTTATTACTGACCCTATCACAGTTGTCCCCCATTTCCTCCCATTTTTGTCCCCCTCTGCCAAGCCCCGACCCTCCCACTCCCCTGGTCTTCACTACACTGATGTTTGCATACTCATTTTTCAAAGAGCGAAACTCTCCGAACAGATTACTTCTAATTCACTGAAGGGAATTTAACTTTTTTTTTTTTAAAGCTATTTAGATGTTCTCAACTTGACTCATCCCACATTGACTGATCATCTACTTCAGGTGTGGTTAGGCGCAGGCTGCAAAGATGAGCACAGCCCAGACCCCTCCCTCAGGGTGCTCTGGGTCCTGAGCGAGAGGCAAACACACAGCTGGGTGCTGCCCCAGCCGATGGCATGACACGGTCGCCACCAACATTAAAGACTGTGCAGGAGTAGGGTGGCAAAGGCGCCCCAGGCAGGGGGCATCTAGGAGGAGCCTTAAAAGTGAGAAATTCTCAAGTAAGGGCAGGGAAGGTCTAACAGGCTGATGGCAACGCAGAGGTGTCACATCTGCTGACACCTGGTGTTTATCACAGAAGTACAAGTTCAAACCTTAGAGGGATGTCATGACACTTTTAAACAGCTAAATGTCTAAGACTAACAACATCAAATATGGGCTAGAAGGTAGAATGACTGGAACTTTCTTTTGTTCCTGCTGGGAGTAGAAAGGGAAGCTACCAATTTGGACAAGTTTGGACAGTACCCAGTAAACCTATACATAGGTAAGTTTGATGGCCCAGAAATTCCACTCCTAGGTGTTGATCCAACGGAAATGAGTCCTTACAGCCACCAAAAGACTTGTATAACACTGTCCGTGGCAGTTGTATTCATAGTAACCAGTAACTGGAACCAACCCCAATGTCAATCAACGGAAGCATGAATAAATCAATTGGAGTGCAGTCATAGAATAAAATACCACTCAGCAATCGAAAAGAATAAACCACCAACACCAGTATACAATGTTGAAACAAAGAATTAAGGCATGAAAGAATATAGGCCCTGTGATTGTACGAGGTCTGTCCTTAAATCATCAGCCTCGCAAACTTTTAATTATATTGACATTCGCTCAATACTTTCAGGACAGGCCTGGTAGTTCTATCAAGTTCAAAAAAGAGCAAAACGAACCCGTGGTGGTAGAGGTCAGAATAACGGTTATTCTTGGGACTGATTGTCAGGGGGAGTAGAGGTTAGAAGGAGCCTTCAGAAATGATAGAAAAACCCTCTATCTCAATCTGGATGCAGGTATACGTGTAAATCTTTATCAAGTTGCACAGTATGTGTGCCCTGTACTTGAAGTTATTCCTCAATTTGAAAAGCAATTTTAAGTGCTTGACAGTTCTGGCCATTGCGAGTGCTCTGGAATGACTAGAATGTGTGCTAGGGAGGGCAGTATGAGAGGAGATTTGTTTATTTAAACAGCACTAGGTGTAACGTTTATTATGGGACACATGGTTGTATCCACTCAAAGAATACTGCCCTCATGGAGACTGCATTTTCACACAGGAGACACAATTCAAAAAAAAAAAAAAAAAAAGGGCAACAAAGGAGACTGCATTTTCACACAGGAGACACAATTCAAAAAAAAAAAAAAAAAAAGGGGCAACAAATATGTAGTTTCAGGTCTAATGGGGAAAAACCCCACTAAAGCAAGGTAAAAAGGTAAGGGTGAAAAGAGTTGCTGTTTTCACAGAGGTCTGGGATGTCCTCTCTGACATTTGGCTCATAACCTGGAGGGATTGAGGTAGTGAGCCATGTGGATATCTGGGAAAAAGAGAACTTCAGGTTCCGGAGATGCAAAGGTCCTGAGGTGAGCTTAGAACAGTGCAGAAAACTGAAAAGGTTCTCCTGCATGAATGTAATATATAAGGACCCGAGGTTTCATTCTACAAGCAAGGGACACCACGAGGGTGCATGGGGCAGGACTTCAAGAAAGAGTTATGATCCATTTAGGTTCTTTGCAGCATTGTGGAAGCAGGAAGACATGTTAGTGCATGTCTGGAAAAGTCAGCAGGCACAGGGCTATAAAAGACCTGGTAGAGAACCAACTGAAGCCAGGCTGTGACTCCCTCAGATTCATATCCTGGAAAAGTCATTTTGGTGGCTATAGAGAGTAACCTTGAGGTAAAAAGTAGGGTGACCCTGGCTGGTAGCACAATGGATAAGGTGCTGGCCTGCGAACCCAAAGGTCGCTGGTTCGATTCCCAGCCAGGGCACATAACCAGGTTGCAAGCCAGGTCTCCAGCCAGGTCTGTAGCTGGAGGCAGGTGAAAGGCAACCACACATTGATGTCTCTCTCCCTCTCTGCCTCTCTCCCTTAACCTCTCTCTAAAAACAATAAATAAAATATTTTAAAAAGTAGGGTGGGACCAGGCTGTTGTCAAGGAAGCCAGGTGGGTAACCATTAGAATACTTCCAAATTTTCTTCGGGATGGCCATTCTAAGCATCTATAATAGTCTATCCTAGATGGGCAGAAATACGGTTCGTTGGGGGTTCCGGTTAACAGAGTGTTTAGTGCCAGAGAGCTTTCTCCATAGAAATCCCATGACAAAAGGACAGCATCCTCCTCAGTTTTTGCCCTAAATAGACTTGTCCTCCTTTCCTCTAAACAAAATGGCAACCCGGGCACAGCCCAGCACAGCAGAACCGCGAGTGTTTGCCTCCTCTTTACAGTCGAGCCATCCCCCAGTTGGTCACCTCGTGCTGCCAAGAGGAGCTGGTTTATGGCACACGAACGAAGCCCAGCTGCGAGGGAGGCTAGGGGAAAGGGGTCATTATCGTAGCCTTGTATTTGAATGTCATTCTGGCATGTCCACACAACTGCGGAAAACTGAGAGAGTCAATTCATTGGGAGCCAAGTGGGACTTTCTTACTTGCAAATGAATCAGTATTCTGCAGACCGGCTCCCTGGAAACATGCCAGAGGGCTGGGGACCCAGGCCATTTTCAAGCACCACCATTACAAAGAAGACCCCTTCTGCACTTAAGCTCTGGTCTATGGCATTACCGTTCCAAGGAATGCAGTAGAAATCTTTCTTTTATGCTTTATTGGGAGTGGGGGACAGGCTTTACATGTTGAACAGTTGTAAGTGAACTAGCACGGTGCTTGGCACACTTCAAAGCTGTAGAAATAACAAGAAAAGCAACCCCTTTCCTTTGAGAAGCAGGGAGCAGTGGGGTGGTTCTAAGAAAACAAGAGAATTTGAAGTTTGACAGGTTTAGGTTCAAACCCCAGCTCCACCACTTATCAGCCGAATGACATGTGGAAATTTTTTAAAGCTTCTCTGAGGATAGTTTTCTTTCTGTAAAACAGGAGTAAAATGCTTATCTTTCAGGAATATGAAACTAAAAAATGCATATAAAGCATTGGGCACATGCAGGTGGTCAATAAAGGAAAGATTTTTAAACAATATGTTGCCATTTACATAATGCTCTCATATATGTGATTGTGTACACACAGTAATAATTTTAAAAGCATATTGGGAACATTAAATAAACCCATCACTTGGCATATTTGGCATTGCGCTCCAAGGGTCCATCGTCACAGGACCCCATTCTGTGTTAGACTTCGCACCAGCCCAGAAAAAGTTCCCAGGCCCCCAACATCCCCAAACATCTTCAAAAGAAATAATGAGTTCCCAGGAGCTATGGCTGGCATTTCAAGAAAAGGCCAACAAAGGGTACCCTCCGTAGAAACCTGCACAGGCATCTAGAAGGTCAAGTGCTGTTGCTTTTGTCTGGGGTTAAGCCTGCCCAGGTGTTAACTCATGTTGAGCAGGAGCTCAGGTTCTTTGCTATATATATATCTTGATGATTAAAAAACACACAAAAATGAATTCTACATTTTCACTCAGGTGGCCTTAGTACGTTCAGGTGACTATAACAAAATACTATAGACTGGCAAACGACAAACACTTATCGCAGCTCTGGAGGCTGGAAGTTCAAGGTCACGATGCTGGCAGCTCTCTTTTCTCTGTTCTCTCTCATTATGGAGGGGGCCAGGGAGTTCTCTGAGCCATTAAAAAAATAATAAGTGCACTAATAATATTCACCATCCGAAGTCCCTGCCTCTTAATACCATTGCCCTTGGGAGATAGGATTTCAACATATAAATTTGAGGGAGTCACAAACTGCGGCCAGAGCACAGATGAAGTTTCTCTTACAGACACCAGAGGTCAACTGGGGCCTCCCTGCTCCTCTGAGATCTGAGAAAACCTGACTCATATCTCTGCGTTCTGCTGTTTAAGTCCAAAGCCTTCACTGAGGTGTCTGCCCATCTCTGGGGCTTGGTTCCCACGGTGACCTCACCCTCTGGCTCCTGAGCTGCCCTTTTTCTTAATTCCAGTCTGTGGCTATGTCGTCACCTACACGTGCACCTGTGGACACACGCATGTGCACACACACACACACACACACACACCATGTATTTCATGGGTTTAGTTGACTTCACTGAGATTTGGGGGTCACAAGGATGAAACTCACAGGCAAGGATCCCTCCTCCCTCTGACTTCACAGGAAAATCCTCTTTCTCCTTGGCCCTCCTCTTCTTCTAACCCTTTGGCATTTCTTAGCAGGCTAGCCGACATCTTCTGCAACTACAGCACTGTGTTTCTCTCTCTTCCACAAAGTACAGCTCTCTTCCTCCGATGCACAGCAATGACTGAAAATTTTCTCCCTTTATCAAACTTAATATCTTGGAGGAGTAGCATCAAGAAAAGGCGTCTTTGCCTAGAAAGTATAGGCAGCATTCATCGAGAGCGGTGGTTCTGAAAGCTTGGTCCCTAGACCAGGCACAGGGGATTTCTAACTTGTTGGAAATGCACTCTTTTGGGTCCCACCAAACCCTTGGAAGCAGAAAGTCTGAAGGTAGGATCCAGCCAATTCTGTCTGAACAAGCCCTCCCAGTAATTTTCATGCGTAGGCCTGGTGGGAGGCCTTGGGCTGTGACACGGTGGGGGTTCCACACTGAGTGCCCATAGGGACCAGGTCTTTCACCTAAAGGGGGTGAGGCAGGAGGGCACATGATGGAGAAAGCAAGTGACCTGTGGCTGACTTTTGCCATATAAAAAGGAATTGAAGCCCTGGCTGGTGTGGCTCCGTGAATTGGTGCCAGCCTGCGAACCCAAGGGTTGCTGGTTCGATTCCCAGTCAGGGCACATAACCAGGTTGTAAGCCAGGTCTTCAGCCAGGTCCCCAGCTGGAGGCAGGTAAAAGGCAGCCATATATTGATGCTTCTCTTCCTTTCTTCCTCCCCTCCTGCCCTTCTCTCTAAAAATCTTTTTAAAAAAGGGAATTGAGCTTTTCTCAATTTTTAAGGGAAGGCAGAAATCTGAATTGTTTAGGTACCATCTCCAGATGTTTAACCAGGGGCAACTAAATCAGTTTGGCCTTCTTGGTTATTTCAAAAGCTCACAGGCACTGTCTGCAGCATTGCCCCATTTAAACGGAGAATCACCCGTTTCCAATCCAGGCTCCTGGGCCTGCTGCCCTGAGTTCAATTTTTAAAGCACAATTAGGATGGGGGGGGGGGGGCGGGGAACCATGGAGACTCTCATTTAACACAGAGTTTGTGCCAAACATTAAAATGGCTCCTTAAGTTCATAGAGGGCTGTAGAAGCTATAAAAAGGCAGGGAAATGGCAGCCGCATGAATGTCAGATATTGTTTCTGGACAGCCTTTTTATTCCTGCCCGTATTTTCCCAGAGTCGCCAGGGAATGCATTTGGTTCCCTGCCTCAAATTCGAAGCTGGGCCTATGGAATATATGCCTGGCTCTGCTGTTGCCACAGCAACCATTGCCTTCCCTTAATTCCATTTCCAAAAATAAAGTGCCCTTTCTCAAAGTGTCTATTTCCATTTTTTTGTATTGAAATCTCACCTTCTGCAGAGACTCTGTCTCCCTCTGACCTGAACGTTACTTCTGTTTTGCTCCAGAATTGGTGGTAATAACACACTTTCTGGACCTCTTAGCCTCCTCCAAGCATTCAATTAGAAGACTAATGAGAGCACCAGACACAGGGGCTGAGACACAACCCCAACGGTTTCATAGAAGGGGTCACAGTCACATTCCTAGAACACAGACGCCGCCTGGAATGGTGTTTCTCTAGCCTATTATTTGTCTGCTATTTCCAAAGAACTGTATTTCCACTGCATAAAAAAACCATCAGAGAGACAAAGAGATGGGCTGAGGGCCCAAAGTCCAGTGTGCTGATGAGGAATGGAGCCTTGGGCCTTCACCCCTTTGATCCATAACTAGACAGTCCCCAACCACCACCCTTGTTCCTTGTCCTTGTCACAGGCTTTCCTTTGCCCACAGAGAGATCTTGACGATCCACTTCTGAGGCGTTAGAGGAGGTGGAGAGAAAGGAAGTGTTGAGCATTAGCTCAAATTCTGCAGCCTTTGTACATCAAAGACCAGGCCTTGATCAAGACACCCACTCAAAGCGATTGCTTGGGACTTCCGAACCAAAAGGAAATCACTCTGTAATCTATCCTTTCCTGGGGCCATCTGTCATGCTGAGATGCTACAAAGATGCTATAAAGATGGGGTCCTGTCAGGATATAAGATGAAAAAAACCCTGCCCAACATGAAATAAGACAAATACCTGTGGTCTCTTCTAAGTTAATATAGGGCTATAGAATCAATAACTATACCCAAAGTAGGCCATGCTCATGTGTCCAAGCAAATGACTTTCACAATGTCACGAAGATACCCCTGGCTCTCAGAGAATGTGTGTTTGGAGGTCTCTCCACGTGGGGGCAAGACATCCACATTCCTGTCTCTGCCCCGCTGTCATGACCAGCCTGCTCCTCAACAATCAAGCTTCTCTCTTAAGTCTGGGATGAAAAACATGTTTTCTTCCTGCCAAGCTAAGTGGCCAAGGCAAGAACGGGAACCATGACTTTGACTCATTTTCCCCATAAAGAGCTTGTGTTTGGGACACAGTGTGTCACACAGGGGTCTTTAAATTTGCCCATTACAGATGATACGAGATGAGGTAAAATCATTATTTTTTTTTTTTTCTCTTTCTCTTGCAACTCCCAGGGCGAGTTCTGCCCAATATCGTATGTCACGATAATGTTCTTCACATGGATGGTGGCCCTTTGGCACAACTAATCTGGAGCCTGAGCTCTGTGGTATCTTCACTTGGGGGATGTCACTTGCTATGTATGACCCCAGGCGGGATGTGATGGCTAAGCCACTAGGGACTGAAAATGATGATCAAGAATTGATCTCCTGTGGTTGAAAGAAGGTGAAGGGGCTAGTCAAAAAACATGTATGTATGACCTGTGGACATGGAAAATGGAGTGGGGGATTGACTGTGAGAATGGGGGGCAGACTGGGTGGAGGGGGGCAAAGGAGGAAAAATTGGGACAATTGTAATATCATAAGCAATAAAAGATTGAACAGAAAAATAAGAAAAGATTAAACTATCTTAAATCTTAAAAAAGAAAAAGAGAGACAGAGAGACAAAGAGACAGAGAGAGAGAGAGAGAGAGAAAGAGAGCCCTGGCTAGTGTGGCTCAGTGGATTGAGTGCTGGCCTGTGAACCAAAGGGTCGCCAGGGCACATACCTAGGTTGTGGGCCAGAGGGAACCACACATTGATGTTTCTCACTTTCTCTTTCTCCTCGCCCCTTCTCTTCTCTCTAAAAAATGAATAAATAAAATATTTTTTTTAAAAAGAAAGAAAAACATTGATCTTCTGAACTACACTGCAACTATGGAGTCTAGGACAGCACCTGGGGTCCTGGATCATATCTCCAGATGGACGACTTGCCCACAACAGAGAGGACTGGACTAGGGTTAGAGGCAATGGGTAGGCCACTGGGAAAACACGTCCAAGGGTGGGGACTGCACTGTGGAAGGTGGGGCACCATATCTCCAGATGGACGACTTGCCCACAACAGAGAGGACTGGACTAGGGTTAGAGGCAATGGGTAGGCCACTGGGAAAACACGTCCAAGGGTGGGGACTGCACTGTGGAAGGTGGGGCACCAGCACAGAAAGAAGAAAGGTGCCTTGCTCTGACCACTTCTCTATGAGGTTCAGGGTCTGATCCCTAGAGGTTTGATCACACACTCATCAGACTGACCTTGGCCTTTACAAGCCTTCCTCTAAGGTCTCATCATAGGCTTAATAATCTTAACAATGTTAATACTTGATCCAAAAGTATAGAAAGCAAGGACTCAAACAGATATTTGTACACCCATGTTCATAGCAGCATTCGTTCCAACTGTCAACAGGTAAAGTGAGTCAGGTGCCCACTGATAGATGAATGAATAAACAAAACATGGTATATGCAGACAATGGAATATTATTCAGCCTTACAAAGGAAGGAAATGCTAATACATGCTACAACATGGATGAACCTTGAAGACAGAATGCTTAGTGAAATAAGCCAGTCATGAAATGACAAGTATTGCATGATTCCGCTCAAATGAGGCACTTGGAGTAGTTAAAATCACCAAAGACAGAAAGAAGAATGTGGGAGCCAAGGGCTGGGTGGTGGGTTGTGGAGTGTGGAGAGTTATTATTTAATGGGTGCAGAGTTTCCGTATTGCAAGACTAACAGAGTTGTGAATATTGGTTCCACAACAATGCGAATGTCCTTGAGTACCGAACTGTACATTTAAAAACGGTCAACTGGGTTTATGTTAGGTGTATTTTACTGCAATAAAAACGAAACAAAAGCACTTGTTAAATGACTCCCTGCTCCTTTCTCAGCTGCTTCGCTGAGATGAACCAGAGCCCTGGGTCCTGATCCCAGAGCTGCTGTCCATCAGCTGAATGACCCCCGGAAGCTCAGAAAAACTTTCTAAACTTAATTCTTTTCATGGATAATTGGAAATAATAATGGTGACTCGGGAGGGTCACATGAAACAGGGTTTTGTGAATTAAAATGGGCGACACACGTGGGATGATAAGGATCCGGAAACCATTATATATCCCTCATAACACCTAGAATGAAATCTTGCATCTACATATTAAGGACTCGAATGTAGGGAATGAATGAATGAATGAAGAAATGTGTCCTAACCAGCAACTGACCCACTTTGTTGAGGCAGAACAATGAAGTCAGTGAAATTGGCCTTCAGGCCCCACCACCCATTGGGGTAAGTCTTTCATTCACCCCTTCCTGGAAAAATAGGTGTGGCTTTACACTCAGCCATCAGTTCACAGATAGCTTATGGGGGTGTCTGCACTTTCACAAAGAGCTTTGGGGAGAACAGAGCACTTACCCAAAAGAACACGTGTCAATGCTAGAAGTTCAGGCATCAGCGATAAGACAATAAGGAAGGTAGCCTGTGCTGGGGCATAAGGGAGAGGGGGTGACTTCTTAGCAATATTTTGGTCACACATGCAGGCCAATGTCAGGTCCACCACCACAGTCTGCCAATGGGGAAGGCGGTGAAAAAAGCCAAGGTCCTCGTCATTAGAGTCATGCTGCCACTTTGGTGACAAGCAGCACGGCTCAGTGCTAAAACCAGGACCCATGAACCTAAGTAACTGGATCCAAACTCGGGCTCTTACTGCTGCGTGGCCTTACACTTGGCATTTAACCTCTCTGTGCTTCTGTTTCTTCAACTTTAAAATGAGGAGGATGATCATTGCACCTCCTAGGTCTGTTGTGGGAATTAAACGAGTCTTTTTTAAAAGGTTTTTTATTCATTATTTCCAGAGAGAAAGGCAAGGAGGGAGAAAGAAAGGGAGAGAAGCATTAATGTATGGTTGCCTTTCATCTGCCTCCAGCTGGGGACCTGGCTGGAGATCTGGCTTGCAACCTGGTTATGCTGCCCTGACAGGGAATCAAACCAGTGACCCTTGGGTTCGAAGGCTGGTATCTATTTGCTGAGCCACCAGCCAGGATGGAATTAAATGAGTCTTAATCCATAAATTGAGTGCATAGAGAGTGCTCCACACATAGAAAGCTCTCTGTAAATATTTGTTAAATGAAGCCCAGAAAACAATTCAGCCCCGGATCTATTCCCTGGCTTCTTCCCTTTGATCTTCTCCTCCCTGTTCCTCCTGTCATCCCAATCTCATTGAGCTGCAAATATTCTTCCTCCTCACCCATGCCCGGCCACAGCCGAAGTCTCGTAGACCAGATTCCTGGCTGCTAACAAAGCTGACTCTCAGACCTCATCCTCCAGTTAGCTGCCTAATTTAGAGGCCTCGCCTATCTGCCTGTCCTAGAAATGATGCAATACCGCTTCAAAGACACTTGGAACCATGTCCAGGGCTCCACACCTTCCCAGGCGAGTTCGAACCCTCGTCAATTATTCCCCTGCAGGAACCTCTTCCTGGCCAATTCTCTCATGCTCACCGGACAAGGACACTTTTGGAATCAACTACAAACAGATGGCCCAAAAGGTGCCATTTGCTACCCACGGGTGAAAGTCGAGTGAAATTGTTTCATCACAATGATTTGGGTTATTCTCCTGTTGCTGCGGCTCTTGTTCATTCTTTGTTTGGTCCTACTTCATTCCTAGTTTTAGTCGAATAAATCCCTGTTCCAGTGTCAGATAAGATAGTTAGAAAGTGTAAATGCAACCCGCACGCATAGTTTTTAAAAGAACATTACGAGCCCCTAAGAGCCCCATCATGACCTCTTATAGTCACTACCCCACCCCCCAACCTCCTGAGCATGACCTGACTTCTAAGTTTGACTGTTTTGATGCTTGACATGAGTGGAACCTTACGGAAGGTAGGGGTCCATGTCTATTCTCTCTGGATGTTATTAGCTTTGCAAGATTCACCCACTTGACTGTTGGATGAGGTAGTGGTTGGTTCACTCTCACTGCTGTGTAGTACTGTATTCCACTGTGCGATTACACTGCCATTGGACGGACATTTGTACAGTTCCCAGTTTGGGGCTGCAAGGAACCTCTGGTCTTTTGGTGAATGCGTATAATTTATTTTGTTTCGTATTGCTGTTTTATCTCCCTTCTTTTCTAACAAGCCTCCCTCCCCTTCTCACAGCGAGTCAGGGTAACCCAGGGTGGGTGGGGAATAGGGAAGGGAAGGAAAGGGAGTCCTGGCTGCCTGACTTTAGCCCCCACCCTCCAACCCCTCGCTCATACCTGGGCTCTGCCCTACCCCAGCCGGTGCTGCCTTCCCGTGGATGTGTTTGCCTGTGATGTTAGGTTATGTTTTATTTTATTTTTTTAATTCTACTAAGCCAACCAGTTTTTATTATAAAAACTACTTTGAAGAATGCTACCTAGAAGTAATCACAAAAGCCTGATGCCTTTCCCATTTTTTGAATACACTGTAAAGGTAGAGGGGTTTGGAAATATATTTTGTTCTTGTTAAACAGACAGGATAAACATTCCTGTGTACATACCAACTTTTTTCTTTTAGAAAAGTCAAAGAAATGGAGAGAGAAAGGCTGCAAAGAAAGAGAGCAAAAAGCATAACAGTATTTCCCTCTAGATGTTGGTATTCTGGGTGGTTTTTATGGTACCCCTTATATTTTCATGCAGCCTCTGATCTATAATATATAGATACATGCGTATGTATAGACATCCACTTTCACATCCAAGCAATTATAATCAGAATTTTTAAATTAGCCTACATTGGACAAAAGAAGTTATCTCAAGAAGTGATTTAATATTAGCTTTCTAGATTTCACTTGTTTTTTCCTATGCAAAACCACCTTGAGTTGTTGCTGTGTAATGGGGTAAGAGGAACTTGCACCGTGTTGCCAGTCAGTGTGTGAACATAGCAAGGCCAACCTAACAGGTCACGGTGGCCAGGGGCACAGACCCCGGGGGATATCAGTCTGGGTCCCACCACCAGGCAAGCCAGCGGGTACAGCAGCTGGCTGGTGGTGAAAGGAAACTGGACAGGATGGTAGAGAGAGAGAGATGATGAATATCTGTTGTGACTCTAAGACCAGCTACAGCAGCAGGGGCTCTAGTTGGTCTCACAAACCTTCTCGTACTAAGTTGCACCCTGGACAGTGGCCCTGCATTGTGGGAAGAACTGCTCCCAGAAAGTACCTGAAGGGCAGGTCCAACCGCACAAGGGTGGCCTGTGGTGGTCGCTGCCATTCATCACCTAGGTCCCCTTTCAGGAAGGGCTTGCTGCCCACCTTCTGGGAGCCGAGTTCCTGACTGCCTTCAGCTGACAGCCTTTCAGGGCAGAGAAGTGACAGAACCAAATGTGTGACGTAGGATTTCTCTGGCAGCTGTTAAAAGAACTAATCTAGCCCTGGCTGGCTCAGTTGGTTGGGCGTCTTACCACAAAGCAAAAGGTTATCAGTTTGATTTCCGGTCAGGGCACACGCCTGTGCTGTGGACCTGGCCTCTGGTTGGGTGCATGAGAGAAGCAACCAATTGATGTCCCTCTCCCTCTCTTTCTCCCTACCTTCCCTTCTCTCTAAATAAATGAATAATCTTTTAAAAAAGGAATAATCTAGACCCATACCCATCCACATGGAGAGATATTCCAAACAAATCTTGAGTGCAAAAATCAAGATATAGAGAAATAAAGAATGCAACCATTTATGTAAACCTTGGAACACATACCAAACATATTTCATACACACACACACACAAAGAATGCAATAGATACATGTGTGTTCATTTTGTAAACCTTCACATACATAAATATTTTGAATTAGTCAGCTTTTGCTATGTTACAAATAACCCATGTATCTTAGTGGATTATAGTAACAAATATTTATATTTTACTCACATTACATCAAGGCTGGGGGTTGGCCATGGCGCCACTCAAGTTTGCCACATTCTGTATGACTGCGGTGGGTTTATGTCCTCTCTCCTCCAGGGAGAACAGAATGAGGAGGCAACAGCTTATTGTGAAAAAATAATAAAACCTACCATGCACACCAAACTTATAACGGCCCAACAGGAAGAAGAATGAGGAGAGGAATTAGTGAGTAAAAGGGATGTTATCTAGACTTGTCATATAATTTTATAAAATCCAATGCAAATATGACAGTTCTGGATGATGGAAATATAGGTGATTGTTTAACTATCCTGGGTACTTAGCTTTCTATTTTTTGCAGAAATTATTAATTGACAAAGGATGAGATTAAAGGCGGAGTTGGAAAGGAGTAGTTAGGGGGAAGAATTCCAGGTAACAATGACAAAGACCTGAACTGCGATGCTAAGAATAGAAATAATGTAATGGAGTTATTCAAAAGCTGGAGTTGCCCTGACTTGATGATCAATTAAGTGTGAAAAATGAAAGGGAGAAATGAGTGAAGAACTCCTATAGAAGCAGATGCACAGTGACTGCAAGGCTCCTGGTTCCGGTGCCTGGGAGAAGTGTGAGCATCCTCCAGGCCAGAGAACAGAGGAGTCAGCCACGCGGTGGGTGGACCAGGAGGAGGTGAGTGAGGCCTGTTATTGCAAGTCTAGATTGATAACACAGAATCTTGTTATTATTTTACTCTTCTTGTTTACTTATTTGTGCCTTTGCTTGTTCTTTCTCACTATGTGTTTGCAAACCAGAAGTACATGCATATAGCTATGGTTATTTCTCTTGTACCAAGGCCCTTGGCTTCAGAACTTGGGGTCTACAAAGAGATCATATAAATTGATTAGGCTAATAGGTTTGCTCTAGAGAAAAAAGTGACCACAGTGAAAACTCAGCACATGCTTATTGCAGACTTATTTTTTAATTGAATTTTTCTTTTTAAATCTATCTTTTACGTTATTTTTAATGCATTTTTCCACTTTCATTTACCGACACCCCCATACCCTCTTTCATGTCCTCTGATGCCCTCCTCCCTACTGCAGACTTCTTAACTTTGCTTGGAATACTCACTTTCCATCATTAAACACATTTATGTTTAAGATGAACCTGGAACTTTCTACAGAGACACCTCTAAGGCAGGATGCTAGACAGTAAAACAAGTCTTGTAATTTAGAGTCTCAGTCCTTGTGACCTTTTCTCAATTTGAGATTCATATCTAAAACCACTATTCATTCTTCTCTGTCATTTTATCTCACCTTCCACCATTCATCCACCCTCCTGGGACTTCCCAAAGGAAATGTGCAACCAAGCCAATCAATATTTAATCTCCGAACTGTTTTTTAAAATCTCTCCAAATTTTCACATGATAAAATAAGAAGCAAAAGAAAACCAGTAACTTCAGGCTGCCTTAGGTATAGAAACAGATCCTGTGCAACAGAAGGACCACTTTTTCTGGGTAAAACCAGCCTGACATCACACCCTGCTATGTCTCAATTCCTCCTCACTCAGCTGCACTTGAGGAAGAGGCTGGAAGCCAATAGCTAATTCCCTACCTGCCCCTACAACTCTATCCCAGTCCACAGCCCATCTCCCCTATCACTTACCCCTCTAGCTCATGTTTCCAGCAGTGAAGTGATGTAATCTTACTCCATTTGAAAGCAGTGCTGGGAGAAAGACTGGCATTGAGATGACCTGGAACGAGCCTGCTGCCATTCCAACAGTACAAACTATAACAGGAGAAATACTGGGCTTGGGGACCCACTGTCTCCTTTATTTTCTAGTTGTGAGCAAATCACATACCATTTTGAAGGCTCCATAACCTCATCTACAAATGGGAAGAGTGATCCACGCAATGCAAATATTTTATGAAGTTCAGGCACGGTAAAGCATGTGAACGTGCTAACGTGTATCAGAGCAGAGCTTCTCAGACGTTGATGTGTATACAAACACACGGGCATAAAACACCAATTCTGATTCTGTAAGTTGGGGGTTGGGGTAGAGAACGAGATTCTGCATTTCTCCCCAGCTCCAGGGTAATGCCAGGCTGTTGGTTCACAGACCGTAACTTGAGTGACAAGCTGTTTGCTGTGCTGTCCCACTGGCCTCCTATGGCCATTGAGAATGGAATTAATTTAAATTACATTAAATGGAAAATCCAGGTCATTGCAGTAGCCACGTTTCAAGTGCTCAACAGCCGCCTGTGGCCAGTGGCCATCGTATTGAACTGTGCATGTATAGAACAGTTCCATGGCTGCAGAAAGTTTTTTCAGACTGTGCTGTGTTAGCAAGCGGGGAGGAGGGGCTGCCCCGGGCTGGGGTGACGGGAGAAGAGGAGAAGCACCTCTGAAGGAGGATGACTCTTCCCCATCCTCTCAACTCACTCTCCTGGTCCTTTATTCCATTCGCATCGGAGGCGGGCTCTTTCCCTCCTAATTATAATCTATAAGGGCCAATTCTTCCATGAGGTGGCACCTAAATTGAGCCTGCCCTTTCCCCACACTGCAGCTAGGTTTTTAATAGCTCGACTAACTACACAGCCAACTCAGGTGAATCACTTTGCTTGTAAGAAGATATTTAGAGCCTGGGGCGGGGGGTGGGGGTGCAGGTAGATCCAGATGTCGCATGTCCCCCAGAAATGATGAGGTGGTTATACTGAGTTTCACAACAGGGAGCAGGGATCCCAGAGGCACCCCAGGTCCAGTGGGGAGGAGCGTCAGGACTCTGTAGGAGGGGCCTGGTCTGGAAAGGAATTCATTCTGTAGGAGCAGGAGAAGCCTGGATCGTAAGCCTGGTCCAATCCCCTGGCCCCACTGACAGAGGGAGGAGGACCTACCTGCCGTTATCCCCTGACTCAACCCCCTGGCACCCAACCCGTTGGTCCGGCAACTCCTCCGCTGGCCATCCCCTCTCCACATCCAGGCTTAGACCCAATAGTGCGGCACCATCGTCACCCCTGTGCCTCTGTCATTCCTGCAAAACCCCAACCCTCTCCCTGTCCTGCTCCTGTTCCTGAACCACTGAATGTAGCTGGAGAAAAGTTCGATGCCATTCTGGCTGATCTCAGACTCAATTTCTCCTTGAGCCCAAAGGGAGCCCTGACTGCTGGTGGGCCATCCTGCCTTGCACTCACCTGAATAATCACATCACGCTTTCCCCTCTGTCCTCAGAGCTCCAGTTTCTCCTCACTCGCCACCGCTGCTGATGCCCTTGGTAATTTCCCCAAAACAACAGGGGCAATTAGAAGAGCAAGTCACATGCTCCCACTGACACATCTTTCCTGGGGCCGGGCCTGGGCCTCATGCTCTGTCTTCCCCCCTGTTGCTATGGGTTGAGCTGCCTGCACTTCCCCCTTCCGTGTGGTGCCTCCCCTTTCTGCCTCTCCCTCCCAGGTCATCCCATCAGCATACAAACATAATGGAATACAAGCAGAGCGAACTATAGAAACAACAGCCTCCATTGACCTCACATCTCCAGTCCAGGCACTGCCCATTTTTCTCTCTCTTTTAGAGAACCATTCCTAGAAGGGGTTATCTCCTCTCACGGGTTCTGTTGCTTCTCCTTCCAGTCTTCCTTGATCCTCCTCACGTCAGACAATCATCCCTGTCCCCTGAGTGAGAGTTCTGTGCGCTCACTTTGCACCGTTGAGCCCCTTCCTTCTTGAAATGTGGGCCACCGGGCTCCCAGCTCACCACTCCCTCCCCAGGCTTCCTTCCCACTCACTGGTCACTCTTCAGCCTCCTTTGCTGCAGCCTCACCACTTCCCCACCCTCCAGAGTCTGGAGGGCACAGTCGTCAGCCATCTTCTCTTCTCCATCTACATTTACTTCCTAGATGATCTCATCCAGTGTAATGGCTTTAATACCGTCTATTCACTGATGGCTCCCGAAGGGTCCGGCCTAAACCCCAGCTCTTCCATCCAACTGCCTCCTCAACATCTCCATTCGGATGACAAATCGGAATGTCAAGCTTAATTTTCTTTTAAAGATTTTTAAGAAGTTATCATTTTTAAAGAGAGGGGTAGGGAGAGAGGCAGAGAGGGAGAGAGACATCAATGTATGGTTGCCTTTCACCTGCCTCCAGCTACAGACCTGGCTGGAGACCTGGCTTGCAACCTGGTTATGTGCCCTGGCTGGGGAATCGAACCAGCGAACTTTGGGCTCGCAGGCCGGTGCCTTATCCACTGTGCCACCAGCCAGGGCCTCAAGCTTAATTTTAACTCTCAGTTCCTTCTCTCCATCAGATGTCTCACTTGCTCAGACCAAAAAGTCATGGAGGCCTGTGTAACTCCTTTCTCTGTCTCACACACTGTCTCTAATCCATCAGCAAATATCTGGTAGCTCCACTTCTGAAACTGGTCCAGGGTGTGCCCTCTGCTCCCTGACTCCACTGCTGTCACTCTGATCCAAGCCACCACCGTCTCTCAGCTGGGTCCTGTGATCCACTCTACACCATGATTCCCGACTTGGTTCCTGAAAGCCAGAGTGAGACCTTAAAAGTGGTGTCATCCCTCCTAGCAGAACCCTCGGGTCACTTTCTACCTGTCTCAGAACCTAAAGCCGTCAGCATAACCTTCAAGGCCCTGCACCATCTGGCCTCCGGAGCCTCTCTGCCCTCACCTTGTTCCCCTCCTGCTTTAAGGTCAGCTCAGGTTGCCGAGTTAAAATACCACAGACAGGGCCACTTAACCAACAAATTAATTTTCTTTGTTAGAGGCTAGAAGTCCAAGATAAGTTCTCAGCAGGTGTGGTTTCTTCTGAGGCTGCTTCCTTGACTCACCCACAGCCATCTTCTCCCTGTGCCTTCACTTGGTTTTCTCTCTGTGCGTATGTGCCTGTGTGTGTCCGAATTATAAGGACACAAGTCATATTGAATTAGGGCCCACCCTAATTCATTTATCGACAGCCCTTTTCTCCTAAACCATTGTGTAATTTTGAGCCCCTTGACTTTTTTGTACCTCAGTTTCCTTTCCTGTAATGTGAAGCCATTGGACTTTCAAACAGTTTTTTTTTTTTTTTACTGCAATTCACATTAACACTATACTTTACATGACATCACCTCTACTTGTATAAAAAACTAAAACTATAGTTTCATGAAATAAGACTCCTGAGAACCACAATGTACTCTGAGTTTTCCTATTTATGATATATTTTAAAAGATGTTATTTACCTATTTTTAGAGAGAAGAGCAAGGATGGAGAAAGAGAGAGGAACATCAATGTTCGAGAGAAATGTGGATCGTTGCCTCTCACCCCCAACTGGAGACCTGGCCCACAACCCAGGCATGTGCCCTGACTGGGAATGGAACCAGCGACCTTTCAGTTCATAGGCCAGTACTCAATCCACTGAGCCACACCACCCAGGGCTATTATTGCTATTATATAAATAAATGAATAAATATATATAATTTAATATACATTAAATAATATTTAATATTATTTATTTAATGCTGTTGGCAATTATTATGGGCTGAAGGTGAGTGTTCCCCAAAATTCATATGTTGAAATCCTAACCCCCATTTTGATAGTATTTGAAGGTGTGGGCCCTGGGAGGTGATTAGGTCACATAGATGAAGCCCTGTGAACAGGATTAGCGCCTTTGTAAAAAGACCTCAGAGAGCTCCCTTGATTCCTCTCTTTGTACACATGAGGGTACAGTGAAAAGTCAGCATCTGCAACCCAGAACCCCACCATGCTGGCACTCTGATCTTGGACTTCCAGCCGCTAGAATTGCAAAAAAATAAATTTCAGTTGTTTTAGCCACCCAGCCTATGCTTTTGCTTTAGCAACCTGAACAGACCAGGACAGTGACCTACTGCATTAATTTCACAACCCAAGTACTAGAGCAAGTAACATTAGCTGCCTGGGTCCATCTCATCATCCGTAAAATATGAGAAATACTACATCCTTCATAGGGTGTTTGATAGAATGAAGTAATGATTCATTCTAGCTCCATGTTTAATCCAGGATCGATGCTAGCTTTATCTCTAGAACCCAAGTAGCAGAACTAGTACTGTGATTACATTAAACATAAAGATCAGTTTGGGTTTGGGGAGGGAGGTATGTATGTATAATACAAGAATACCAGCTCTGTAAAGTAGTTCCAAATCTCTCCTTCAGTCGTCAGAAACCCCATGTAGAAACACTCCTGTGGCATTAGACATGCTTGGGGGTCTCAGGGTGAATGGAAAACAGCTTATTTTGGAAAGGGTGCAATGCCACCAAGCAGCGTGTCAGTTGAAGTGTAAGTGAGAAAGTAGCCTTATTTTAAATGCCTAACAGCTTCCCACTGGGGTACTTTACAGTCAAAACAGCTTTATAAGTTTCTAGTTGCCAAATACCTGCCTTCCATTTTTTAAGCAACGTTATTTCAATAGTTTTTCTCTCCAAGAGGTTGTGAGAAAATTGGATTTTTTATAAATCAGCGATCATGCTCCCACTGGCTTAATTTATAACTTGCAGAGGTTTTGTTTTCCAATCCTAACACTTAATTGAAAGTGCTCCTGCTTCCTCTACTCCGCCTGCATCAATCAGAGTTCTTAGTTGAGAAAAATAGAATGCATTCTAGCAGTTTACACAGAAACGGAACTTATTAAAGGATATGAGGTCACTTACAGAAATTCCGAGGTCTAGAGTCAATGAACATGCAGGCCAAGCTGCAGGGAAGCTCCAGCAAAGACACAGTTACTGTCACCGGATACAGATACTGCAGCTCCCACTACTGACCCCAGGTTCTGAACACCAGAACTCTTCTTCCTCTTTATTAAAAACTGATGCCTTGCTTTCCCATCATCCAGAAATTGGATTCTAGGAAACAGCTGTTTCCTTTTTGCTTTCTTTAACATTAAAGTGGCACGTTGGTGCCTCTGATCAAGGAAGTCAAGATCACATGTCTGCACCCTAGCTGCAAGGGAGGCAGGGAAATAAATTTTTGTCTTCTACCTTGGTCAGTAGGGCAAAAAAATTTCAGCTTTGGAAATCCCCTCCAAAAATGTTGGATAGTCATATAGACCTGGCCATTATCTACTATACACTATTCTTCTGTCAGTGTAAATGAAGATCTTCCACATGCAAATAGAAACTTAACAATTACTTACCATAAACCCAGGCATGTGTTTGGTGCTTTGTGGAAGTTGACATGTGTATAAAAAGCAATTTTACACACAGGACTCACCTTTGAAGGAGTTTAGAGTTCATTTGAAAAATAGACAACCAGATGATACCTAAGGATGATAAGTGACAGTAGTGTAGACCTTTGACATTCAAGAGGACAATGCCTTTTCAATTATATTTTCTCTTTAAGTTGGTGCCATTTTAAAACAAAGAAACTTGCAGGAGGGAAGGGATGAGACAATTGTAACACAACAATAACTTAATTTAAAATAAAGAAAGAGCTTAGGTACATTAAATAAAAATGCAAGAGAAATTTATCTACATCTACTTCACATATGAATAAGTGTTGTACTTAACATGTTTATATGTAATGATTTAAAAACCATAATGAGGCCCTGATGGTGGTTCAGTGGATAGGCGCTGGCCTGTGAACCCAAAGGTCGCTGGTTCTATTCCCAGCCAGGGCACATAACCAGGTTGCAAGCCAGGTCTCCAGCCAGGTCTGTAGCTGAAGTCAGGTGAAAGATAACCATACACTGATGTTTCATTCCTTTTCTGCCTCTCTCCCTTCCCCTCTCTCTGAAAATAATAAAATCTTTTTTAAAAAACCATAATGATATAATTTGCTTACCAAATTAAAGAGATGATGCACACAAAATTCCTATCAGCAATACTGTATTTGGATATATGCTAAAATCTGATTCATAATAAAATTTCAAACCTATATTTTTAAAAGTTAAAAATAAAACAAAGAAACAGAGTTGGTTTCATTCTCTAAGAATACACAAAACAATAACCAGAGATTCACAAAGCAAGTTGAGATGCAAATGCTGGGTAGCCAGCTAGTTGTACTCAGTAGTTGAGTCACTCAGGATCAAATAACTGCACTTTCAAAATTAGTGAAAGAATATCAGGGAAGGTTCCATAGAGGAAGAAAAAATCTAAACTCCTTTCCATAGATTATGCAAAATCATATGACCTAGCCCTTATCAATTCTCTGACCTCATCCATATTATTCTTCTCTTCAATCACTACATATCAGCCATGCTGGGCTTCTCTTCATTCCTCTAATACGCCAACATTTTCTGCCTTGGGCCTTAGCACTTGCTGGTCTCTTTCTCTCTGGAATCATCTTCTCCCAGGATCTTGGCATGACTAGTTTCTCCTCCCATTTGGGTCTCAGATCAAATGGCACATTCTCTAAGAGAACCCTCTCTGAACACCAAGGGAAATGGCCACTCCCTCTCTGCCTCCTAGTCCACATTGTTTCATTTCTTTAAAAGTACTGACCATCATCGGCAGTTACCTCATTTATTTGTTTCCAATTAATTGTTGGCGTTCTCCTTCCGGAACATAAGATCCATGGGCAGCATTCTTGTCTGACCAGCTCACTAAATCCAAGACAGTGAGGGGGCATACATGAGGAGCTCAATAGTTATGGAATAAATGAATGAGTTGAAAATTCAAGAAAAACTGAGAGTCTAGCTCAGGCATTTTAGTTGAGAGAATAAAAGAGTATACGCAATCACCTATGTGCCGTGCTTCAGAGCAGGACCTTAGTCCTGCAGGGAGTGGGGAACAATTGAAAGGCTCTCACCAGAGGGGAAAGGAAATATACTGAGATGGGAGCATGATGTAGGTAGACAAACCTGCAGGAATAAAGATGTGGATGGGGCCCTGGCTACACCCACATGTGGATGTAGCACAGTGGGTAAGGTGCCGGCCTGAGAACCCAAAGGTTGCAGGTTCGATTCCCCAGCCAGGGCACATAACCAGGTTGCAAGCCAGGTCTCCAGTCAGATCTATGGCTGGAGGCAGGTGAAAAGCAACCATACATTGATGTCTCTCTCCCTCTCTGCCTCTCTCCCTTCCCCCCCTCTTTCTAAAAATGATGAAATAAAATCTTAAAAAAAAAAAAGATGTGGATGGAAGGGTACTTCACCAGGGGCCGGAGACCTGGTGCTGAAACTGCTACCGGCACTTTTTAAAACCCAGATCATTAGATGGGTTTGGCACACACTGTGTAAGATGAATGGGAGCAGGGAGGAACTAGAGTTAGGGAGACTAACAAGGAGTTTTACATATCCCAGATGGAACTAGGGTCTAAACAAAGAAGGCATAATTAACAATGACAAATAAGAGGCCAAAGGACATAATAAAAAATCAAAAGGATTTGGTGACAGATTGGCTATTGGGGGTCAAAGAAAATGGTCAGTTTCTGCTGAGAGCCCTGTTTCAGAGTGCAGAGGGCAGACTTGGGGTTGTACCCTCACACATGGCAGAAGGAGGGCTGGCCAGCTCTCGGGGGTCTCTTTAAATAGTGCACTAATCTGATTCATGAGGGCTCCACCCTCACCGTCCAATCACTTTCCAAAGACACCCCCAATACCATTAGACTGGAGTTAGGTTTTGAACAAACAAACTTGGGGAGACACAAACATTCATTGCATTGGCCTTGACCTTCTCTTTCCTCCCCTGGTTCCCACCTGTCCTTGGAGCCCTGGTTCTCTAGCCGTCTCTCCATTTCTGTGGCCTAGTTCACATCCTTCTGACCAGGCTTGATTTTTATTGTTCACAACCAATAATCCTAGGGCAGGGTACCTAATAAGCTAAAGAAACTTATAAAACAAGATTTACAGCAAAAACAACAAACGAGATCTTTGACTATTACTTGAAGTTTTTGCAGTAATGAAAATAAAGAGGTAAGCTTTCTTTCAAGTATCTAATAGTTGCAATTACACTTCAAATGGCTCCCAAGCAGAAAGCTCTGTATTGGGAATGAATGTTCCCCCCAAAACAGCTGGAATAATAGTAAGATGCCAGCCCGTCCCTAGCCCATTTTGCTCCAATCCTCCCAATATGCCTGTGGTTTAAACCAGAGCGACACTATCCAAGTCGTTGTATAGATTCAATATGGACATATGCCGAGGAAATGGCTGAGATTTCATTCAAAAGTCATAGGAGGGCCTCAGAGATAAAAGCTGGGCTGTCACATAGCCGTTATAAGAGACAAATTGCTACAGAACACGAGAGAAGGAAAAAAAAAAAAAGAAAGAAAAAGAAAAGAAAAAATTAAGAGCTTAATTGACACTGCGTGTGATGGGAACATGTCCTCCCGCATCTAATCAAATTTAGGGCACCTGAATCAAATTGTGAGGACAGCTGCAAAATCAAGTTACTAGACAGCATTTTGAAATGACTCCTGTTACAGGACGTGCTGTAGCACTGAGGGTGACCTGTGTTACCCTGCAGGGGATTACGCTTGTCAGGAAGCAAAGCTCCAGGAAAACCTGTCACATGTTATCTGTAAAATATCGGTTGTGGTGGGGCCTCTTGTGGGAGCAGAGTGGACGGTAGGAAAGAGACGTAGTGACTGTGAAAAAGCAGGTGGAGGGTGGGAGAGCGTTACAACCTTTCCCCCTAGAAACCAACCATTTCCCACCACCTTCTGCTCCGCCTCATGCTTCTGCAGTGCTTTTCTACCCTGTCTCCTTATTTTCACTCTTATCCCTTGTGGTCTGTTCTCACAACAGCAGCCAGAGTGCTCCTTTGAAAACTTGTCAGAACATTTCCTCATGCAAACTCTCCAATGATTCTCCACCTCCCTCAGAACAAAGTGGTCTGTGCAAGGCTTACAAAACCCTGATGGGTTGTCAATCTCCCCCTCCACACATGCACTCACACACGTGCATGTGTGCAGATGCATGCACACATAGACACACGCACCCTCCCTCCCACATACACCTCTCTGACCTCCCCTTGTAGACGCCCCTCTTCCTTCAAGTCCAGCCGTACTGGTCAGCCAGCTGGTTCCCGCATGACTCCAGGCACGTTCCTACTCGGGGTCTTTGCTTGAGTGGGTCCCTTGCCCAGAACACTCCCCGCAAGGCACCCACTTACCTTACTCCCTCGGCCTTCCTTAAGTCTGCGCTCCATCTCACTTCTATTAGTCCTACCCCACTCTCTCTTCTTAAAATTGCTGCTTCCCTTCCACTCTCCTGACCCCTCTCCTCATGTTCTCCTCATGTCAGGTTTTTCCTGACACCTTTCTTCTCCTAACATGGTATATCCAGGGTGGGGCAGAAGTAGGCGTACAGTTGTGGGGATGCAAAACACAGCTTCCTGCTGTGTTATGTATTCATTATTGTATTGTTTTCATACAAACAACTGTAAGCCTACTTTTGCCTCACCCTGTACTTCACCTATTGTTACATTTATTGACCACTGTCTGCTCCCTGCTAGAACCTAAGGCCCCTAATCACGAGGATATTTGTGTATTGTTTTCACAACTGTATCCCCATAGTCTAGAACAGTACTTTGCATTCAGCAGATGCCCAATAAATATTTATTGAAGACCTGAATGAACTTCTTGGGGGAGAAATACGGTGGTACAGAAAGTCTTGTAGAGTTTCCGAAATTCTAAACCTCTGAGCAACAGAAAGACAAAATGTTTGCAAGAAGCTGGAAAGGGAGAAGGATTCCTTCCTACCCACAAACTACAGAAATATTTGAGGGGATTGCAGGAAATGATGAGCAGAGTTTGGTGAGCTCTGGAGAGAGAAATCTATGCTTCCCTCACGGACCAGACCCCAGGGAGCCTCAGGGCCCCTGCTGGGGCAGCGTACTGGCTGCGGCCATGCAGAGAGGACCCTGACAGCCTGACACCCCGGGAGGGAATGGAGCATCTAGAGAGGTACAGGGCCAAAGACGGCCACATGGACAGGAAGGAGGGGGGTCTCAGTGACGGCGTGTGAGCCCAGATGTCCCTTCCCCAAACCTGGTAGTATGTGACCAACCCTCCCGGCCAAAACCTTCACAAAACCCCAAGTAAGTAAAGTGATTCCTAAAGATGGATTAACTCCCCATGGAGATAAAGGTAGAAATGATAACTAAGTTACATACAAAATAAATTTCTATTCCCTGTATGCCCAAGTTCCAACCTGCCTCCTTTATTTTATGTCAAAACAACCACTAATATTTTAAGGAACGGAATGAATTTTGGTTATGTGCCAGACAGAGACTAACTTTGTCCCCAGGAGTCTGGGACGGGCAATTTGTACCCTCCGATGACCTTGTGTTCACTTCCGCAGGGAAATGAGAGGAGTGTCAGGCAGCTGCCCACAACGGAGTAATTGCCATGGCAACCGAGGGCCATCACCTGCCCTTCATTCCAGGCTGCTTTATCAGGAGCAAACCACAGACAGTCTCTGAAAATGGAGGATGAAAAATTCATATTCTCTCTCCTCCTTCTCCTTTCTCTCATTTTGATATTGGAATTCCAGGGCAGCCCATCCCTTCTCTTCCTGAAACTATTATAAATGCCTCTTTCTACCTTCCTCTGACGTGCGGTCTGATTCATGGGGCCTCACCCTCCATGAGGTGAGAATTGGGATAGAATTAGCACACAGCAGTTCCCTTGGGGGCTTCCCGCCCTGTGCCACACATTGGCAAGGCTGCCAGAATGACGGTGTGTCCCTGAAGAGGCCACCCTGGGGCAGGAACATCTCTGGTCCTTTGAAAGGGATCCGTGACCTTGTCACTTTATTGTCTAGAGGGGATCTAAACCAAGATAGATAAGTTATCATGTCAGGTTGTTTCTGGGCTTAGAGTTGCGTTAACAAACTCTGGTTTATTAACTCACTAACCAGAAGATGGTGAACACAAAATGAACTAGAACACGGTTCACGCAATAGGTTCTCTGGTTGCTATAGCAATTACTTCGCTGTAAGTCAATATTTCTTCGAAAAACCATTGTATCGCCTAATTACCTCCCAATACCATCATGTTGGAGGTTAGGGCATCAACATAACAATTTTGGGGGAGCACGGGTCTCCAATCTATAACCGTGGCCTTGCACAAAGGGTGTTCGATGCAGCTCAGAAGAGCTGGTTCTCCTGACTTGTGAGGATGGGGAGCCAGGCCTTCCAACACCCAGGGCAGTGCCCTCCTCTGAGACGTAAAAGGGATAAAAGGGGAGGATGGAACATGGGGCAAGCTCTCCTGGCCTACAGATGCTATGCCTGCAGGATCAGCTGGTGCCTGGCTCCTGGTGGGCGCTCCGGGAATGAGGCCCAGTGAATTAACACATGGGTTGGACGGCTATGGGAGAAGGAAATCCCTTGGCCACTATGAGCTTCCTGGGCCCATTAGCCAAAGACACGTCTTTGCAATGAAAGAAATCATCCAGGTGAGAAGCACCACTATTGAGCTATATGTACCAAATCGTTTTAGTGGACTAGGTTGTAACTTTTTTTCCTTTTAGCAATTGTTTTTTACATGAACCCAGAAGGCAACACCATTTCCTGAATATCTGATAAGGCTGATTCTTTCTTCTCTCTTGACCTTTCCACAACACCTGCCGTGAGCCTAGCTAAGGAACTGTCTGAGTTTCAGTCGACCTGAGTGTCATTGTCCCTGAACTTCATGTTGATCTTGCCTGACTGCACTTCTGCTGAGCCCTGACATTTTAACTCTGAGTCCAAACAAAGCCTTGTTATTTTATATTAACACTCCATGCCTCAGGTAGTTCAGCTTAAAGTGATGCTATGGAATCTCCATATGAGCTTTCCCACCTTTTTTTGGAGAAAATAACTGTGAATAATGCACCTATATCTGGTATTTGAGTTATACTAAAGGAGGAACACACACTCTAATACGGTGCCTGGTACACAGCCTGCCTTCAGCAAGGGTTTGTTGAATGAATAAATAACTTCATCTAAATATTCCACCTCAAACGAACCTCCTCCCACTGCTTGCTAGTGTCCCTTTGCTTGCCAGTCACCCTGCCCCAGATCCTTGAACCCATGTGTCCCCCACAGATGGAAGCGTGGGCCCTGATTCCACCTGAATTCTGCTACCACACCTCCCTGCGGGCTTGTGTCGCTCTCACGGGCGCTTCAGCGTCGGCACGGTCCCCAGCTGGCAGTGAGCTCTCTTCCTTTGCATCAGAGCTCTTCAACAGAAATACAGAAAGCACAGGGAGGAGGAGGCTCTTTTTCTGGGCCCTGCAGGGTGTGCAGCCAGGGCTTTTCTTTTTCTTCCAAATTTTATTTTATATATTTATTAATTTTTAAAGATTTTATTCAATTATTTTCAGAGAGAAGGGCAGGGAGGGAGGCAGAAAGGGAAAGAAGCATCCATGTATGGTTGCCTTTCACCTGCCTCCAGCTAAGACCTGGCTGGAGACCTGGCTTGCAACCTGGGTATCTGCCCTGACTGGGAATCGAACCAGCGACTTTTGGGTTCACAGGCTGGCACTGAGCCACCAGCCAGGGCTTTTCCAATCTGCAGAAGGAAACTTCAGTCTCTGTTGTACTAGAACACCTTTCCTGCCATGGCTCTCTGTGCCCAGACCAGCATCCTATCCGACGCCATCTCCCAAAACTTTTACTCCCAAGATTACCTTAAAATCTTCTTTCAGAGAAGGCTGGCCCCAGAAAAGGTGATGGAGAGTGACAGGCTTCATTCAGAAAATTCGAACATTATCATTCATACTGTAGTGGGTTGACTAGTGTCCTCCAAATATTCATCTCCATCTAGAATCTCAGAATATGATTTTATTCTCTCCTCATAGCAATGAGACCTTGACCTTGGACACTTGGCTTCCAGCACTGCAGGATTCCCCCCCCCCCCCCCCCCCAAGTTATATTAAGGTATGACAATATTGACTGGATTTTATACCCTGATGTCATAGGTCATCAAAGGCTTGGATCATGATAAGGGGAGGGGACAGAGGAGGAAGGAGACGATCAAGCACTGAGCTAGATGCTTACCATGTATATACATCCGTCATCTTATTTAATAACCAAGTCAAAACCCTGTGAGGCGGTGTATTCATTAGGATGCTTTCAAGAATTTGACAACTCCAATAGATTAAAAGGGCAATGAGGACATAGATAAATTGAATAATAAAATAAACCAAATAGATAAAGTGACTTGTGTATTAGAGAGAGAGAAAAAAATCTGATAAATTGGGGATAAATCCCCAATACAGGTGATAAACATTTTTAGGCCCATGCACACACACCAAGCATAAGGCAAGTCCGCATCTGAGACCCTATAACCAGGTGCTATGGTCTCGGTAAGGATGGCCAACAGAATTGCCAACCACATAGGTAAATCTAAACAAGTATGAGCAACAACAGTGACCAATGACTATATTGAGAGCTATAGAAACCAGGCAAGATTAAAGAACTGGACACAAACCATGTCAACATGTAAGATTGGAGGGTTTGGGAATCACGCAGGAAAAGGGTGGAAATATTAAATTGAATATAGACTTAAACTGTATATGCCCTCAATAGGAAGAATGGCTAAACACACACACACACACACACACACACACACACACAGAAAGAGGCTGTAGAACTTCCAAATCAACAGAGAGAAGCTAACGGGAGTTGGCTACGTCTGGCTCCAGCTGGCAAGGAGGGTGGGGCCTGAAAGATGCTGTTTAAACAGTGCCTGTGGGTAGGGAGAGGGCATTTCCCAGAGAGAGAAGGGGCTCGGCCAGCACCATAGAAACATGTACCCCATGAGGCTGGTAGATAGATGGGCTCACGTGAGCCCCACGACTATAAACATAATCTCTGTATCCAACACAAATACCACAAGGTTTTGATTTCCCAAATGGCATCTGCATAACAACTGTCAGGACCAAATTACCTGGCAATTAAAAAAAATGGAATATGCTCTCTTCCACCGTACATCCGCCTACACACACTCTCGCACACGCACACAGGTAGACAAAGTGAACACCCTAAGGTGTAATCTGCGGCGCCATGTGGGCAGAAATGGGTGCACGAGCAAAGTCAGCTTAAAACATGTTTCCCGGCACTGACTCATCCTCCCACGGGCACCCAAAACCGTTGTGTTGAGTTTGCAGCTCTGAAAATGTCCCGAACGCTTCTACTCCTGGGAGAGCCGGTCCTGATTTTAACGGGGCTTGAGATCGGAATTTGAGATCGGAAACAGATTCCGATCTCAATGAGCAGGGGTTTACCTAGCCTAGAGGATAAAGTAAATACAGCCACCTTGTCTGGGAACATGGAGATTGACACAGGCTTGGGTCCACCCTTCCTTGAATCGCCCTGTCATGGTCACATCCCTCCATCGGATTGAAAATTAAGCCGCACTGTGTACAGCTCCAGTCAGTACCATCGTGAAAGCCCCAAAAAAGCTGTTTGAATAAACAAGGCCTAAAACATTCTGCCTTTCTGTTACAACATCTCCCGGCACTTCCATGGCATGGGGGCTTCAAGAGATGCCTCCCCCCGACGACTGCTTTCATGACAGAAGTTGGAGCAGGCGTTCTCAACTCCTAGGCCAGGAGCCGGGTACTGGTCTGTGGTCTGTCAGGAGCTGTGCTGCACAGCAGAAGGTGAACGGTGGAAGAGATGGAAGCTTCTTCGTCTGTATGTGTTTACAGCTGCTCCCCATCGCTGGCATTACTGCCTGAGCTCTGTCTCCTGTTAGATCAGCAGCAGCCTTAGATTCTTATAGGAGAACCAACGCTGTAACCCTACAACCCTACTGTGATCTGCACTAGTGAGGGACCTGGGTTGCAGTTCCTTATGGGAATCTAACGCCTCATGGTCTGAGGTGGAGCTGGTGAACCGCTGCACGTCCAGATTACCATCTGGATTGTTTCCAGTTTGGAGCTATTCCAAATAAAGTTGCTACAAACAGTTAGGTCCCAGTCTTTTCTCGAGTGTATGCTTTCATCGCTCTTGGGTAAACACCCAGGGATGGAAATGGCTGCATCCTATGGGAGGGGTCCAGTTCAACTTTTTAAAGAAGTTGCCAAACTGCTTTCCAACGTGGTCGAACCGATTTACAGTCCCACCACCAGTATACACTACGCGGTTCTACTCGCTCCAGGTGCTAACCAACACTTGATAAGATCTTTTTCAATTTAGCCATTCTAACTCGACGTGAATTGGCATTTCCTTCATGACTAACTTTGTTGAGAATCTTTTCATGTGCTTATTTGCCATCTATGGATATAGCATCTTTAGTGCAGTCTCTGTTCACATTTTTTGCTCAATTTCAGTTTTCTTCTTTAGTTTTGAGAGTTCTTTATGTATTCTGAGTGCAAGTTCTTTATCAGATGTAAGATTTGCAAATATTTTCCTCCCAGCCTACGGCTTGTCTTTCCGTGCCCCTAACAATGTCTTTCAAACTGTAAATGTTTTTAATTTTGACACACTCCAATTTATCAATTTTTCCTTTTTTTTTTTTTCTTTTTTCTTTTTTGGAGTATGCTTTCAGTGCTACAGCTAAAATGCCATTTCGTGACCCCAAATTCGCAAATAATTTCTCTTTATGTTTTTTTTTTTTTAAAGATTTTATTTCATTATTTTTTTTGAAAGAGGGCAAGGGAGAGAGGCAGTGAGGGAGAGAGACATCAATGTATGGTTGCGTTTCACCTGCCTCCAGCCACAGACCTGACTGGAGACCTGGTTTGCAACCTGGTAATGTGCCCTGGCTGGGGAATCGAATCTGTGACCTTTGGGTTCGCAGGCCGGCACCTTATCCATTATGCTACCAGCCAGGGCTCTTTATGTTTTCTTCTAAAAAGTTTTATGCTTATAGGTTATACGTTTAGATCTATCATCCATTTAAGTTAACATCTGTATGTGGTGCAAGGTATGACTCAAGTTTGGAAAATCTATTGATGAATACTTTCAGTTTGAATTTGAGATGGCCCTGAGCTATCCAAGTGAAGATGCCAAGTGAAAGTTGCAAATGAGGATCTGGAGTCGGGAGAGAAGGCAGGACCTAAACACAGAGTGGGGGGACCATGGGCTCATGTATGGTAGTTGAGAGAATGAGGGTACTGAGGAAATAGAGAGTGAGATTTGAAAAGGGTGAAAATGGCACCCTGACTTGTTAACAACAAAATTTAAAGGACAAAGATAAAGAAAAGGAATTAAACTGTTGGGCAATTTGGAGTCTTCCATGCGATGGAGGGATGAGGAGAACCCAGCAAAATGACGTCACTAACTAAGTCACAGGAGAAAAGAACTTCAAGAAGGCGACCCATGCAAAGGCTGAGAAAGGTCCAGTGAGATAAAGACTAAATATGAACCACTGAGGCATCCCACATTCACGAACAGGCAATATTAGGATGGCAATATTCCCCAAGTTGATCTACAGATTTAATATAATTTGCTAATGGGTACATGGTTTCTTTGCGGGATGGTGAAAATGTTTTCAAATGGACTCATGATGATTGACCAGCTGTGAATATTATTTTAAACACACACACACACACCATTGAATGGTACTAGAGAGAAGTGTATGATAGATAAATAATATATTTTAAAAGCCACATTTTAAAAAGGAACCTCTGGATTTGCAAATGGAGGGTATTTGTGACCTCAGTGGGGGCAGATCCCACGGTGGGTAGAGAAACGAATCGGAGCTGAGGAAGTAGGCAACAAATGTCACCTGACCTTTCAAGATGAAAGGTCAGGAAATAGGGCAGAAATAGAAAGGAGAAGCTTTCAAAGGATAGAGGTGGGAGTGGGAGAGAGATTATATAAATGAATCTAGGAGAGCGAGAAAATGAAGCTATTAGGTGACAGCACGTGTGGGGCGGTGATGCTTGTGAAGCTCTGAAGCTCATTGAAACTTGAGTTTCAAGCATTCGATGAGGGTCTATCTTTTCTGATTTAAGCAGGGAAAAAAATTTCTTCCTAGAATTTGTCTAGGTCTGACCTTGTCTTTCCTAAGATAATGTAGTGGCTTTACCAACCACTTTACTAGCCAGGATTCAGGTAAGGGGGAAAAATTCCATTGCAAAAAAAGTATGATAGTCCCTGATGATTATAAACGAATCTCTATTCTTAAATCTCAAAAATTTGGCTTTACCATCAAGGATGTTAAGTATGCATCTCAAAAAAAAACTTTTTAGTCAGCCAAAAATAGGACTAATACCAACTACATGGGAGAATATAAAACTGCAGTTATTTTCAAATTATTAAATAAAAATTTCCCCCTAATATCTGAGCTAACTATTTTTGGAACTCTGAAACCCATGCATGGACCATTCCAAGTTACTTTCCCCTTAGAATTAAAATCTGTACAGTTATGGCCTTTTGCATAAACTCAATTTCTGGGCTTCTTATATTCCAAGGTCGAGTCCTACTACAGTAGTTTAAAAAAAAAAAATTTTTTTTTAAAGTCTGAATGCTTAAACTCAGTCCCAGTTGAAAGTCCTTATGTTAGTAAAGAGTTGGCGACAGAAGCTACATTAAAAGTGTAGTGACATGTTATCTTGATTCATTTCCCAATCTCAAGGTCATAAGCAATATCTTGATGGGTGCTCTGATCCTAGGAAGCATCACTGAGCGATGGAAGAGAACAGTCAGTGCCATAAGGGACTGGCTCAGCTGTGACATATTTTGGAAAGAGAACTTCTAACCTCAGCAATTATTCAGTGCAGGCGGCCTTCTTGCCACATCTCATTTCCATCCGTTGAAAGCTCCACGATGTTAATTTTGGTTGAACAATTTGTTTATGTATGGAGTGCTTTTTCAGCCCTGGTAAAAGACAATTGTTAGCCTTCCTCTTCCAGAAATGTTGGCACAGAAGCCAGAAATTATGCAGTCCAGAAATACTTCTGTTACACAGACGTATACAGCTCCTGATGCAGTGTTAAGTCACCCTTCTGCCCTTAGCCATCCTGACTCATCCTTTGCACTGGCCTTCACATTGAATTAACGTAAATTCAAGACAGAAGTATCTCTCGTGTCACCTTAGAAATACTGATTCATTTGTTTTTTGTCTTGTGAAGAGTCCCTTGTTATTCAATTTTACTAATGCACGTAGCATTCATTTTAAATGATTGTTGCTTTTTTAAGATGTGGAAATGTCTTTTTTAAATTAAGTTATTGTTGTTGTATTACATTTATTCCATTTTCCCCCATTGCTCTCCCCTGCCCCACCCTCCCCATCCCCTCCCCCACAGCCAATCCCCACATGTGGTCCATGTCCTTGTGTCATTTATACTAGTTCCTTGACTAAACTGTTCCCTTTCTTTGCCTCTTTCTCTTCTTTGTTCTCTTTCTTTGCCTTCCCACCTCCCCTCTGCACAGTCTGTTTCTTCTTTCCATGCTTCTGGTTCTATTTTGTTTGTTTGTTTGTTTTGTTCATTAGCCTCCTGTATGAGGTGAGACCACACCGTACTTGTCTTTCACTGCCTGGCTTATTTCATTAAGCATAATACCCTCCAGTTCCATCCATGTTGCTGGAAAAGGTAGGAGCTTCTTCTTTCTTTCTGCTGCGTAGTATTCCATTGTGTGAATGTAAATAGTTGCTTTATTTACAGAAGAAACGCTGAGAGGCGATTCACCATGATGGTTAAGAGCACAGACTCAGTGGCCATACAGCCCATATTTAAATCCCAGCTCTGCCATCGAGTAACTTTATAACCTTAGGCAAGTGACTTGACTTTTCCGGGCCTCACTTTTCTCCTAGCACAATGGGAATGACAGCCCCTCCCAGTTCTGCAGTGGGCAGGAGATGAATCCACCCACATCAAGTGCCTACCCACTGTTATTCACTCTCATTGTATTTTAATTAAGAAAATGATTCACATTAGAAAGTTTCAGCCTGAATATTAACTACTGTGTTAGGAATCTGATGGCGCTAAACAAGCACTCGCACACCACGGGGCACCAGGAAAGGCTGGAGCCTACAGCTGGGGATCATGATGACGGGCCAGCGGCGCCAGCAACGGTGGCCGCTTCCTTCACCGGCCACGGAGGGATTCTCTGTGCGCTCCGGGCAGTTACCTCCTGCCTCTGCAGGCGGCGATGCCTTCCACTCACAGGCTTTGGTTCTGCCAGCTAAGTAGTACTATTTCTACAAGTTTGAACTGAAACCAGCAAGCATGTGTAAACTAGTTTCATGAAGTTAAAGAATGAAAAATAACATGGACAGATCCCATAGGCCAACCTGAGTGGCCCTGTCCCTTTGGCACATGTCCTTCTAGGACTACTGGAAGGAGAGCTCCTTACTGTGGGACGGGTGGTTCCAAAGCCTGACCAGGGTTTGCGGTGCCCAGAACGGGGACCCAGCCCGGCCTTGTCAGGGCTGAGCGCAGGTGGGACCCCCAACCTGCGACTCCACTTCTCATCCAGGTATTTTATATTAACCATGTGATGGCCATAAATAGCTTCTCAGGGAAAACCCAACTTGGCGGTGCATCATTTCAAATAAAAATAAAATAATGACTTGATTTGTGAGATTACTGCACTTCGGAAAGACTTGCTTTATCAGAGATACCTGAGATAAAAACTTGTGAAAAATAACAGAATGAAGATGTTTTACACACTGATTTATTTAAAATCATAATAGATAAGAAAATATAGGGTCTCTCACAAAGCATTTGATAAATAGATTAAACACAATTTTTAAGCTTTCCATAAATTTCTAATTAGGATAAATATATACATTTTTAGCTATAAAAGGACAATTTAAAAGGAAAATTTCATACCTCTTAAGCCACATGATAGTTAAGGGCAAGCTTAAGAACATTAAAAATGTATGTGTATAAAAAATGTAAAACAATTCATGAAAATGTTTTATAAACATTATAAACAAACATCTACTATATAATGTAGGAAAAGCCTTCATGATCTACTTACAAATGCTGCAATTCTGTCTTTTATAATATTTTAAAGTTATTATAAGTTTTCATTTACATTCTTGTTCAAACACCCTTATGTCATCTTCACTAACATCAAGCACAGGTTTGTATTACACACACACACACACACACACACACACACACCCCTTTTTCCCTTATATGATTATATAAGGGGTGACCCCCCCAAAATGAAATTCATTAATTAAAAACTGTGTATTTAGTCTTAAATCCTAAAACTTCAGTCACCTTCAAAGTACTCTCCATTTGATGCAATATACCTATCAAGACAATTTTTTTCACTGCTCAAAAGTTTTTGAACTCATTGATTTTGATGCCTTTTAGTACTTCTGCTGTTTTTGGTACCACGTCTTCCACATCAGCAAAATGTTTCCCTTTAAGGGCTTTTTTCATTCAAGGAAACAGAAAAAATGTCACTCACGGTGAGATCAGGTAAATAGAGAGGGTGAGGCACAGGATGATGCTGTTTTTGGTCAAAAACTGAACACTCAGCACGACGTGGGCAGGTGCACTGCTAAATCGCACATCCTGAAATGGGAGAATGCACTGAAAGGGTCTTCAAAAATATCCACTGAAGTTGAACGCAGCCTCTCACAACCTCGCCAGCTGGTACATGGATACGGATGGGCTCCTAGAACGCTCACCTAGCAAGGAAAGCCTGCACTACAAGGGCCCGCCCTCCAGAAGGTAATTCCAGATTTGGAGGAGTCCTCCTCCTGTGTATAGTGCTCCATCACAAAACTGTATTTGGTCTAAGGAACAATCAGAGCATAGCAAAGTGCTGCTTTAACTGCTTAATTAAATGTTGAGTGTCCACATGATCCGGGAATGCTGCTTCAGACTTGCGGGCAGCAACGTAGCTTCTCTGTAGATCTCCAATCTGTAAGAAACGCCAGAATGAGACCACAGAATAAAAATCCTCAAATTAGGAAGGAAGCCCAAACAAGACTCACTATCTGCATATAGTACAAACGCAAAGGGTTCTTCAGGGTAAATGGCTTCGCTAGGCTACTTGGGTTTGAGAATTCTTTCACCTAGGTAACAAGACACTCTTGACAAATATATGAGGAAAATAGAATAACCAATTACATAAATAATTTCTGCTCCATTACAGCTAGCTGTCTGGTTACTAATTTATAAACCTGTGTCTTCTTTTCTGTTACTGATAGTTCCACAAAAGTAAAATAACATTTGCATGCCGAGACAGCCAGCTTGATGTGGTTCAGAAAGGCATGAGCACAACTATTTGTAATGCAGCACAAGAACCCATTTGATTAGGGTACTATGTTTCGGACAGAAAAGCAGGAACTATTGTATTTAAGATAAAATAACATGCTCTGGGAGGTTTTAAATGGTGTTAGCACATTAATGGTAGAAAAAAATATCTGATTTTAAAAGTTTGTCAAGAGGGTCTCTGATTTCAACAAACTATGGGTTAAAGTCCAGTCTCAAAGGAAAACACACACTGTCTCCGAATACATCTAACTGTACACTTGATTCACGTGTACATTTCCGGAAAGAGCTTTTCAGTGTGTGCATGCAAAAATATCTAGATAATTCAGTTTGGTACTGTTTTTCTTTTTTCTTTTTTAATAGCACATACAGGCATTAAAAATATATTTCCTTTTTTAAATCATAGCTTGTCAACATACTATTTTCTCTAATGGAAATACAGCCTTTTGCTTCAAGGACTATCTCATTTGAGTTATGTACTGTTAAAGTTGATGGTATTCCTGAAAGGTGGTACCCAGGCCCTCCCTGCGCAGTGCGGCAGAACCCCCGGTCACCACCAGGAGCGGGGCGTGAACCTGCACTGTGGCTCTAGAAAAGTCTTTCAAGCTGTTCAGGCCTCGTGTTCCGTTAGAATATGAGCTGCATGAGGTGGAGGTTTTTGTCTGTTTAATTCATTGCTAGTATCTTCTGTGCCTTCTACAGTGCCTGGTACACAGCAGAAGCTCCATTAAAAACACATAATTTACATTAAAAAATGAGTAAGGAAGGCAAGGGATCCTGAAATTGCAAGGTGATTGTGTAGAGCACCTGAATAATGCCTAGCACTTAACACTCAAAAATGACAACTTAGGAATAACAGCTTCTTATCTTATTTTCAAACCTGAAATGAGCATGAGGATGGCTTTATGTTCATGCTATGGAAAATGATATTTTTATACTGTCTCTGGTCCAAAAAAAGGCAAGTCTTCACACCAGCAAACATTTTTTAGCCATTCCCTTATCCTCAAAAGTCACCTTCCATGGAAGTTAATGGAGGTTTTCAAGCAAAAGTTAGTTATTACATGTCTTTGGTTTTCTTATTGTTATTAAAAGTAGCACAGGATTCCTTTTAGGTCATGGATATTAACTGATCTCTATCAGTATTAACAGTTGCATTTTCCTTGTATTGTATCATACAATATGTATTAGTGTATCATAGCTAAAACACTATCCCTAATTTTACAGCAGTCATGCCAGAGACCTGGCAATTGATCTAAAAATAACATACAGAATTTCCTTCCTGTAAAAGCAGTTACTAAATCTTTCCTAAATCAGGAATTACTTAATGACTGTCTTTGAATGATTAAATGTCTTATTATTTTTTAAAGATTTTATTTATTATTTTCCAGAAAGAAGGGAAGGGAGAGAGGCAGAGAGGGAGGGAAGCATCAGTGTATGGTTGCCTTTCACCTGCCTCCAGCTACAGATCTAGCTGGAGACCTGGCTTGCAACCTGGTTATGTGTCCTAACTGAGAATCAAACCAGCGACCTTTGGGTTCACAGGCTGGCATCTTATCCACTGAGCCACCATCCAGGGCTCTAAATGTCCTATTGTAACACAGAAAATAATTCTTCTACAATCCAATATGGTGTTTAGCCAATATTCAGTGATGAAGTTCTTTGGTTTATTTAACTGTCTCTTAAGGGGAGATGTAAATGTGGATATAAAAATTGTGTTTAAAAATACCATTTCTACAGGTGGGATTGACTTTGGGGGGAATGGGTGGGTGGGTGGGGGGACAGAGGGGAGCAAAAAGGGGATGGATGTAATACAACAATAATAAAATTAAAAAAAAAAAAACCATTTCTTTCATGGAAAGTATAGTTAGAATGTCCTTATTTATCTGTATGTTTTTAAAAACCAAGGGAAAAAACCAAACAGATCAGATGATAGATTGATAAAGAGAATACCTTATCAGAGATCGTTGCAAAATTAAAATGCGGCTCATACATATGGGGTGCTAAAGATGATGCAGTTTGTAACAGTGCTTTTGCCTGTGTGAAAAAAAGAAGAGAAAAACCAAAGGTATATGAGCATGTATCAGCACTATATTTGTGATTTTTAAAATTTTTTTGGTAAAAGATTCCTTTACCCAGGGTGGGCCAGACCTTTATAAACATGATTCTGTGATGTATATAGATGACATTCCTCATGAAAAAAACTGACTGATATACAACTAACTATTACCAAAACTATATTAATAATAAAATACTTCAACATATGGAGAAAATACAGAGAACTGAAAACCCAGAGTACATTTAGTTACTTGAGAACTACAGTTGTTTTAAAATTTATATTTCGGTATGACTACTTAAAATGTAGTCTCCTCAGTGCTAAAAACAAACAAACAAAAAAGTCTTGTTCTTCTAGTTTTTGTTGCTGTTGACTGACTTTGGGGGCTTCTAATTCTCTTTTCCCTGATACAACAAAAACCGCAGTAAATTTCAAAGCCTCAAGTTCCAGGCTGACCGACAGTGAGCAAGCATTTATTAAATTGCCACTGAGAATGACAAGCTTTCTGCTCTCTAACGTACAGAAGAAGACAAAATCCACATCCATTTTTCCATCCCCTGTAGGCTCAGGGGAGCACGCCTTGCGGGGACGTGACCAACACGAGATGTTCCTACGTTCACCATAAAGGCCACAGACTCCGCATTGCGAGCGACCTGAACGGCCCTCCGGCTCCCAGCCACACCCAACACCTTGATCCGTGACAAATTCGTATCTTTTTCTTTTCTTTGATGGAAATAAAATGCCAGTTCGTATAAAGGGAAACATCTTAATTTTTTTGTTTTCTGATTAGCTACTTTCTTTTCTTTGATTGAAGTATGATTAATAATAGAACGGGGTTAGGATCATGAACCCTTTTACTAAAACATTTTGAATCAATGTAGTACGCTGGAGAAACTAGGATAAATTAGCAGGGGAAAAAAATCACAAAAAGCACTTGCTTCATATGGACGTAGGGAAAGTTGCAAGACCAAACAAGTTTCCATTTTAGCTAGTCATTGTTTATGAAATACAAATCCGTCTTATTTACTGCTGGGGAGTTTATGAAAGAAAAGGCAACATGCAACAGTCTTTCTTTCCTGGCTTAGCTAACATCCTGTGGCCGGGAGACCAGGGGGCGTGTCTGTGGCCTGGGGGGCTCCTTACCTGCCCTGGGTTTCTGTTTCCTCATCTTTAACATGTGGGATGTACTAGTATTGTGTATTTGGCATTGGAAAATTCTGTTATAATAATAATATAATTTACTTAGCATCTACCATGTGCTCAGTACCATGCTTTCACTATGACGAGGGCTGGACATGTACAATCTGCTAATCTTCCCCACGACCTGCCAGGTACCGTTACCACCCTGGGTATCCGTCACCCATTCGTTTCACAAACATGGACTGAGCTCCGCCATTGGCCAGCTGGTTTTGACTCTGAAAACACAGCAGTTAGAGGCCGGAAAGGGTTCCTACTTTCACACAGCTGACGTTCGACATGTAAACGTGAAAATGTCTGATGAAATGATCAAGAACTGTGAAGAAAAAAAATAGCAGGAGCTGTGATCATTGCTGAGACTCCTTTACACTGACGTCTGAGATGGTCTTTCCTCTAAGAGCTGGTCGCTGAGCTCAGAACTCAATGACAGAAAGAAAAGTCACTGCAGGGTCTGAAAGAACTTCGCCAGGGCCCTAAAGGAAGGGCGGTCACTGCCTCTGTGTAGAACAGCAAGGCAGCCCACGCATCCAAAGTCAGCACATCCAAAGGGGTGCGGTGATCCCCCCTCACCCACTGGGGATCTCGGATGTGCTCCGAGATCCCCAGTGGGTGCCAGAGACCGCGGAGAATACCAAACCCTGCGTAGTCTGTTTTTATACCTGCAGGACTATGATAAAGTTTCATTGCTAAATCAGGCACAGTAAGAGAGTAACCACAATAACAGTAAAATGGAGCAATCGTGAAAATATACTGCAATAGAAGTTACATAAATGTGGTATTTCCGTCCCTCTCACAGCCAATCCGACAACGCAGACATCTGCTAAGTGACTAGCACGCAGCATGGATGCACTGGACACACGGATGATTCATGTCCTGGGCAGGAGGGAGTGGGATGCACATGATTTCATCACGTTCTGGATGGAGCACACGCTAAAACTCATGAGCTGTTTTATTTCTGGAATTTTCCACTTACTATTTTAGGACCGTGGTTGAGCATGGGTAGCTGAAACGGAGGAAAGCGAAACCGTGGATAAGGGGGGACTCCGGCAGTGACAGGAGTGAAGTCTGAGAGGGGCCGGAGACCCTACTACATGGGGTCTTGTAGGTCTAGGTCTGCAGCACAGATTTTGCTCCATGTGAAAGACAAAGCCTTTGGAGCATGCCAGGCAGAGTAGTAACAAAATAATCTTATTTTAAAAAATCCCTGCAGCTGTTCTGCAAAGGCTGTGTAATAGGGCACCCTGACCTGTGATCTAAGTGGAAACAAACAGAGCCACTAGGACCCCCTGTGTCATGCAGGCGACAGCAGTTGGAGGAAGGGGCGGAGAGTGGTTGGATTCAGGGAGTGGCTTGGGTGTAGACCTGACCAGGGCTTGCTGGCTGTGCTGGGGACATGGGGTGGCAGGAGAGGCAGTTGGCAAAAAAAAGAAAAGGGTTTCCAGGGTGGCTCCTAGGATTTCGGCGGGAGCAGCTGGATGGTGGGTCGGGGTTGGGAATGGAGCAACATTTCCTGAAGATAGGGGAGACAGGGGAGGTCCAGACCTGCCCTAACTAAACTGATGCCCGGTTTAGTTGTCAGTGCAAGGTCACGTCACTGTTTCGTGCCAGGGCTGGGATTCAAACCCAGGCTGGCCAGGCTCTGGTGGCCCTGCTAAAGGACGGGCGGAAGGGGTTCCCATGGCAGCTCTTTCGTGAAGACGGCAGACGGCCCGCGGGCTCCCGCAGGGCCCTGGCCTACCTGTTCCACGTGGCCCTGGCGCCTCTCCAGCACGGCCAGGTTGTTGTAGGCCTCGGCGTGGTGGTGGCTGTTGGCCAGGGCCAGCCGGAAGCACTGCTGGGCCAGACTCACATCTCCTACCCCCTGCAGAGGAAAGCGCACATCCTCACTCGGGGGCCAGGGCTCCCCCGCCCCTCCCCGCCTTCTTCCCGGAACCTTCCTGCCACCACAGAACAGCAGCAGGTACCCACGGAGGAGTCAAGGGTGAATGGCAAGTCAGGGATTTAACCTGGGAACATAAGGTGAGGTATGCTGGACTCTTGGGCATCTCTAAACTGCTGCCAAACCTGAATTCACAACCCCGACAATGGCTTCAAGCTGTTTTTTCCACGAGAGAAATGCGAGCAACCACCTACCACTGCGACGTGTCCCAAGTTGTACCAGACATCAGCGGCCTCTTGTTCGTTCTCGGCCAGGGAAAGGGCACGTTCGAACGAGGTCAGGGTCATATCGTACTGCTGGGCGTAGAAGCAGCAGAGCCCCAGGTTGTTCATAAGCTGGCAGTTGTAAACCCCCATCTGCAGGAGTCGCCTTTGTGGAAACATACACGTATTTTGGTGTCAGGCCAGCTTCATAAACATCGACACACATATATGTTTACAAATTGAGAAAGGAATTTATTGTATAATCTTCACACCCCCAGATATAAAGTATCAAGGTCACTGAAAAACATGTTAAAGCAAATGCCGAAGTATGCCTTTTTTAATAGTACTAATTATGGGGAATGTGTCCAAAGGCACGGTCAAAAACAATTTATGAAAGTATCCCACCCCCTGCAAAGGCTTTGTTAGAAAACCAAAATAAGAAAAAAAAAGAAAGCCACATATAGTAAAACCCACACATTTTGGTTCATACAGCCTTGGTGCCCACAGGCAAACTCCTAAGACTTTCCGATCTAACTTGAGGACTATGTTCAGCATTTATCGAAGCTACTTCAGCTGTGTTGGATCCTGTTTTTGGTTATAAGTATTCTGTGGTTTAGCTGCACCTGCTAACCTCCAAGAGGCTCCCGCCCAGGAAAACAAGACCACCAGGGGGCCCCTACGTTACCCACTGAGCTTTCATGCTATAGGGACCATGAAGCCCATATGGCTTCTATGCGTCATTAACCCCCAAGGACAAAGGACAAGCAACTTCAAGTAAACTCACGAAATCCACACCAGCTGCTCTGAGGAACCCATGGCCCACTTTGGGGCAAGGGACTAGGGTCAACTGAATGTGACAGGGCAGCACTTAGATACCATGTTTGAACGTATACTTGCAAAGAACTCTTGTCAGCTGCCAGTTACCTCCTTGCACATAACATAAGGGCTCAAGAGGAAATCAAAATTTAAAAATCCAGGAACCAGCAGTAGGATGAAACAAGTACGTGTTCCAAAGAGAACCAGGGAATGGAATTTATATAGAATGGAAAGTTATTTGGACAAAAGTTGACAATCCTTCACAAAACACAGGACCCTGTTTCAGGGTGCAGAACCTGGGCTGGCTGCCTCTATGCGAATCTCACCACGATTTAGCTTCACGGTCTTTATCATCATATACAGCAGCATTAATGAAGGCAGGGATGGTGAGAGGTGCTTCTGGTAACCGTTAAGCTGTCACAGGTCAATGACAAAATGGCCAATTCATACAACACAACAGCGCTCAAAATTCAGGCATGTCTGTTTCTACAAGATGCGAAATACCGGTGCATTTACAAATGACTAGATGTTGCTTTTAACGCTCATCAAGCATGGGGGTGCTAGAATTCTTAGTCTCATGCAGACATGGCCTATGTTTCTCTACATTTTCATTCCATCTTTATTACTGTTTCACTCCATCTGTACTACCGTTTCCTGTTGCCCAGGAAAGCATTCTACCAATTGAAGGGAAGGCACACCTATAAAACCGGAGAGCTATTTCTGGTTGATCGGAATAAAAGTGGTTGCTTCCAATGCATGCGATGGCTTCCACGTGCGTATTGTCCTGCTGCAAAACTTCTTTGTAGTACTCGGCTGCTGATGACATATTATTCATTTCCTAGTTGCCGTCAAGACAGAAGAGCAATAAGAAAAGCAACACTTGATTAATATTGCCAAGGTACGATTTTCATTCCTACAAGTGTACATTCTTTCGCTCAGTATTTATTAAGAGTCTGTCATGTGCCAGACTCCATTCTAGGCCCCAGGGTCACAACAAAAAGGATCAAGTTACCGTCCTCACGGAGGTTACACCTGTGCGGAAGAGAAAGGAGTGAGCTTCCGTGCTGTGACGGCAGGCAGGGGCCAGGGAAGGATGCGGAGACAAGTGGATGAGGCAAGGGGACGGGCAGGGGCTGCTCCAGGCGGTTCCAGGCCCGCAGTCAGGCCTGAAGGAGGTGGCGGACGAGGGACGAGGATGCGGACGCCTGAGCACAGCTGGGGACTCGAAACCCGGGCAGAGAAAAGAGCAGCTGCAGGACCGTGACGTGTAAGAACAACACAAAAGTGAGGTGGCAAAGAGGGAGAGGGGCAGTCCGGAGCCTTGTTAGCCATGGTAGGAACCTCAGGTTTTGTTCGGAATTTCGGGAAAGCCACTTAACTTCAGAGCAGAAGAGGAACATGATGGTATTGACATTTTTGAAGAGGAACTTGGTGGCTCCCTGGGCAGGATACACCGAAGTGGGGAAGAATGACAACAAGGATAACAGGAGTCGCCCCGATAACCACAGATACGTGCACTTAATGGTATTAATATAATTCACAGGCTCTCGGATCCACCTTCGGGCCAGTGTGGGCTCCGCGTCCCCCAGGGAAACTTCCCCGACGCCATCACTTTGCACAGCACCCCCTGTCCCCCGGCTGGTGTGGCACTACTATGTGAACCACTCTGTCCTTATCATATACGGGCTCATAGTTTTGGGTTGATTTTAATCGTATTTTAACAAATCTAAGAAACCAAAAATTGCAAGAAGCAGATGGAATTTGTTTTTAAACCTGCATGGATTTCAGGGCTTGTTAAGGCGGGGGGGGGGGGGGGTGTGTGTGTTTATTTGTTTGTTTTTTATTTAAGGGCATTTATTTATTTTAGAGCAGTGTTAGGTTTTGTAGCACAATTCAAGGGACATTATAAAGATAAGTACATTTCATTGTTCAATATAAAAAAATTACATTTATTGACATTACCACCTATCTCATCAACACTAGTACGATGAATAGACTGTGGACTCCTTGAAGGAAATCTGGGGGACCCCTGGAATCCCTGGCCCACACTTTGAGAAACGCTGATATGGGAACCATGTTTGCGGCCTTTCTTCCCTCCCTGACTGCCTCATCCGTGAGAACATGCACGTCACAGCCTGTCTGGGCCCTTCTGGAAGCGACCACCCCGCACGATGCCCACGTCCTCTGCCTGCCCCGTGCTGCAGGCTCTCGCAGGAGGGGAGGTCTGCAGGGTGGACAGTCGGCTCAGGCACGCTGGGCCAGTCCGCTGAACTCCAGAGCCACACGCTCCAATTCTGCCCTTTATCAGTAATAAAGCTAACGGTTTATCTTCCGCTTGTCTGCACACGATAGCAGCCTCCCAACTGGCTCTCAACGGGGAGGGAAGAACTGGGGTGTTATTTATTAGTCCCAGAAAACCCCAATAAAGCGGTCACAGGTTGATCCAAACTCATGCTTTCATTTGAAATTCTTACTCAAAGTCCTGCCATGATTTAGCTCCTTCAGAGAAGAGGTAACTGAAAATTTTTTTTCAAAATGAAAAAGCATCTTGTGAGCTTGTTAACAAGTGCCTGTGTCCCACCTGATGTACTGGGGAGGGAATGGGCCATTTCTCGGACGCTCTCCAAGTCATCCTGACACACAATAAAGGTCCAGGACCCCAAGCCTAACATTTCCTATGGTGATCTTTCTAATTTCCAACCCTTGACAACAAGACCATTCAAATAAAGACCTGCACTGTGAATAAATAAAATGCCTCACGAAAAATTAAAACCACAACTAAATAAATCATTTTAAACAAGCTTCTGTACAAAGCAGGCAAGGAGCAACAGGCATGTTCATTTTTAATTAGGAAAGATTTAAAAGACACAAGGCCAACATGAAAATGACACATAAAAGGAAAACATAAAGGAACAGAGAAAAAAGTATTATGTGCATACAAAAAAAAAAAAAACAACACCTCTAAAGGCACACACAGTAGGAACACACTTCACTAATGAACCCTTACGCCACTGTCGCAGACAGAGAAAAAGGAGACCCTGGAAAACTTGGTGCGAAAAACTCTGCCCTCAGGGAGGTTAGCTGTAAATCCAAGCGGAAATACCACACCCAACTATTTCAAGACGGCCCTTGGTCCTGATCACCCTGTTTGTACGTGACATTGTCCCCACAGCTAGGATGCCTTCCTCTCGGCTTCTTTACTCCTCTGAGTGCAAAGTAAATTCTACTCTCCTCATGAAGCCCTCCCCTGTACACTTATAAAGAGCTACGTTCCTCCAACTCCCAGCCAGACTGAAGCAGGAGGAGGAAGAAGGTGGCTGATGGCAGGACCTGCTCCAGGGCCTGCCCCACCCCGGCCTCAGCTGCTGGGACTATGGCAGAGGCTTGGAAGGAACGTTGCCCGCAGCCACGGTTCTCCAGGTCTCTAGGCCACCACTTCCGGCTTGAGCAAAGCCCAGCACAAGGACTGCAGTGGTGCAGGAGGCAGAGCAGGGAGGTCTAGGAGCTCCGAGTGCATTGGGATGATCAGTATGTGAATGTCACTAGTTTCTATTTTATTATCCTTCCTTTCTAAGCTTCTTGGTCAAAATTCTGTTCATGTTCAATGTGGAGTCTCTCAAAGATACAGATACAGATACAGTATTTTTATTGAACAATCAAAGTCTTCTACTTATATGTTTATCAAAATTATATTCCAGCCCTGGCTGGTGTGGTTCAGTGGATTGAGCACCAGCCTGTGAACCAAAGGGTCACTAGTTCGATTCCTGGTTGGGCACATGCCTGGGTTGTGGGCCAGGTCCCCAGCTGGGGGCATGTGAGAGGCAACCACGCAGTGATAGTCTCTCCCTCTCTTTCTCCCTCCTTTCCCCTCTCTCTAAAAAATAAATGAATAAAATCTGTAAAAAATTATATTCCAAAGGGAAACAATCTTCATAACAAAACATCAGCTTAACTAAATGCAAACACTAAAATCTCTTACTCTGCTGGTAAAATGGTGGCCAACATTCATAGTTTTATAAATTGTTGTCCCTGCTAGAACCCCATAGGTTCACTTAGGAAGCACCTAATGTCAATGGTACATCAACTTTTTGAGTACTATGAACCTCACCTCATGGATCCTGGCAATTCCACAAAGCAGGGTCACTTCTCCGGGAAACTTATCTAAGCCTTGTTTGAAAAGGTTTAAAGCAGTCACAGGTTGATCCAATGAGATGTAAACCTAAAACCAAGAATATATTTCAGTGAAGTGCTGGTTCTTGAAATAACACAGTATTTGTTACGACAAGTTTATAACAATTGCTTAGTAACAAATTATCTCCCACATTTACAGTAAAAAAAATTGTGTAGGATTCCTTTCTAAAATGATATTATTGCTTTATTTCCACATGTTGTACATGAAGCTTTCATTCACTTATTCCCTCAACAAATACTTATTGCGAGCTTATTCTTGTCACAGAAACTGAGTAACAGACAAGGATCAAGAGAAAATCTTTAGGATGGAATAGACATGAGTATGTCTACAGACTGGCACAAAATAATCAATTATGAGACTGAAGATGAAGATCAGGAGGAAGAAGGGATGATCTGAGAAAAAGCAGGTGGGGAGAGCTTATGGACAGTGTGGTTCTAGAAAAGAACCCTGAGAAATAGAGGGGAAACAGATCTGTGAGGTATGCAGTCAGAATGTGAGAGCGTTAGAACTTGATGGCTTCCATCTACTTAATTAGCAATCAAAACATTAGCATGAATAACCCACATACTTAGGAGGAATCTCTAAAACAGAGAATTGTTTTATGTACAGATGCAGAAGATTATGACTGGATTTTCTTCATGATCATGTTTCCTCTATTTCTTCCTTGTTTGTGTTTTGAAGGCCCAAACAGATACAAAGAAAATTGTGTACAGTGTTCTTGCCAAAGTATGAGTTTAGAGGGATAAGTATAGGTGAACATTTTTCAACTTTTACCTTATATGTTTCTAAACTGCTTTTTAAACTACAATAAATATAATTTAATATGCTAAGAAATATAAAATAGTTAATATTTTAAAATGAACCATCTAACATTTTTTAAGTCTTTTTTTTAAGGATTTTATTCATTATCCACTGAGCCACCAGTCAGGGCTAAACCTAGCATTTTAAAGAAATAATGCTATTCCTAAAATCTGCTGATCTCTATTACTTAACAACCATTCCTTCATATGGTAAAGAAAATAAGTAGGAATATATTCTACAGTGGATTTAAACAAATTAATTTATGAAAAAATTGGTTAAACTATAGATTTAACAATAGTTAAAGGTTAAGAGTACATTTTTACACCATGTGGCAAGAGATTATCAAATAGCAGGACCTAAATTTTATTTTTTTAATTTAAAAGAATAAAATTTTCCCATTTTTCCCTCCCCTCTCCCCCCTTCCCCACCCACCCACTCCCCACAAAGTCAATCCCACTTGTCCATATCCATGGTTCTTCCATGCTAGTTCCTTGACTAAACTGCTCCCCTTCTTTGCCTCCTCCCCCCTTCCCTCTCCCCCCTGCCCACTGAAGGTCTATTCATTTCATTCATGTATCTGGTTCTGTTTTGCTTGTTAGTTTTGTTCATTATTGCCCTGTAATGGGTGAGATCATATGGTATTTGTCCTTCGCTGACTGGCTTATTTCACTAAGCATAATACTCTCCAGTTCCATCTATGTTGTTGCAAAGAGTAGGAGTTCCTTCTTTCTTTCTGCTGCATAGTATTCCATTGTAATGGAACCAAAGTTTTTTGATCCATTCATCCATTGATGGGCACTTAGGCTGTTTCTAGCACTTGACTATTGCAAATAGTACTGCTATGAACATTGGGGTACATAGGTTCTTAGGAATTGGTGTTTCAGGGTTCTTTGGGTATAATCCTAGTAGTGGAATTGCTGGATCAAAAGGCAGTTCCATTTTTAGTTTTTAAGGAAACTCCATACTATTTCCCATAGTGGCTGCACCAGCCTGCATTCCCACCAATAGTGCACCAGGGGTCCCTTTTCCCCACATTTTCACCAACACTTGTTATTTGTTGATTTGTTGATGATTGTCATTCTGACAGATGTGAGATTGTGGTTTTAATTTGCATCTCTCTGATGGCTAGTGATGCTGAGCATTCTTTCATATGCCTCTGGGCCCTTTGTATGTCTTCCTCAGAGAGTTGTCTGTTCAGGTCCTTTGCCCCAGCAGGACCTGAATTTTAATTTCAAGCTGTCAAAAGAGTTTCACACTACTGTGATTCTTAGGAAGTTTGTTTTTTTTTAAAGAACTTAAGCTTTATATATAATGTATATTTAGATACCAGATAGTTGCAAACATTTTTGAAAATCATTGTACACACAGTAAGATCAGCACACTAAGTTTATACAGTGTAGCTTCCATTTTCTTTCCTCTTAGAATGCTAATTTTTAATACCCCATTGAGGAAGTAGCAGCACTTCCTTTGATAAATCTCATCTTCTTTTCAATTCCTTTACCACACTTTTTCATTGAAAAAAATTCTTGTAAGTAAGATGATGTCATAACCATCACTTCATCAAATGTTTCTTTTAAAGCAGCCTTGGGTGAAGGTCAAGTAGTAACTGTCCTAATACTGAAAATTCTAGATGTTCTCTCACTTCTGCTGTGGCTGTGGGTGGCACTTGGGCAGTGAGTAGGCTCTAGAGTCACAAAGTTCTGGGTCTGAATAGCTGACTTTTTACAGCCAAGTGACCCTGAAATCTTTCTTACCCTCCTTACCTTCCTTTTCCCTAACAGTCCAAAGGAAGTATTGAGCCCCACCTGTGAGTTGCTGTAGGGCTACACTGCATACGGAACAGACCTGATACCATGCTTTATACTGAGTAAGCAGGTGATCCATAAAGCAGAAATATTGTTTTTGTTATGGCAGAGTCAAGAAATAGAAAGCCCATAATTATTGTCTTTGGATTCAATGTGTAATCTTTCAAAGGAGTTTCCTTATTTTACATGGCAATCAATTTTTCCTGAACCAGTTATTCTTCATATGCTCTCACATTTTCCCTTGCTAGAACAAAAAAATAGGTTAGGTCTGAACACATTAGCTTGCTGAAATCTTCCTGGAGAAACTGGCAACTCACCCCATGAATTTAAACAGTTATTCTGAGAAGACAGGTTTCACTCGGACTAAGAATACTTACTTTTGCCAAGTAGAGAAATGTATCTATCATTTCCTGCTGTTTCAGGGCTGATTTAAACTGTTCTTCTGCTTCACGATACATTCCTAACCTAAGAATAGCAATTAAAAAAAATTAGGCATTCATCTTAAAAATAAATACTATGGTATGTATTCATACCCTGAGGACATGAACAGAGACAAATGACATCGGTAAGGGTGAGCTTGTGCTAAAGGAGGTAATGTCCTACACACATACTAATACTAACGTGTAGTTTACATAGTTTTGCAAAAAGTTGCCCGTTTGCCATCATCACTCTCTGACCCTTGGATGCTGTGCCGTGGGGTAGCAGCCAGTCACAGCAGGACTCACCACTGCTGGCGAGCCAGGTCATGCTGGTTCACGCCCCAGAGAGCTCATGATCAGCAGGGTGTATGGCAAGTGACCGGAAGAAACGCTTCAAGTCTCTATTTTACTGGAAGAACTAAAGGACAGCATTTCTTGGAAAACATCTTTGGCTCTGAGACAAAAATCTCATTTTAAAAGCCATTCTTACACAATTTTGATGTAAGCAGCAATTGCTACTTGATTATATAGCTATATCATTTCATTATCCTAGAAACATTTGCTTTGCCTTTTTTTTTTTTGTCTCTGATGTTGAGTGTCTTCCTGTACTAATGAGAGATTTGTTCCTTGCCTAACTAATGGTCCTGATGTCACCACCCAACCCTTCTGCCCAGGGAACATTTCGTTACCACCCAATCATCATGGCACACTCAGCCTGCCCTTTATAGATCTGTCAGGCTTTCTTAGAACTAATCATCCCCAGACCTCTGAGAGCTTCTTAGGCACTTTAATATTGCTTTTATTTTGTGAAATAAAGTCAGGACAATACACAGTGTGTTCCACTGTGCTACTTTCATTTAAAGGCTTGGAAAAATAGCTTTGATCTTTTTCCCTCACCTAGCCTTCAAGCATTGATATGGCTAGCCCCCCAATAGCTGTTGAAACACAGAGGATTAAAGGGGATAAAAGTAACCCCTTAAAAAAAAACTGCCCTAAAATGGGAGGGTGTGTGATACGGCGGAAGTCCCCACCTCCTCAAAGGTCTCACAACTTTTACAAGGAGTATTTATAACATGTTATCAAAGAGCTCTAAAAGTTCTGGGAAACAGCATATTTATATACCTAACTTCAATGAAGCACGCGAGTCTAAAACATGTGGCTGAAGTTCACCACCCGCTTCCATGAACCTCGTATTCCATGCATGAATGTCTATTTTTATCTAGTAAGTTATCTCCCTCCAAAAACAATTTAAAAGGGATTACAATAAAAAAAGATATATAAAACAAGAATATAAAAACAGAAATTGATTTTTTAAAATAATGGAGATGGAAGGATAAACAAATTTTTCAAAAAAACCCAAAACAATCAGGGCTATTGAGCTACCCAGAAATCAAAAAAAAAGAAGAAGAAGAAGAAGAAAGGATGGGTCATAGGTGTTTTATTGCCCTATCCTCAAGAGATAATTTCTTCTAGCACTATCAAAAAGGAATTTGTTGCTCTGGCTGGTGTGGCTCAGTGGATTGAGTGCTGGCCTGCAAACCAAAGGGTTGTGAGTTCAATTCCCGGTCAGGGCACATGCCTGGGTTGCGGGCTAGGTCCCCAGTGGGGGGCATGTGAGAAGCAACCAATCATACTGATGTTTCTCTCCCTCTCTTTCTCCTTCCCTATCCCCCTCTCTAAAACCAAATAAAATCTTTTTAAAAACCTGGTATTTCTTTTTAAAAAAGGAATTTACCACATAGGTTCTTGTGCAAAGGAAACAGAGTGGGCCATGTATAAAAAAAGCATAATGAAAACATCAATGAAGTTCATGAACACAGAGTCAGAGTCCAGAGATAATCCCAACAAATTGCCAACTTTTTCTCTGCAATTTAATTCAATAAACATTGCGACACACTAACAGCATACACATTTCATGATGGTAAGGAGGTGCACAAATGAAGATGATAGCCATGTCCTGACAACACCAATCAAGGCTGAAATAAAACATGCTCACAAATAAATTTGGTATTATGACAATGAGGAGAAAAAGTGTTTTGAGAGCAGAGAGGAGGAATGAACCAACACAGTTTCAGGGAGGAAGTGACAGACAAGATTTTGACAGACAGAGCGAAGCGAGGGAGTGGGGACATTTCAGGCAGAAGCAAACTACCAGGACAAGCACACAGGCAGGAAAGTAGAAAGCATGTTAGGGGAATGCCAAGTTGATTTGATTTCACTGAAAAGGAGGACGTAGTGAGGAAGGGAGGAGTGAGAGAGGTGGGCAGACAAGATCATGGATCCCACACTTAAGATCCAGCCCTCCTTCCAAAGGAAATGAAAAGTAACCAAAGAATCCAACAAGGGCTGTTTTTCACAACAGTTGCTCAGACAGTATATGTAGGGAGGACTGAGTGGGCCAAAGAAAAAAATAGGAGCAGAAAATTCAAGTAAGAAGCGAAGGTAACTATCAAACGAGTGCCACTAAATGCCAGGAGGGCAAAGGGTTGGGACAGAACAGGAAGGAGCGACTCTGAGTGCTACTGCAGCGGAAGGAGCAGGAGAAGCAGAGAGGAAGTCAGTTTGGGACTTCAGTGTCTGGTAACCCAAACTTGAACTCTCCAGTCAAAATTAGGTGCTGATTAAATATTCTACTGAATGCACGAGTGAACGAATAAATGAATAATACATCCATAATAAAGATGAGCAGCTATTAACAGGAGAAATAAAAATGAAAAAAAAAAAAACAATAAAATTAAAATGAAAGAAAAAGGAACAGAGAAGGAAGATAATACGGTAAAGTACACTCATTTAAATGCCATCCTCTGTGGATGGCAGAAGGAATCTGAGTTGTGCTTATCTTTAATTATTAAAGATTTCTGAAAGTTTTGCTTAGAAGCTCACAATTTCAAGCTTGTCGGCAGAAACTATATTCATAAGAATTTAATGTTATAATGGCCTAAAATTACCTTCTAGTAGAAAACACTTCCTCAATTTAATAGCGGGAAAAAATACTTTAGAGTTCTACGTGAAATAGCTAAAGAAAAAGTAGTCTTAATTTCAACAGAAAAAAAAAAAAAAGCATTCCTTGAGTTTGATTTCTGCATTTCCTTCTCCTCACAGCATTTGCCTGAAAACTAAAGTTTATAAATATTGAAGGACGCTTACAGTAACTGGCCTACCTTGCTTTTGAACAATAAGACATTTATCTTTATAAAATATAATTTCCAAATGCTGTAAGCGCATTTCAACATCAGGCAACAAGTTTCAGACCTTACTATGTGACGTATAATATTCATAAACTGAATTACAACCTTTTTTGCTCTCTCAATTAATTAGCTTAAAATGTATTTGAATATTAAATGAATTAAAGAATATTCAGGTCCTAGAGAAACACTATGGAATTGTGCAAATAGTAAGAGAACTAGTACCAAAATGCCAAACTTAAATTCTTGTCCTGCCACATACTAGCCATATGAATTTGGGCAAGTCACTGTATCTTTCTGAGGCTCAGTTTTTCTCATCTGGACAAGGGGTCAGAACAGTAACAACCTCCAAGCTTCAGTGTGGTAACTGTAAAGCACCCTACACATGTGAGGCCACAGGGGACATAAACAAGATAGCCAGGATGTGTGCAGAGTGGAAATCAACAGACTTGACTGTAGCCCCAGGTTGTCACCAACAGGGTCCTGATGCAAACCCCTGCTTTTCCCTGGCCTCAGCTTCCTCGTCTGTAAAGGGGCGTTGGGCCTGATGATCTCAAAGTTCCTTTACCCAGCTCTAAAATTTTGTCATGCTAAATGTATCAGTTCTTTGTGCCACCATGTGATTGCTCAGTAAATGCTTTCCCAGGTAAGTCAAAGACATAGTACTTATTTCTTCATGAGAAAATCTATCCCCCACGTTCCCCCTAAAATGATCATAGTTGAGACTCTAAAATACGTGGCCACTTCTAAGCCCTTCACCGATAATCCGAATTTTACCTGTAGTAACATTTTCCAATCTGCACTTTCCACCACCAGTCCTTATACTGAGAATGCTCTGTGGAAAGAGCGGCCAGGTCCAAAGCCTTTGAAAACAAGTCATTTTAGGTTAGCACTTTCTTTTCTAACAATGAACAGAAGCAGCAAATAATGCAATAAGCCACATAATTAGCATCGATCCAAACATGCATTAGAAATCAGACGGCAACTCGAGTGGCTCATGTTTCCAGATGGCCCCCGCAATTTTCCCTAAATAATCCGCTCCAGACCAGAGGGCTGACAGCAGATGAGAAGTAAACACTGATTAAAGGGAAGCCGAGGTACGATATAGTTGAATACAATTTTCATATGCAAAGTACAAAACTGACATTTTGCAACCCGTGGGGTTTTACCCTCTTCCCCACCACTTATCGACTACGTAACGATCCAAAATGCCTCCCAACTCAGCAGCCATTAAGCCTTTGTGTGTTCGCTTGGTTCAGCTGCAGGCCCCACTGTTGACTAGAGATTAGGGGAGCAGAAAAGGATCAAGTAAACGAGTAGGAAAAAATTTGGAAAATGGGATCATGAGGAAGTTGAGCTACTTGGGTAACTGCCACCTTCAAAATCCTTCACTCCATTATTCTGATGTTACCTCACGTTCCAGTAGCTCTAAGAGTCAGACCCTCCTTTGTGGCAGACTGAAAAAAGCCTCCTTATTTGCTTTCATGGACCACACTGTTTATCCCATCTCTCTTATGTCTTCTAGTTTATTTGTTCCTTCTAGTGTGTATTCAAGATCCAACAAGAAATGACTAAACAGGAATTAGAATTTTATAGAGAAGAAGTGGAAACCATTTGGTCAAGAGAAAAAGCAAATCAACCTTTACACAAATTTGAAGCTCAAAGAAGTCTGATATAAAGATTTTGTGAATAAAAACTTAAGTTATTAAAGAGAATTCTGATTTTTAAAATAATACTATTTTTTCTTGCAAGGTTGAAAAACTTTTATTCTTTAGACAGTATTGTATAATCATGATAGCCAGTGATTTCATTAAAGTTACTCTTAGATTTTCAGTTCTGCTATCTCAGAACGTATCACATATTATTGTCCATTTCTTAATCTTATTGCTTCCGAAATAAATGCCAGAAACATTCCTGGGATCTCCTACTGTAAAATTAATAACATTTCTTTGTGACCAACCACCTTCTCTTGCTCCAAGGGAGACTTCCACATATGCAAACTATTTATTTAAAAAATTGTGTCACCATGCTGGGGTTCTAATAGACTTGAAAAATCAACATCTCTACTTGAAAGCTACGGAAATTTAAAGCAAGACACATACAACTATCACAAGCTCAGAAATCTGGTGGCTACCCAAAGCAACCAGTATAAAAGCACCTCTGACTTCTTCAGCATGTTAAAAAACAGAATTCCTATTTACCTTTTTCCAGATAGGTTTCAAAACATACAGAAGGCATTTTTAAAAAATGGATGTTTTCTGTTCGTTATCTAAATTCTTCTTCCATTCAGAAAATCACATTTGTGGAAAAATCTGAAGTGACATTTTAATGGAACAATCTAACCCATATCAGAATTACAGTGTGGCATGCCCTTCCACTGGGAAATAGACACAGGGCTCCTGTCCTATCCAGTACTTCCAGCACGTGTCATAGGACCCATGCACGGCACTCAATAATTATTCGTTAAAGAATAACCCAATCAAATAATAAATCAACAAATAAACTAACAACTAAAAAGAGAGGACCCAACCATTTGTGCTTTTTACTAAATACAAACAAAACAAATAGCTTAATTGTAAGTTCTGTAGACTAGTGCATATGTATTGGGGGTAAGCAGATGAAAATAACAAGCAGGTTATGATTGTAAGCATTTTATTTTATTATTGCCCCTCACTTGTAGCTCAGTTTATAAATGAAAAGTTGTTATAACATTATTATTGAAAACTAGGGGAGGGGAGGGATGAAATAAAATCAGACTTAATCTCTATTAGTGCCAGGTATAACTATTTTATTTACTGTTTTAATCCAAGTGCTGGCACAATGTATGGACTCAACAAATGTTTGTAAAATTAATACATCTTAATCTCTAATACCGTTATTTTCATTTTTAGGTAAGACCTTATAGTCTCTGTCATAAATATATCTTATTAGAGTTATAATTCTACTTAAAATGCTAAATGGTATACTTAATTCACATAGCATTACATAATAAACTTTTCCTGTTTCTGCCTAGTTTTTATGATTATGATTTATAATGGCTGCATAAAATTTCATCACACAATTTCTTCTACTGAACTCGTCTGCTGTCATTGAACATTTAAGTTGTTTCTCAGATTGTTTTTGCTACAACAACTAACACTATAATGAATATCTTTGCAAAGATAGTACTTTACTTTTTGATGAAAATTCTTGAGAAAATGGAACTACAGAAAAACATCTTTATAGCTACCTGCTATATATTATCATACTGTTTTCCAAATTACACCATCAAAAATATCATCTATAATATATAACAATTTACTCCATTTTCCCTTCCAGCATTTTTTCAAATTTCATAAATGTAAATTGCAGGTCCAAAAAGTCTTTAATTCATATTTTTGTTATTAGTGAGAAAGTACATCTCTAATGTGCTTGTGTACCAGCATTTTCTCTGTCAATTGCTTGTAATTTGCGTCATTTTCATTTCCAGAAAAAGTTTTCTAACAAATTAACATAAGCTCTTTTATCCTTAACAGACATTAATATTTTTAAAATCATGCTTATTGTACATATTTTACCCTTGTATCATCATTTCACTTTTGGTTTTATTCCTGTTCACTATATAGAGATATATATGAATCAGTAGGTTGTTTTCCTTCGTGATTACTTTGTAAATCCAACCAAATATGTGAAATATTCTATTGTTTGCTAGTTCACATTTTTAAGTTCTTCACTAATCAAATATCTAAATGACATCCTTAAACTAACTTTCTAAGTGTTGTTTAATAAAGTGTAAAAATCTGTTTCAAAAAGAGTCAAAAATTGTGTTTGATGTTGTCTGTTTCTAAGTGCATTATGACTCTTTCTTTGTTCCTAAGAATAAAACTATTATCATAAATGGCGACCCTAGTTCTCAACACCATTTTGTATCACTTCCATTTACTAAGTTAAATTTGAAGTCACCTTTGTTGTGCCTTGTCTTTTATTTCGTTGATTCCTTTCACTGAGCCAGGAGATACACCTCCTCTTGCTTGCTAGTTTTAGACAGAGCTCTGGCCTTCAGGTCCATGTTTCAACAGTAGAAGGCCTAGTGTTTCAGCCTCCTCTTAATCCCTGGGCTTCATGCTATGTCCTAAGCAGCCCTTCCTAGTTCTGCTCTATTAAGATCAAATTTTTAAAAATCAATATAGATAAAGAACTGTAGAAGCATTCTATAATACTTACATAATATGTAAAGGTTAAAGTCTTCTGCTCTTAGATTATAAACTCAGTCACAGCAGAGAATCAATCTTTTGTTTTCAATGTAGTTTATATTCCATAACATTATGGAAATGCCAAGGTGTAGCTTGACATCCTCAAGAAGAAGTGATTCATAAAGATATCATCGCCACGGCTGACCTACAAACAGCATTTGGCCTGTCTACTTTCCAAATGCACTGCCTACAACCCTTCCAGCTCGCAGACCTCCCTCCAGCTATGCTGGCCTCATTATTGTCCCTTACACCACCCAAGCGTGCTTCTCTGTTCAGGATCCTTGCAGTTCAAGTCCTCTCTGGCTTGTACGACCTTCCTACATGTAACTACAGGGCTCATCCCCCCTCCATTCAGCTGTTTCAATGTCTTCTCAGAGTAGACTTCACTGACTACTTTCCACCCCATTCAAAATAGCATCTTCCCCTTGTCAGGTCCTGGAGCTTTGACAGCTTTCGGACCAGTAGATTCTGATGGTGGGCAGGCCTCTGGCCTGGTGATAAACATGGACTTACACAGAGAGGGGGCATGCGATATTGCAAGCAGCAGCAGGCTACTGACTCGCAAGGATGTCAGTGTTCCAAGCAAGGTTTGTCCACCCTGCACAATAATGGCACCCGTAGCTTACAGCAGGGGCACGTATATGCCTATTAGAACAAAGGAGGCTGTATGTACCTTAGAACAAAGAGGCAGTGCGCCCAAAGGCACCACTTGCCTGCTCAAGTCCGCTTGGTGGCCACTCCCAGGCTCAGTGTCCCCGGGCTCTGGGCTAGAGTTATCTTCCAGGCTAGCTGGTTGGCAGACCTCAGCAGAAGGCCAGCGCATACACAAAGGAATGGGAGACCAGCTCCCCAATCCTGACACCCCCATGTTATTATATATTCTTGCATGCTTTCCTACTTTTTTGTTTTCCCACTGTTGATTATCCCATAACATTTTGTATATTTTAAAATGTGCTAATTGTTTCTATTCCTTGCTAAATCAGAATTATAATCCCCAAAAGAGCAGAGATTTTGTCTGCTGGCTTCATTCTGTATTCTCAGGGCCTAGAACAGTGCCTAGCACATGGTCATGACTCAAAATACACTGGATGAAAGAATAAATGTCTCTTTAATAAATGAAGTCATTTTCAGAAAGTCAAGATATAGCTTTATGATACTCTAGTAGCTAAAGATACATTTACTCATTTATGAAATGAAATGGTAGTTGATGTTTCTTTTTTTATGTCAGCATAGTGATGTGATTTTATATATCACACTGAAAGCTTCTGACCAGCTTCACACTAAGTGAAAATGGCATGTACTGACTTTCATTTATAGAATCATGCCTGGCTTTTCAGTTGTCCCACCTCTAGTTTCCTCTTTTTCCCCATGACCACATCTACCAACCTGTCTTTTGTCTACCTGGTCCAGGCTCTCACCTATATTTTAGTGTCACACCTTTCAGTACATGTAATGGCATCTCCACTTGGAGAACCTTTCACAATTTCAAATTCAAAATATCTTGGAGAACCTTTCACAATTTCAAATTCAAAATATCTTCAATGAATTACTCGTCTTCTTTACAAACTGACTTCCTTCCTCAATTATCCAATTTTTGTTAGTAAAGCAGCTCTTCTCATAACATCCTTAGGAGGCAGATTTGACCTGGGTCTTCCCTTTGCCCTATTGAATCTGCTATTATGTTCCGATACTTACTTCATTAAAATGTCTCTTTGGCACTTCCATTTTTCAGGATATGGCCTATGTATTTCTCACTCCACATCCCGGCCATGTTTTTTAACCCTTTCTTTACATTTATTTCACCTCCTTTCCAAAAAACTCCTACTTATCGTATGGATCTTTACTAAAATTACCCCTTCTGATATTTTTCCTTGGCCACTTGGTAACAATGTGACAGTTTAGCAATTACCTGTTTCATTATGTCTATTGCTATTTCCTTCATTAGATTGTATAGTCTGTAGATACAGAAAAATATCATTTTTATTATTTTTTCTTGTACATAGCATAAGTGGTTGACATTTATTCTTTCATTCAATGTTTTTTGAGCCCCAGTGCCAGGCACTGTTCTAGGTCCTAAGATTATACAGTGAAGCCAGCAGAAAACAAAGTTCAGGAAAATAATTTTATGTTTCTGAATACTTCCTATATGGGTATGTGGGTGTGTGTGTGTGTGTGGGTGGGTATATACCTGTTTTCTTGAATAGGAAAATACTATCATTAGACACTGCAGAATTAACTACATTTGATTGAACACAATTTGTGAGCTCACTGCTCATTTACATGTTAGCATGTAAAAACTGAAATAAATGGAGAAGTCATATGTATATCACTTTCACATTTTCTATGAAGAGGCTACCAATATGATGGATTATTGTTGAAGTTGCATGATGGACAATACAGATTCATTTTACTTCTACTACTTTTTCTCTCTATTTTTATATGTTTGAAAGTTTCTTTCCTTTTTTAGGGGTTAATTTTTTTTTTCTCTCATGGTTGCACATATGTTTGGAATGTTCTATCATAAAATGTTAACAGGGGAGAGGGGTTGCAATACAAAGAAGCCAGATATAGATGTATTAGTAAACCTATTTTAATACATTATATGGATTTTTTTATAAAACAGATCAACAATGCTGATTATAGAAAACAACTTGAACACAAGCGTATTATGTAGTATTCTCAATGATCTATATTCGACCTTTGATGGAGATCTATGTATTCTATCCATCAGGCACAGTTCTTACCACTTCAATATTTTCACAAATTTTTTCACTGAAACTGACAGTGAATTTGAAAGTATTAGTAATTCTCTGTTTTTTAATAATTCCATCTGTTTATAAGGCAAGAAAGGAAAGAAACAAAACATTTCAGAATCTAAATCCCCAAAGTCAGAAAACTTAAATAGCAGGAATTCAAAACTTACAGTCTTAACATCATTTTCATGATGAAAGATATATTCAAATAAAGCCTATGAAGGAAAAAAAAAGCCAAAAATATATTAGATTTTATTTTAACAAAAGCTCACCATTATTAAATCAACATTCAGAGGCAGTTTTGACAACAGCTGGATTGAATCAAAATAAGAAGGTACTCTAAAGTGTGTGGGATTTATAAATAACGGTCTGTCCATCATTTGTCACAACCACCCATTCAAAAACATGGCTCTTTACAACTAATTTTGTTTTCACAAAATACAAATGGAAAAACTCAGATAACTGATCTTGTTTTCATATTATACAAACTGTTTTAATGGAAAGGGACAAAGGAAAAACTGGCTTTAGGATTACCATAAAATATACACTTTCTTTACATACTTTACAATATATTATACAGTGATTATGATATTAATAATGACACTTTAGATGTAGAAAAATCTAGACATTACTTCCAAAACAAGTAGAGTTTAAGTATCAAGTGGGGTGGCTTTTGTTTATGATTTGGATGACTCTAATGTGCACAAGGGCTGAGAACCATTATTTTAATCCTGTACCCAACTCATCTGGAGAAATCAGCATTTACTGCATTATCTGCTGGTAGTACTGCATTTGTCCATAATAGCATTATTTACACTTGTAAAGAGGCTAGCACCCTGAAATACATCAAGGTTATTAACACAAACACTTGGAAACAACTTCATGAAAGCCAAAAAGAATGCAGTTGGTGCTGCCATGAACAAACTGTCACAACACCTAAGATGGTGTTGGGCAGTCTCCACAGGTACCTAAGCCATATATCAGTATTAGAAATGAGTCCTGAGGAATCAAAGCTAGAGCGGCACCAAAAATTTCTATTTGGCGTTACTTCTACCATGCACTAAAAAGATATAGAATCTAGTTCAGTCTAAATCTGGTAACATAGGTCTGTCCTGAAAGCCCTGTAATTTAATGAGGAAAATGCCTCCATTGACTGCACTCCTTGCTTAGGAAACAGCACTGATAACAACCACCACCTCAGGTAAAGGGCCTGCGAAGTAGGAACCAGATATTCCATGTGGGTGGCTTTTAATACTCCACTTTCTTAAAGAAGAGAGAAATGAAAAATACTTTATGATTCTGCTAAATGAAGTTGACTGAATTGCTGTCATGTAAGAAATTAGGAAAACCTCATCAGCATTATTATAATCTGATTCCTTTCCTGCCTACTAGTATTTCTTTCTTTCTTTAAGATTTTCTTTATTATTTTTAGAGAGAGGGGCAGGGAGAGAGGCAGAGAGGGAGAGAGGCATCAATGTATGGTTGCCTTTCACCTGCCTCCAGCTACAGACCTGGCTGGAGACCTGGCTTGCAATCTGGTTATGTGCCCTGGCTGGGAATCGAACCAGCGACCTTTGGGTTCGCAGGCTGGTTGCTTTATCCTCTGTGCTACCAGCCAGAACAGCATTTCTTTTTCTGACTTAAACTTGAAGTCTGTAAGGCTCGTTTTTATTTTGGTTTTTCCTAGAGTGTTTGATATTTAGTAAATATGTTAAATGCCATTAGAACTGAGATTAGAAATGAACTCAGGACTCAGGGACAGAAGTCAGAGATTACAGTTAAAATTGTGAGCTAGGCTTAAACCAGTTTCCAGAGGATAAGAGCTCCTAGTTCTGAATTATTTCACACTCACCTCCAAGTCTTTTATGCACTGGAAAGATTATTGACACCTCTCTCTCTCTCTCTTTCACACACATTCCCTCTTTAATTTAAAGGAGCATTTAACCTTGGAGTAGTTAGAATTACTAATGTAGTTGGCTTGCCACTGTCTGGTTTGAGTAATCCTTATTAAGATGCCTAATTAATTATTAATTAGAAGGAGTGAATGTTTTTTTATCTGCTTTTTGACAGTCCTAAAATCTTCGAGGATAGAAAATTATTTTTCTGAGAACAGGCCAAGCTGGAAAAGAAAAGGAAATACACACACATACAGATGACCTCCTAAGCTCTGCTCCCTGAAGATGACACTATTATCTGCTGTCCTTGCTGTAAGTTTCTGTCCCTTATGAGGAAAAGAAAAATAACGGTACACTGTATATACTTGATTTCTGATTGATTTTCCTTAACTCCAGACTAAGAGGAATTACAGTAATTAAACATAGCCACTTCAATCAAAAGATGGAGTTTCCTTCACAAATTCTTATCTATTTCCTACAATGTTATTATGTTATTCCTGTCATACTTTTAACATTACTTCATAATATAAAATAACTTTAAGTACATACCTTTGCCAATTTAGGTTTCTGGGCATATTTTGTTAAATTCAGTCTAGATAAATTTATAAAAGGTCCATCAGGACTTGTAAGCATGGAAGCCTATGGAGAAAAATGATGATATAAGAAATAGAAACCTTTCTCTTAAAACACCAATTAAAATATACACGCAAGAATTGTAAAAGCAATGTAGGTAAAAAGGATCCCCTTCGAAACTCTTCCATCTAATCCTCCATGATAACAACAGTGAAAAGTCACATAACACAATGTCACGAGGAGCCTATGGGGCTACGGAGAGCTGACAGGAGTTACCGTCCCCAGCCTGACGTATCTCCCGGATGAGCTGGTCACAGGGCGGGCTGTGTAGGTGGCTCTGGGCGTCCTGATGGCCTGCTCCATAGTGCCCGGCCTTCCACCTTGCGTGCTGGGTCTGAGGAAGCCTGTAATGGGTCTTCCAGCTTGGGTGACTGGCCTGTGATGATCGCCAATGAAACACAAAGATGATCAATAAAGAAAGATTCTCAAGCTGTCCAGTCAATATTTAGTGGCAGAGAATCTGCAATAGAACATACCTGACAGCTGGACTAGGCACTCCCGACTGATTGGTTCCAGGGAGTTTCAGAGATGTTCCAGGGCCTATGAGATGAGACAGTAAATTCAATTTGTATACTATTTATTAAAGTGTGACAACTGTCAGCTAACGAATTTTCAGAAATGTGCTGGCCTGGTGAAAAAGACATCAACAGCAGGAACCCTATTTTAGGGAAGTGTGTTTGCGACTAGTATTTATTGCATATCTATCATGTTACTATGTTATCATATAGCTTCACACTAAGTCTGTCAGGTAGGTAGCATTAGCACCTTTAGCAAAGGCCTAGAGCAGCGATTTTCAACCAGTGTGCCACAAGAATTTTTAAAACATGTAATATTGTACCTAACTATTTAGTCAGGGGCACTGACCTTTTTCCCCTCAGATTATCAAACAAACAAAAAAATGACAACAGCCAATACAACAGCCGTCTGATGGGAATGAATCAAACTTATACCTATTTTTGTCAGATCGGCAAAAATAGTAGTATATTTTTTGGCGCTACTGAATTTTAGTAATTAGATTATATGGAAAGGGCTGGCTGAGCGAGTGAAGTGAAGAGGCCAACCCCTGGGAGAGCTGGGATCCCGAGTCGAGACTGGCAGGGCTCCGAGCCGCCGGAGCTCAGTATGACGGTTTTATACTCGTAGTTGATTGTGCCTACAAACTTCTCCCAACAAAAGACTGTTCACCATAATACCCAGAATTTGGTATTTTAACTCAAAAAGAGCAAACTAATGGGGAAAAAGGATTTTAACATGAAACATGTTTTTCTCGATTTCCATTTGAAGTTTTAAAACAGCTATGACCTTCCAACACTACGAAGGGTCCTAACCTTAAAGGACCTGAGAAGGGTCCTAACTATTAAATTACCAGTGAGGCCACATATGTCATGGTGACCCTCCAGTACCCTTTGTACTTGCTCACCTGCAAGCTCTGGGCTTCTGGGACAACCCCGACAGGCTGTCGCAGCCCATCATACCATCCTGTCACTTCACACCACGCATCAGTGCATATTGTCTTCCATTATTAAAATAAAACAACATTTTTAGAAGATCATTTTTTAAAACCCTCTTAGAACATTTCTGTTATTTGGATGTTTCGTATTTAGACTCTCAAAATAAACAATCTTCTGATATATTAGATAAGCAGTTCACATAGAATGCATTTTTATAACATTTTTAAATGAATAATAGAGCTTTTATCAAAAATTATTATGCATCAATCTCACACCTGAAGTTTAAAACAATACAACTGAATTGGGGAAGGAAAGTCTTTGTGCTATGGTAAGGCAGAGTAGAGGCCATTTATCTGAGGCAGTGTTTTCTCATGCATAAAATGTCCTGTGTTTATTTCAGAAACACAAGATTGCCTCCTCCTAATGGCATTTCATTTACTTAACTGAAAAACCTACACTTACGTGGAACTTGAGCGATAGCATTTTCATCCAGTATCATTTCCGCAATTCCTTCCCGATCCACATCAATTTCATCAACATACACCATTTCGGTCAGTGCTCGTGTTTTTAAAATCCAAGCTGCCTAAAAAAGCATGGACAAAATAAAGTATATATGAAGTATCACTAGAGGTACTGCAAAGCCTACAGAAGCCAGCCATCCTTTATTATTATCTAATTGTTTGTTAAGCGTGTGTACTACACTAATTCAAAGGGCTACATCAAGAAGTTAATACAAAAAAGGTCATTATTTATCATGAAACAACCAATATGTTAATTATTTAATGAATAAAAGTATGGTAATTATCTTGTGGACTTCTAACATACCTTTTCACAAATGAAAGGCCTTAAGAGAAAATTTTACTAGAATAATAATTTGAAAACAAATGGACAAAGGCACAACCATGTGCTCTTTCCATCTTCCTCCTTCAGGGCCAGAGCTTCACCGTGACTTCCCTGATGGTCCGACTCAGAACCCACTTCCCTCTTCTCTGTTCCATAGAGCATCTTCTTTATACCCCTATTATTATGTACTTAACCATACTTGCCAAGCACTGTAATTATGTGGGCACAGGTTAGCCCTGTCTTCCCCAGGACACAAGCTTTTCCAGCCTTGTTTATTTTTAATTTTCCATAACATCTATTGTTATGTTTTGTACACAGGTAATCCAAAAATGCTGAGTTAATGAGATCAATTTCTCTCTATTCCCAATAACTAATCAATACAATCTTGGTTGCTTTGTGACGTAGCCAGGAGGAAAAGGTAATTAAGAAATCTAGAATATCTCTTATTAGCTTTGCTTTGCCTTAAGAAATTAGCTGTAAAGGTATGCACAAACAAGTACCTTGATATACACGTAAAAGTGCTTTATCTGAAAGGTCTACCTTGTGGCTTCACTAGAGAACAGGAGCAGAGAACAAAAGCACAGCGTCCTAGAGACAACATGGGGGAAGCAGCCACGTAGAACTGACTATAGCAGCAAGGGGAGCAAGGGTTGGAGTTCATCCCACTGGGGCTCTGGCTGTGAAGCCTGCTGAGTGAACTCTGAGGGGCGGAGAGAGGAACACGTGAGAGCTACAGGGGGTCCAGCAAGTCCTCAAGATGCAGTTAGTCAGTCCTAAACACAGCGACGGCCTGGTTCTAACAAGGAAACACGAGATTAAAACATGGATCCTAATTTCCCCGAACACATCCCTATTGGAATATATAGCAAAGCGAAGCAGTGCACATGTGGGGTGTGGAAAACCGTTTTATAGAAATTCTAAAGTAGAGATCGCTTTGTGGGCTAAAGTAATTGGAATGGGAGTAAAGACGAGCTTCACAATATATTTAGGTTCCTAAGGTGAAATTACCTCTGTTAGGATGATTGCGGTTGTGTGTATGTGTTGGGTGTGTGTGTGTGTGTGTTGGTTTATACTTTTCTGGTTTAGGTTTATTGGATTCTTATCAGATAAATTAGAACTGAATGTTTCAAATGGTATGTGCAAATTTAATACAGTGAAATGAGCAGAATATGGACTCAAAACACTAATTTGTTTGTGAAAAAGGAAAAACCAATTTCGTTTGGAACAGCATCTAACAGTGGGAACCACCCAAGTGTAGGGACAACCTGAGGTTTTCACTCATAAAACCCCAGGAAAGTTGCCAGATCTATCCAACTATCCTTAGGGGTCAGGGAAAGTGATCACTGGCCCAGATCAATGGTTTAATTTAACATCAAAGCTGGAAGGAAGGAAGCCCGGCTTAAGGCCCCACAGTTCATACTGCCCTGCAAGAATGGGACGGCTTCAAGTTTTCAGAAGGGCATTGTTTGCTCAGCACCCTCTGGTGGACGGGAAGGACCGCGGCATTTTCTGCTGGAAGTGAGCCGCCCGCGAGCTGCACTGGCCCTGCCGGGTGGCCCCCTAGTTAACTCAGGAGCACCCACGCTTGCCAGGTCCCGGGAACAGAGAGGAGCAGGCCCCAGTCCCAGGATGCGCGTGAGAACTTCAGCGCTGTGGGGAACGGGTAGTAGCGAAACCCCCGCGAAGGGAGAAGGGCCCCCAGCGAGCTGCCTCCTGGGTGGAGGAAGAGTAGAGTCTGTCAAGAAGAGCTGGTGCCAGGTGAAGTGAAAAACAGGACAGAAGCTCGGAGAGAGTGGCTATGGTTGAGGAACCAGGTTCAGCCAAGGCAGCAGTCAGAGAAGCTGGAGCAAAAGGCGGGACCGGGGAGCGGATGGACCCCGTGTGCTGCAGTGAGGAATACCAACGTTTATACTGCTGAGGACGAGGTAGTGAAGCGTCAAAACCATGAGTGGCAGTCCTCGTTGGCTTTCTAAAAGCCAAGCGTTTATTATTGCAGTTTCATGTATATAGTCGGGCATTAATCATCCATGCACACGGTTTAAATTATCCAGACTTCATCTCAGAGTCCGACCCATCATGCTTCTCGACATCTAGCTTCCTACTCACCTCTCAAATATTTAGGAGGTGTAGTTGTTTTTCTGTTAGGCTAAGCAATCATAGGAACGTAAATTCACTATTCCCTCCCTCACCAAATGAGTCAACACTTCAGAAACCAAATAAGGACACTCTTTTAAATTTTATCCCATAAGAAGTCACTTTTTCAAAAGCGAAATAGAGCTGTATTTGTTTCAGTTTCTAAAATTAACTGTTAAGTAGAAATAATGGTTTTTGATATTTAAAGTTCTGCAATGAAATCTACTTACACCATTATTAAAGTTTAAATTTCATCTAGCATTTGAGAATTTTAATCATCCTGACTTTGCTTCTAGCCCAACAAAAAATGACCTTGAAAATCACATATCATTGCTGGATTGAAGATCAGATTGTATTCAAAGAACTGCTCTTGGCAATGTGAACAATTCTTGAGATTTTAATAAAAAAACAGCAGATGGGGCTTTGGCTTTTAAAATAAATTAAAAATTTTGTTTTGGAAAATAGCCAAGTATGTTTTACAGCTCCAAAATCCTTTGCCTGTTTAAATTTGTTTTTAAAAGTTCAAAACTAATCAGTGATTAAAATAAAATGCATAATAAAGCATAAACTATGATCCCAAACTGCCCCTTGAATCTGAATAAAAATATAAATTAGCTTTATCAGATATGTTTCACTTGTTGAAAAATGCCAGAGTCATGTAATTTGTGTACATAATTTGAATTCCTATGTATTAGAAGTACGGTGATATCCACAAAAAAAAATAGATGCTTAGGGACTTTTTAAAAGAAAAAAGCATAGATTCTCCCAATCTAAATGAGTGATCATCTCATCAATTACTTTCTTTTTTATCTGTGAAGCATAATCTTATTCACCCACTGAATGAATGATGTGTACCGGACATTATTCTGGAGGCAAATACCTGCTGGTTAACATCAGGAAAATATTGACTTGTTCTACCTTCTGTAAGGTTAATCCAATTTTAGTTATAAAAATAAACACATGAAAAGGTAAAAATTATACTAGCTGGGGGAAACATGTGTAAATTGTTCTGTTCCTTTTAATACAGAATGTAAGGCCAATAGTTAAAAAGCACATAAAAAATAATTTTGCAAGGTCATTATCAGAATAAAACCCAAAGAATAGTCTGTCTAACCTGATTTTTTTTTCTTTTTTTTTTTTTGTTTTATTTATTATTTTTAGAGAGAGGGGAAGGGAGAGAAGCAGAGAGGGAGAGACACATCAATGTCTAACCTGATTTTGACACCATAAGAATCAGTAACATTTGACACTGCCTCGTTTATGAAAATGAAAAAAGGCACAAAATATTTAATTATTATTGTAAAGTTTCATTTATTTTGAAGTTGTAAAAATGCTCAAAAGGAGAAAGGCAAAAAAAGTATAAATAGTGAGTGCCAAAGAATCCAGTCAACCTTGTTCCTTTTTAATTCTTTTAACTCACTGTCCTGTCAATAAGTAAGTCCACAGTAACATAACTGCAAAGTAATACCTGGTTTTCGTGAAGTCCTTGTGCTAGTTTGAAACTTTCAAATGCCATTTACAGCTTTAAAACCATACAAAGAATGCAAATTATTGATGTTTTAATTAATTTTAATCAAAATATTCCCAAATTACTGAAAACAAAAAGCACATTCCTTACTCTATTTATAAAGTTAGGTCCTTCTTAAATGACTTGTACATACCATGCAAAAAAAGTTTTGCCCCATCTATCAATTTGGAAATCATGGTTATAAATATTTCAAAAACAAATGGCACACTTTTACAGAACAGAATACTACATTTTAACCTAGTAATGGTGTTAGTTTAATACTATTCAGGACTCCATAAGAATACTCTGTATATTGCTTTCTTCTGAAAGGTTTGATGATTACTCTCAGATGAACGCTATATAAATATGGTTCAAATCACTATTTACCTAAAAAAAATTTTTTTTTAAATTCTCTCTCACTTGGCAGGACAAACACCTGGCAATACTTAAACTCTCTGACTTAAAGATCTTTCCCGCTTCTCCTTATCCCCAGACTTGCTGGAAACCCACATGGACTGAAAGCTTCACTAGCCAGGCGTTTTCCTAACCAGACCTCCTTCCCCCCTCAGTCGCTGTGTCTTGTCCAGTTAACAGGTCTCTTGGACCACCTCCCACTTCTAACCCAGTTGATTTGTTAGATGTAGCTGTCTGGCTAGTGTCCCTGAGTCTCTTCTTCACTGTAACAGGAAACTGTCCCAAATCAAGTCCTTCTGAAGCAGAGTCAGGCTACTGTTAATCAAGACATGTCCTATCCATCACAGTCTTTTCAGACACTTGTGGCTTTACTAACTTCTTACTCCCTTTCCAAGCCCTGCTTGCTGCCTTTATTTTCCCCATCCTTCTGCCCAACATTGGTTCTTTCTACTTGAGATCCAGGGCTTAATGAACAGACTATATGAGTTCTACAAGGCTACCCATCCACAGACACAAAAGCATTAGAAATATAATAGTTTACATAAGAAGGTACAGAATGCTTGATAGATATGGCTAACTTTAAACACCACAGGTAGCTATGCAGTACATTTTCTACTCTATAGCAACAACTACGCAATAGCAATTCAGTATTCTCTAATCTAAAGGTTGCAGCTGTGCCTTTACCTGAGATACTGGAAATTCAGCATCTGGTTCCTGGGAAGCAGGAAGAGGGCAGTAAACATGTTTAAGAAATCCAGTTTCCAAAACAGAGTCATAATGACTAACTCAAAGTCACTCAATAAAAATCAAAATATATTGCCCTGGCTGGTAGCACAGTGGATAAGGCGCCGGCCTGTGAACCCAACAGTCGCAGGTTCGATTCCCCAGCCAGGGCACATAATCAGGTTGCAAACCAGGTCTCCAGTCAGGTCTGTGGCTGGAGGCAGGTGAAACTCAACCATACATTGATGCTTCTCTCCCTCTCTGCCTCTCTCCCTTCCCCTCTGTCTAAAAATAATGAAATAAAATCTTAAAAAAAAAAAAATCAAAATATTAATTTTAATTTTCCTCTACATGTGCTCAGAAATTCTATAAAGCTAACATACTCTGAAAACTACTAAATTTTCTGTGATCAGAAAGTTCTAATTACTTTGATCTCATTTAGAGCACAGAGGTTTAATGGAGACACAGTACCCCCCAAATTAAAAATAATTTAACAACTGTACGAAGGAAACATTTATTTATATTCAAAATAAGTTGATGGTGGTTAAAACATTAGATTTTAATCATTTAGGGAGCAGAAGGAAAACCTACATACTATAAACCCTTCTATTTCACATAAATATAATGGGATTGGTGGCTGAAGATAAATTAATTCTAACTGTAATGTGCTCAGAGAAATTTTTATAGGCTATGGAATATATTTATTTGTGCCAGGTGCTGACAATTCAAGGCCTTTTTCTGTCCAAATTAAATATTACAAAAACTCACTGGTTAAAAAAATCAAACAACAAATTTATTTCTAAACCATCTACACTTGCATATCTACAGACAGCAGCCTCTGTTGCACACCTGAGTGTACTTTATTGAGGAGTCTACTAAGAAACAGAAATAGGAAAGGAAAAACAAATCTTTGCTTTGCTTTCTATAGCTCTAAAATCCAGAAAGAATACCCTAAATATTGTTTTTAAAATTATTATGTACACAAGCAATGTGTAAACCATCTGGTCACCATGCAAAGATAAGCAATTTCTTTAGCATGGAACACGGTAGGAACACGAGAGAAAAAGGCTAAGCAAGGCTAGAAAGTGAGGGCGGTAGAGGGTGGGCTTTGGTCTATTTCAAATCGGCTGACCCTAACACAAAACAGCAGCCAAGAATACAGAGCAGCTGGAGGTTTTCAATTCCACTGAGTGAGAAAGACCTAGGAAATGAACAGATGTCCCACAGTCCACTCTTAGAGAAACACACGGACACAGAAAAGGAGACAACAGAGGTAACCCCTTCCCTTCCCTCTTCTCTGTATTTGTATACATGTCTGCACCACCCATGATCTCATTTGAGTCTCCTAACAACCATCTGAGAGGGGCAGGTGAGTGTTATTATCCACTTTACAGATAATACAACAAATTCAGAGATGTCACGTCATTTGCTCAAGGTTACACAAAGCCAGAGCTTTTCTTGCCAGCGCATCTGGGAGGTAAAAAATGAGTTGGCAGGATTGAAGGGTAAGGCGCAGGGCAGACACAAGTTCCTGATAGAAAGGGGAACAGAGTTTACCAGAGGTGGCTGTAGATGATGCTTGAAATGGAAAATAAAACAACTAAAGGAGGTGTGTGTCCTCAGCCAAGGGCAGGAAGAGCTGACACCAGCACCTCAGCCTCACCACGCTGTCCTCTGCTGAAGGCCTCTGTGCCTGTCTCCTCTCCTGTCCTTCACTTACCTTTGCAACTTATCAGACAGGTGAAAAAGCACGTCGGAAAATGACGTGAAATTCGAGGGTGAGAGAGGGGAACGAGAGGCCTTGAGGATGAGAAGGTGGTGTGCAGGCAGGTGAGGTGGGATGGGGACAAGGCCTGACAGGGAGCGAGGCAGAGACGCAGTGATTCCACGCCATTCTCCCAGCACCCCTGGCACTCTGTCAGGAGCCAAAAACATTCTATGGGGGAAAGCCCATAATCTAACGGGTTACAGTACAATCTGTACATTCTATACTTAAGTTATGGACCAGTCACAGATGACTTAGATGGAGGGGAGAAAACAACACCCCAGAGACAAGCTACTCAGGGAAAGGGGAGAGAGATTATCCTGGAAATCACTGAGTGCCAGTGACCTCTGGGCCGGAGTCAACAGCATCTATCATCAGCTTCTCCAGGCACTTTTCTCCCAGATGCTTTCCAGATCACCAACAACCCTTTGAGAAAAACAAATGACAGAACCCTACATAAAAAGCTCTCCAGCGATACAGAGACAGCAGCTAACATTTTCATCACTTACCATGTGTTAGCGAACATGGCCCTCACAGCAGCACTTGGAGGAGGGTATATTATCACCCCTATTTTATGATAAGAATCCTCAGAGGCCAAGGTGTACAGCCAGTATCTGAATCTAGGCAATCGAGGCCCACAGAATGTACCCTGCTGCCAATATGAGGTCACAGCGAGGCTGGAAAGCAGACTACTGTAGGCATGGGGAGAGCAAGGCCAGGGATGCTGGCCTGGAGGGCCATCAGGAGCAGCAGGACGATGACAGAAAAGACTCAGGATGTGATAATTTAGAGACAAAGTGAAACATTTAAAAAGATATCACTAAAGCCTACATCTTTGGATCTCTCTCGATTGTACCTTTGTGATTTCAATTTATCCATTCATATTAGGAACCGCAAATTAGGTTCACTTGGTCTAGCAAATTACTTCCATGGATAGCCACACAGTTGAATAGAAAACACCAGGCCTAGCTCTAGAATCAGAAGACCTGGGCTCGGCCCCGTGACCTTCAACAAGTCAAACAACCTCTGTTACCTAGTTCTCCTCTCCAACTGGAGCCATGCAATGGCTCCTCAAACTGGAGTCATGCAATTACGCAAATTTAATAATTTTCAGAAATCTTTCATATATACTATCATCGTTAATGAAGTGTAAAGAGGTAGCACCTTCAACAGGGAGTTATCACAGAGAATTTCTCTCTAAACACATAATGAACGTAAAAGTTTCAAACTCTCCACTACTTCCCTTTTCAGAACTCTGAGGGAACTCACATCAAATGAAAAACTTCCCTGTGAATCTCCTTCAAAGCTGAGCCAGAGGTCAGGGAAAGCAGGGTGGCACCGCCTAGAAGCATCTAATACTCATTAGCATCAACTTTAATTCACATCAGTTTGCCTCCTCCCTTCCTCCCTATGGTGAGGCTTTCTCTAAGGTTGTTGCTATTATTTCAGGGAATTAAATCTCCAGATAATCCTGAATACAACTTCCTAATTACCACCAACCCACACTCTGGCTAATGAATCTGCTCTTCGCAGTTATTTATTATTCAGAGCATAACAATAACAGGAAGGACAACATGTGAGAGGACAGAGAAACGGACGGATGTCAGAGGCTGGGGAGACCAAGCAGCCAAGTAGAATGTAATTGGCACAATTCGCAAAATGAACTGCTTCACAGGGTGGGAGACTCGGAAGGTTAAGCATGGCTAAGTTTCCCCGGCCTCCAAGAGGAAATACATAAATAAACTAGGCAATCATACAGAAAGATGTTTTTTGGCTTGGATCACCAGATCATTGTCTCAACCAACTACTGACAGAGAGCTCAATGGGGCGCCCTGGTTCCCTATTTTCACCTAAGCCTGTGGCTTTCAGCCTTGCCTCCACCTTCAAACCATTCACCATATTAACCCTCCTCTCGGTCACATCTCTAACTACAAGCAGCGATTGGGGGTGGGGAAGGAGAGTGTGGATTACCCCATTCCGATACACAGTACTCCCACTACCAGAATGGCACATTTTAATAATTTGGAAATCTATCAGAAATCGACCCCATTGTCATTAAAAAGTCCCCACTGCATGGAAAACCTCCTTAATTTAGGAACTGTTTAATTTTAATGGAGCTGAAATATCGGGACTGGCTTTAAAGCCATAAATCTGACATATGGAACACAGAGAACAGTAATCAGATTAAGCAACTAATCAGGACAAACGACAGGAGCTGAAAAAGGCAACCTTTCCCTCTAGGTCAGGTTGGTGTGCTGAAGGCCACTCTGCGTTTCTCCCTTCTATAGCTCATAAATTTTAACTACTTCTTCAGTCACGATTTAGAGAACACAGAAAAGACAACACCTCACTATGAATTGCTTGTTCTTACTGTATTTGATCAAACGGGGAAGGTCTGCTAAATTAAGCAGTCATCTTTCTCTTTCTATTCTTAACCGCTCAGAATCTTAACTCATGTCCTTTCTGCTCACAGTCCTGACTTCCATTTCTCACCCTTCTGCATCTGAGAAAAGCAGTTCAGAATCCATCTCCTTCAAGAGACCTTCCCCATTATCAACCGCCATACTGTTATACTCGACCTACAGTCCTTCTGTATCCAGGTGAAAATCTATTATTTTAAGAAAAAATAGTATATCATACCTCTTTGGCCAATGTCACTACTCCAATTTTGGCAAGAATCAAAATTAAATAAAATCCAGATGACCTAATACAAAACACAAGGCACTAATATTTTTATAGTAATATACTAAAATATCTCTTAAAGGAGAAAAATGTAGAAGGAACAATCTCAAAGGTAGGCTTCATCAAAAAAGCTGATGTAGCAAGACTGAATGTTATCTTTTTGAAGCTCCCTGGTCTGGCTTATAAAAAGATTAACACCCTGGCTGGTGTGGCTCAGTGGATTGAGCACTGGCCTATGAACCCAAGGGTTGCAGGTTCGATTCCCAGTCAGGGCACTTACCCAGGTTGCAAGCCAGGTCCCCAACCAGGTCCCCAGCTGGAGGAACGCAAAGGCAACCATACATTGATGTTTCTCTCCCTTTCTTCCTCCCTCCCTTCCCTTCTCTCTAAAAAAAATAAATAAAATTTATCTTAAAAGATTAGCGAAAAACAAATCCCTCTGGAGAGGTTCTCCTCATCTGGAAGAAAAATAAGCAAAATCAAGAGTGAAAAAAAAAAAAGCAAAAGCTGTTTAGTTTTGGAAAAAAGGAAGAGCAAACATGAATCCATTTGGCACTCAGAAGAACTGTCTTACTCTTCTGCGTGTCCCAGCGCTACATCAAAGTCACTCATTTGTACTCAAATCAGTTTGGTGGCCTGGGGATGGTAGTTCAACTAACTAGGGAGGAAAGGTTTTCTTCTTTAATAGGTAGAAGCCTCAGAAGAAGAAGGAAAAAAGGAAAAGAAAGAAAAGCACAGGAGGCCAATGGAGCACATGAAGTTATACCAGCTAACTGAGGGGCGAGGATACCTTAAGAGACACAAGCGAAGAGAATTCCTATTAGAAATACTCTCCTGGAGGAATCCAGGAAGGGTTTTCTGGACTAATTAACAAGAAATGAATTAAGTATGTCCACAGTGCAATTACACTTACTTGAACAGATAAATGTACCTTTATGAGCCTACCACACCGAGAACTAAGGATGAGTGAAAGGGGGCGGAGAGACCCCATCATAGGGCAACTGGGATGATCCTCATAAAGAGATGGGAAGCTGGCACACGTGAATAACGCCACCAAAACAAATACATGAACATGATCAGTGCACTCATTCGGCAAATACATGACAGCCCCTGTGTGCCGCACTTCGCTCATACCATACGGACCTGTCAAGTTTTTACGCAAAGGAACCTCCTTAGGTGTCCTAAAGCTCTTCATTAACTGCATCAGCACTCTTAACGTAAATATTTAAAATGTCCTAATTAAGAAAAAGTTAAGCAGGGTTTCTTCAAGCTTGGAAAAATCAGGCTGGGAAAACTTCCAAAATGAAACAGCAGTTGGGTTCAAAATGCTACCTAAACTGGTACCAAGAAAAACATACAGGGCAAAAGCCTGGTGTTTGAAGATCGGCTCAGAGGAAAACTACCATGAACGGACGCCGTACACTTTTCAGCAGCTCAATCCAGGTACCAAGAGCCCAGTGCCACAAGGTAACATCAAGTTCAACTTCTATCCGGATGAAACACTAATCATTGCTCTGGCAATATGCAGAGTTCCTCTTAAATAAACTACCTCAGCAAAACAAGTGAAAAGGATGAAAAGGAAAAGAATATGATACATGTTTCCGAGATCTGATACTGATTCTCCTAGGCCTACTCTGATATTTGCAGGAGCTGAACATATCAACCCCTGCTGCTAACAGTAAGACAGTAATGAAGAATAACACTTTAAAAAACGTCTGTGGTATTAGGAATGAATTATATATTTAATTGTAAAGTATTGGTGTTTCTGATCCACAACAAATAGGCCAATAGAAGAGGCCAGGACCTAACAAGACCTATTGTCGTAATGATCTCAGCCATGTCTAACGGTTAACTAACAATAACAGCAATATTTCTCAGTACGAACGTATATCTTTTTTTTCTTCATTATCAAAATCACAGTTTCACCAAACACACCTTGTGGCAAGTTTTAATCTTGCAAGGGGGTCATTAAGGCTTAACGGGAGCTGTATAAGAAGCCAAATAAAAACATCCAACCTCTTACCTTGTTTAGCTGCTAATCTGGGAGATTTTAACAGAAGTACTTACACGTTTATCCTTTGCTACCCAGGTAAAAGAGGTCAAGATCTTGGGAGGTGGGAGCGGGGAGGAGGAAGCAAAGAAGGGGAGCAGTTTAGTTAAGGAACTAGCATGGAAGAACCATGGACATGGACAGCAAGTGGGACTGACTTTGTGGGGGAGTGGGTGGATGGGAAGGACACAGGAGGAAAACGGGGATGAATGTAATACAACAACAATAAAATTAAATTTAAAAAAAGCCAAGATCTCTCTCCGACCCTTCTTAACCATAATAAAAGCACTGCTGCTTTACCTATGCATTTCCCAAAGCAATAGCAACTCCCAGGACAAGGGAGATATTTATACTTCCATCTCCCCCAAAAAAGGTCAACTAAGTTTCAGAATACCAGTTTAATAAAAGATAGCAAGATTTCCTTCCTTCAGGACTTCTCAGAGCCTTTAATCCAACAAAGTTCATAGATATGTCAAAATTCATTACCACTTAGCAAAAAATCTTGAAAAGGGTGCAATAGATGGGAAAATGACTGAGAAAATTTCAAAAACACACAATTTTTAAAAACCTGGCATTTCACCAAAAAGGCAGGATTGTACAGACGAAGGGAATGGGCTTACCAGCTTTGTGATTTTGGACAAATAACCTGTGCCTCAGTGTGTTCAATCTGTAAAATGGGGGAAAGAGTAGCAACTTCCTAAAATAGCTGAGGATTACATGAGATGACAAATAAAACAATAAAACCCTCTGAACCAGGGCTGATGCAGAGTAAGTACTCACTAAGTGTAAGTTATTATTTTTTGTTACCTACTTTGCAAGGTTATTCTAAGCACAGACACACATACAATCTATAGAATCTACATCTGGCAAGTTGTAAGCCTTCAATCAAATGTCATTTAATTGAACACACATAAAGTCCTGATCATAGGACACAAACTGAACCTGAATTCACAGGTGCAGCACTAAATATCATTATAATTGTACGTCATTAAGATTATAGGATCTTCATGGACCTGGACAACAGGGTGGGGATGGACTATGGGGGTTGGTTGGGGGAGAGCAACAGGGGACTTACTGGGATAACTGTAATTGAACAACAATAAATAAAATAGTATATATATACATTTAAAGATTATAGGGTCTTAACCATTATGAAAACCTGCAGCTTTGTCCATATTTCCTAGCATGGCATCTCCCTAGGATAAGGACAAATAGAGATATTTGACCTTTGCTGCAACCAAAAAAGGAATTAGTGGTGGTCCACTACGTTTCAGAACTACTAGAGTAATAATAATTAGGCAAAATTAAGTTCCTGCTCTTCAGAACTTCTTAGAGCCTTCAGTATGAATCTTGAACCCCTAAGAAGGGAATATACATTCACCAAATGCATTTAATGAGGAAACCTTCACCAAGCAGCTCTTGGGATTGAAGTTCTCTGGAAAGAATACAGAATGGAAACTACCCTAACTCAATGGGAACATGGAAACAGCCTGTGAAGTCTTGAAAACCATCATGCCTAGAACAATGTTGGTACATCACAGGTCTGTAGCTATCTTTTTTTTTCATTAAAAAAAAAAATTGATTTATTTGACTATATAAAAATGTTAACAAAAAAGGGGATGGATGTAATACAACAACAATAAAATTAAATTTAAAAAAATGTTAACACTCTTACACATAAAAGATTTGCCTTTTGTCAAAATGATAAGAATTAAATAAAATTATGATACACAAATTTCTGGTAAGTGTGCAAGAAACTGGTACTCTTGAATACAGTTGGCCAGAGTATAAATTTTATCACATTCTATACAGAAAAGTGCTTATATTTTTTAAAACTTTCAAACTTTGACCATTGGTCTTCTGCAAATTTGTCCTGAGAAATTATAATTTTAGCAATGTTTTATCTATAAATATTATTTATAGCTAACATCATTTATAGATAACACCATTTCTTATAGTGGCCAATTTTGGAAAACCAATTATCCAACTCTAAAGGAATTGGCTAAATAAATGCCTTTATTTAATGAAATACATAGGAGCTATTAAAATATTTTTAAAGAATACTTAATGGCTTGGAAAAATGTGCATGATATATGGTTTAATTAAAAACAGAATTAAAAGTAATATGCAGTTTGAATCTTTTGTTAAAAGTGATATTCATGCATAAGATAGGAAAATTATACACCAAAATGTTAACAGTATTTTCCTAGATGTTGGGATTTTATATTATTCTTTTAACGTCTATTTTATTCATTAGGTTGTTACAGTTGTCCCAATTTCTTTTCCCTTTGCTCCCCTGCACCCAAGAGCCCCCTTCCATTGAGCAATCCCATCCCTCTTAGTTCATATGTCCATGGGTCATGCCTGTAAGTTCCCTTGCTTCACTCTTTCCTATATTATTCCTAACTTCCCCCTATCTTGTACCCATCAATTATGTTTCCTAATCCCTGCACCATTTCCCCATTTCTTCCCCTTACTCTTCCCAGTTGATAACCTTCCAAATGATCCCCATACCTATGATTCTGATCCTATTCTGGCTGTTTGCTTAGTTTTTGTTTTTATTTTATTTTTTAGGTTCTGTTGTTGATAGTTGTTTGTTGTCATTTTAATGTTCATAGTTTTGATCTTCTTTTTCTTAAATAAGTCCCTTTAACATTTCATATAATAATGGCTTTACTTGTCTGGGAAGCACTTTATCTGCCCTTCCATTCTAAATGATAGCTTTGTTGGATAGAGCTTTGTTGCTTTTCATCGCTTTGAATACTTCTTGCCAGTTCCTTCTTGTCTGCTGTTTCTTTTGAGAAATCAGCTGATAGTCTTATAGGAACTCCTTTGTAGGTAACTCTCTATTCTCTTGTTGCTTTTAAGATTCTTTATCTTTAAACTTTGGCATATTAATTACAATGTGTCTTGGTGTGGTCCTCTTTGGGTCTAGCTTTTTTTGGGACTCTCTGTGATTCCTGGGCTTGTATGTATATTTCTTTCACCAAATCTGGGAAGTTTTCCATTTCTTGCTCTTCCTCTTCTCCTTCTGGCACCCCTATGCTTTGAATATTAACACATTTAAAATTGTTCCAGAGGTTCCTACACCTCTCCTCGTTTTTTAAAATTTGTTTCCTCTTTCTGTACTGGTTGATTGTTTATTTCTTCCTTATGTTCTAAATAACTTACTTGAACCTGGTTTCCTTCCCTTCTCCATTGGTTTCATGTAGACTTTTCTTCATTTCACTTAGCATAGCCTTCACTGCTTCCCTTTTGCATTTGCTGAACTCAAGCATATCTGTCAAGGCTATGAGCATCTTTATCAACCATGTTTTGAATTCTGTGGTTGGTTAGGTTGGCTATCTCCTCATAGCTTAGTTCTCCCACTGGAACCTTGATCTGTTCCCTTTTTTTGGGCCATACTTCTGTCTCCTCAACTTACTGGGCTCTTGTGTTTGACTCTGTGTCTTAGGTAGAGCTGCCGCACCTGTTATGTTGTAAGGGGCAGAGCCTTAAGTATTCATCAGCCCAGGCAACCCTGATCCACCACTTGGTGGTCCTGTATGTGGAGGAGGGTCTGAGAGGGGACAATGCTGCTTGCTCAGCACTTGCCCCTTTTCCAGGCACGTCTCCCACTTCCCTTATGGGACTAGCGCCTCTCTAGCTGTTCCCAGAACAGGGATGACTGCAGATGTTATAGGACTGTAGGTGCTTTTAAACAAATAGAACCCCACCCCCCACGGCCCCCTCCAAGCCCTACTGGTTTTCACAGTCAGAAGCAATGAGGCTTTATTCCACACACACACACACCCAGTGCTGGAACTGAGTGGCTCAGGCGGGTCTACTGCTGTAAGCACTCCCCAGGTGTCCCTACTTTTTGTGCTGCGTGACTGTGCTTTCCGCTGGCTGGCCACAGCTGTCCCGCTCCTGTGCCGCCAAACTGCATCCACTCTGTTCTGACTTCTGTAACTAGTTTTTCTCATACAAATGTAAATGGGTCAGGATTTTGTCAATTCCCCTACTTGATCGTGGAAAAAAATTTGTTTGAACAGGATCTCTGGCATTAGTTTCTCAAACACACTTGGAAAAATGCTTGTCTACAGAAACACAGAACCTAGCTTAGCAGTTCCACTAACATGAATTGTTCTAGGGTAGATGTATTACCTACCTGAAGGCCAACATGTTCCTTCCCCTCCACAGGTTGCCCTCCATCAGTTTGCTGGGAACGAAGGCAGGGCCTAGTAACAATGCTCACATTCGACCTCTGCTCATACTCATATATCCCCCTCAGTCTCTCTTTTTATCTAACTAGAGGAAAAGCTGGGAAACAAGAACTATACTTTGCATTTACTAGAAGCACTGCCAAAGTGCCACAGCTCTGCTTCTTTTTTTTTGCTTTTTCTCCTTTTTGCCTCTTCCAGAAACTGTCAACCGGATGTACCTCTCACATGTGTAGCATACGACCTTTTCACTGGCTTAGTTAATAGTATACTTTATTTAAGAGAAGTTAAACTATTCCTGTGGTTTATTTAAGATCCCTTGTCATCAATGCCATCATTCCTTCTTTCAGGGGGAAGTCTCCTCCTAATAGTAAATGTGTCTTTGCCCCTCCTGATTCCTCGAACTTGCCTTATTTGCCTCAAATTGAAGTCATGCCTCTAAACCAAAGGTTCCTCACTCTTAAATAACAGTCTTAAGATGAAGTGGAAGGATCCCACATTTGACCCAAAAGAAACAAGGAAGCTATTTCAACAGAAGATGAGAAGTTACAAATCTTAAGGCTTATACCCAATTGTTTTAGAAATGAACGTACAGGTAGCGCGCTTAAGAACCCGTTCACCTACGAGTATAAGATTCAAGTTCCTTGACAAGGTAAAAGTCAGGGCTTTAAGTGTTCCTTCCAGGGACACTTCAAGTAAAGGGGCTGTCAACGTTTGAGGAGGGGCGACCAGGGCGCAGGGATCGTGGGTCCCTCCGGACTCGGGTACGCAGGGGACAAGCACCTGCGGACCACGGCTCCAGGGGTCTCGCTCCAGGCGTCCTAGCTGACCACACTGTCAACCTCGCCCTGGGCCTTCTCCCCCGGAGTCCCCACCGGGGCCTGGGCACCCCCCAGAGCCCTCCGCCTCGTTGCCAGGATCCACAGGGCTGATGGGGTCCGGCGGGTACCTGGTCATAAGGAGACTTCTCCAGCATCTGCGTGCACAGATCCGCGCACAGCTGGAACTTCCTGCGCCTAAAGTAGCTCCAGGCCAGGAGCAGCGGTTCCATCTCCGAGCCCATAGCTGCCGAGGGCCGCCAGCGAAGGACCCGGGCGGGACCCAGGGACCCAGGGAGGGCGGGGACTGAGCCGCGGGCGGCGTCCAGCTCTGCCGGGCAACGCGCGCGGTGGGGACCTAGTCGGAGGGCAGCCCGTCGCGCCTGAGAACAGGAAGGCAAAAGAAGAAAACCATCTCGAACAGAAATCAGTTACGGCCTTGCCCATAAGCTAAGGCTTGCCAACCCTTGGTGCAAGAAAATGTGTGCTATTAAAGGCTACATATTTTATTAATTTTGAGAAAAAGGCACCGTGACTAAATTTAGAGGCGGTGACTTAGACACCTCCGACTAGGAAGGGGGGTCCTATGCCCACCCCGGGAGGCGCGGTTGCCTAGCAGCAGAACGCTGTTCTTGCTCTGCCAGTCCCAGAAAAATCCCTGGAGTTAACCCTACAACGGGTCACTCTCCTAGTCTTCCTCCTCGTATTTTTACCACTGTCAATGACCCTTCCGACTCCACAAACACAAGCATTCGATGAGCTTGTTTTTTTTTTCTCTCTCTCTTTTTTAATTTTATTGTTGTTGTAATTTTTTTTTTAATACTATCCTGCCCATTAGAATCCAAAGCCCTACCTAAAACTCTAGCCTGTTTCTCAAAGTTCTCATCAAATCTCAAAGTCTGAGTTGAAAAGGGCATTGGAGATTGCTATAGTTTGGAATAGTCCAAACTATTCACTTTACAGATGAGAAACTGAGATAGGAATAGAGGAAATTATTTACCTAAGGTCTCATGCAGTTAGGTAGCTGGGATGGAATCTGTGGCTACTGGATGCTAATACTGTGTTAATTCAATGTAGCACAGGGATTGCCATTATAAACTATTCGTTTTTACCAAACAATAATGTGTGCAAAAAATTTTTTTAATGAGCCTTTGAAGCACTATCTCCAAGTGCTTGCTGTTTGTCAAATGTTTACTTGTGCAGAGTAATTTCTTCAGGCACAATTCAGACTTCCCTCTAGAGATTTACACACAAGACAAGTACCTTTAGAGGTTATGAAAAGAGAAGCGTCACCAGGCTAAATCCAGGTAGACTTCATTATACAAAACGAGAGGATCTTTTGTCTTTGCCTCCTATCACAGTGGGAGAGGCAAGAGAGAAAAAATTAACTCAATACTGAATAAATTTATGATCAGGTCTCAATCTCCTTTATAGATAAGAAAGGAATGACCAAAAGCTCTTAACAAAGATAAATCAACTTGTAGTTTTCTCAGACCATTAGGGTAGCATAATGCAGACTTTTAAAATCCAGATATTTATATTATTATATAAGTATTTCAGATATCAAAATTAATTTTTGCATCTTGGAGGCCATTAATGATCCAGATTACAATGATTAGAATTATGTTTATTAAAGTTAGTCCATTGCTTTTCCCTGAGAGGGGTTCTAGAAATGTAATGTGCTCTAATGTAGCATCTTATTGGTTTTTAGGACCGCACACGCCGGAATTTAACAACTGGGCTCAATATTTCACAAGGTCTTTTTGTTTTCTGACACAATGTAAGCATATTCTGCCTAAGCAATTCCCAGTCTGGGTCCATTGATTTACATTTATAAAAAATTACAAAGACAGTACAGAGATCTCTTATACTCGTTATCCAGTTTTCCCCTATTGTTAACATCCTACATAACCATGGTGCCCAAGTCACAACTAAAGAACCACCATTGCTTACTATTAATGCCACAGTTTATTCATATTTCAGTAACTTTCTCTAATATCGGTTTTTTCTTCCAAGATCCCACTTTGATATTTAGCCATCATGTCCCCTCTGCTTCCAGTAGACTATGACAGTTTCTCAGACTTGCCTTGCTTCAGATGACCTTGACAGTTTTGAAGAAGGCCGGTCAAGTATTTTGTACAGCTTTTAAAAATACAGATGCCCTAATTGCATCCCCAGAGATTTGCTCAGGAAATTCTAGTCAATTTAGTAAACAGAATAGAGGTTTGGCTATTGGAAAAGCAGAGCCAAAATTATTATTATTTGCCAATTGCTGATCATTGTTTTTCTAGGAAATTTTGTCAGGTAGAAAAGCTCTTGTTTTTTAAATACTTGCTTTGTATTATGTAATTGATTGGACACTGGTTCAGTGATTTGGAATGCTACCTTCATTATATGATAGATTCTAGCTTAGAATGTGTATTGTTTCTGGGTTGTGTATTTAGGGCCATGGATGTGAAGGTCAATATTTATGAAGGTTTAACACAGTTTAATTACTGTAACTCTATATAGAAATATTCACATTCTTTCACGTCTTCAAACTCATGTGAACCCTTATTCACAAAAAAAAAAGAAAAAATATGTTATAAAATTAGTCCATAGTCCATGTAACTTACTTCAAATATTTGAACAATAATTTTCCTACCCTGGTTGGAAATAGTCCCTTAATACTCTGCTACTATTTCAGAAATTCCAATGTGAAAAGCATTATAAAACACGTGCCTGCCCTGAAAATAAAAAAAGGCTTCTCAATTCTTATACATGCGCCATGTTACATTCACCTCAAATTACTGACCCTCTGCCAACATCCATTTTCCTCCTGTGATTCTCCAATGAAGTTATCACCTGTTATTCTGAAAAAGGTCACAAGAAAGTAGAAATACCATTATTAAACATTCCCTTTTATTCCAAGTTTGCTTGTTGCAGTCTAAATTTCACAGGCAATTGCACACCCATTAAGGTGAACCATCCAGCATGTTCTTGGAAAGATTTATCGTCCGTCTGATTCATATTATATACGACAGCCTAAACAGTTTCAAAGCACGCACACAAAGAGAGGTTGATTACATTCAACTGCTTTTTCCATCAAGCTTCTTGTACTCTGAAAATCAGATTCTGAAGTTTGAAAATGAATTAATTTTCAACAACTGAAGTAAGCTTAGAACTCTGTTGGTATAAATTTTATTCATGTGACAACCACTTCTGTCTGCATCTTATCCTCATGTAACTGAAAGTGACATGAAAGAGCGCCTTATTTTCTATTCATTGCTAACAGGCCAGGCAGATTCTTTTGAAATCTTTTGTTTTTCTCTCTCAGTAAATTGCTTTCAGCTGAAATAGTAGCACTTCTATTGAACCTAAATCTATACATTAATTGGCATAGGGGAATCCTGGTATGCATATTTAAAATGGAAAATAAAAACACTGCTTTTTATAACGAAATATACACTATAGTCATACATCCCTGCCTTCTGCTCCATCTGCCACAAGGATACAAACAAGTGAGGAGGAAAATGAGCAAGACAGCATATTTGATTTGGCTAGGGTATTTTTCTGTTAAAAAAAGGAAAGAGGGAGAAAAAAGGGGATGAATAAAATACAACAACAATAAAATTTTAAAAAGAAAGAAAGAAAGAAAGATGTTCTGGAATGTTCTAACACCACCATCCAAATTCCCTACCAAGTCCTAAAAGTCCCACAGGTTCTAGCTCCTGGTTACCGCCCTAACCATGTGTCACCCCCCACTCCCACGCCCCTACATGGTTATTTCCCCCCGGGAACACTGCCTTCCTTTGCTGGTTCTTGACTGGGCTCGCGGAGCAATTCCGGGCTTACTGTTAGCAGTCACACCCTTCCCTTAGATATCCACCTGCTTCTCTCTGTGACTTCTCCCATTTCAGAAAGGCCCCTACTGAGATGTCACTTCATTATAGAGAACCTCCTGCAAGCTAACCCATCTGATTTCCCTACCACATTTTCTTTTTTTTTTTTTTTTTAAATTTTATTATTGTTGTATTACATCCATCCCCTTTTTGCTCCCCTCTGTCCCCCCACCCACCCACCCATTCCCCCCAAAGTCAATCCCACCTGTTGTCCATGTCCATGGTTCCTTTATACTAGGTTCTTGTCTAAGCTGCTCCCCATCTTTGCCTCTACCTCTCCCTCCCCCCTACCC
>PVIW01001905.1:178003-255219 GCA_004026585.1 Noctilio leporinus | reverse complement strand
GCCCAGAGGCATATGAAAGAATGCTCAACATCACTAGTCATCAGAGAGATGCAAATTAAAACTGCATTAAGATACCACCTCACACCTGTCAGAATGGCAATCATCAGCAAATCAACAAACAACAAGTGTTGGCGAGGATGCAGGGCAAAGGGAACCCTCATACACTGTTGGTGGGAATGCAGGCTGGTGCAGCCACTGTAGAAAACAGTATGGGGTTTCCTTAAAAAACTAAAAATGGAACTGCCTTTTGATCCAGCAATTCCACTACTTGGACTATACCCAAAGAATCCTGAAACACCAATTCAGAAGAACCTATGCACACCTATGTTCATAGCGGCACTATTTACAGTAGCCAAGTGCTGGAAACAGCCTAAGTGCCCATCAGTGGATGATTGGATCAAAAAACTTTGGTACATTTACACAATGGAATTCTATATAGCAGAAAGAAAGAAGGAACTTGTACCCTTTGCAACAACATGGATGGAACTGGAGTGTATTATGCTTAGTGAAATAAGCCAGTCAGTGAAGGACAAATATCATATGATCTCACCCATTACGGGACAATAATGAGCAAAACTAACAACAAGCAAAACAGAACCAAGTGTATGAATACAAGGAATAGGCCTTCAGTGGTCAGGGGGAATGGGGTTGGGGGGAGGGGGAAGGTAGAGGCAAAGAAGGGAAGTAGCTTAGACAAGAACCTAGTATAAAGGAACCATGGACATGGACAACAGGTGGGATTGACTTTGGGGGGAATGGGTGTGTGGGGAGGGGGACAGAGGGGAGCAAAAAGGGGATGGATGTAATACAACAACAATAAAATTTTTTAAAAAAGAAAAGAATCTTCAAAGCAGCAATAGGAAAATAGTTAGTTACCTACAGGGGTATTCCCATAAGACTGTCAGCTGATTTCTCAAAAGAAACTTTGCAGGCTAGAAGGGATTGGCAAGAAATATTCAAAGTCATGAAAAGCAGAGCCTACAGCCAAGATTGCTCTACCCAGCAAAGCTATCATTTAGAATCAAAGGGCAGATAAAGAACTTCCCAGACAAGAAAAAATGAAAGGAATTCACCATCACCAAACCATTATTATATGAACTGTTAAAGGGACTTATTTAAAAAAAAAAGGTCAAAACTATGAGCAATAAAATGGCAAAAATGCATATCTATCAACTATTGAATCTTTAAAAAAACCAACTAATCAAACAAGAAGAACAGAGACAGAATCATAGATACTGAGAGCATTTTGATGGTTGCCAGGTGGGAGGGGGTGAAGGGTGAGAGGGTTAAGAAGTACAAAATAGCCATGGCATGTAAAGTACGGTATAGGAAAAGAAGCAGGCAAAGAACTTACACACATGACCCATGGACATGAATAATGGTGTGGGGTGTTGCCTGAAGGAGTGAGGGGGTGCTGAGTGGAGGGGAGGAAAAGGCAAAATCAGGACAACTGTAATAGCATAATAAATAAAATATAACAAAAAATATAACAAGATTCATACTAAAAAAGAAAAATAGGGAGAGATATGGGTGGAGACCCAGAAGACCTGGGGCTGAAGTTCAGTGTCTCTGTTTATCAGTAGCTTTAGCCTCAGTTTCCTCATCCACAGGCACTGTGTGGGAAGTTGGTTCATTCATTCAACCCATGTTCATAAAGTTCCAACTGTAAAATGAGAAGAGCTTTCAGTAAGTTTACACATGAAAACATTTACCACAATATCTGTGGCACTCAATAAATGCTAATAGTACTGTTGTATATTCAGTTATATGAAATTTGATCTCTAAAGAAATTGTCCCACAATATACTTCTTGCTTGTATTTACTCTCCCTGGGTTTTCATTACTCTCTCCCACCAAGATGACAGGACTCCAGATGTTGTTTCTCTTTTCTCAATTTACATAACACCTTTAATGGCTCACTTTCCATCAGTACTAATAGGCTCCAATTGCAGGCATTATCAATGAGAATGGTGCTACTTCTTGATAAATGAGCTGCTGGCACAGGGTGTCCTACTATGACATGTAGATGAGCACAGAAAAAGCAGTGTCACTCCCCAAATCACTCTTGGCACCCAGGATTCAGCTGATGGCAGCTGGCAGTCTCCTTGTTTCAGGGCACATGGATTTGCCAGCTGCTGATGGTCGTCCAACAACACACTCTAATATTATACTCCTGGTTGTTTTTGCAGAGATCCTTTCTAAAATAGATCGATTTGTTTCCAAGCCACTGGCAAATATAACCACAGAGTACAGATATTATAATAGAACATTTTGGTAGTTCTCACATTTTCTGGGATGAAATTAGTAGAAAATAAAAGACTATGTTTTGACTAAAGTTTGAGAATGCAAGTTTCCACAGTCAAAGGACAGACACTACACATGACTGTATAATGAAATTTTTTAATAAAGATTTTGAGTGAATCCTTTAATTAACATTCACACCGGATATTAAGCATCATTGTTACCATAGAAGTGACAACTGTTTAGATTTTGAGCATTTAACTTATCACCTTCCCCCTTAAGTTAATACGTCACAGATGATCCTTAATAAAGAGAATTGCCAGAAACGCACTTGATTTGAACCAAGTTTAATAAGCTTAACAATCAGTGAAACTTTATAAAAAATAATACATTTGATCAAGTTCATTTAGTAGAACATGGACAATATTGAGGACAGCAGTCAGAATCCAAAAGAAAATAAAAACTCATTTTCCCTGTTGAATTTGGAACTTTCTAGTCAGAGAAACTATCCTTTCTGCAAAGCTTCTCTGACTGTGATAAGATGCTGCCGTCCTTAGGTCAACCTGCCTGCAGCCACACTGGTCTTATCTCAGTTCCTCCAATTCATTCCATTTTTTCCCACTCCAGAGCCTTTCCATTTGCCATTCTCTTGATCTAGAATATTATCCATGCCCTTATAGTGATCATCTCAAACACGGTGTCCTTCAAACTTGGGTTTCCTTTCCTCACACCCTTAAATTATCACTATTATCCCCCTGCCTCCTTTATAATGCACTTGCCATGATTTTGCAGTGTGGTTCTTCCCCATGGCCTCTATTGGCCATGAGGACTGAGACCAGGTCTTCTTTATTTCTGTGTACCTAACTCTTTTTATTTTTTTTTAATTTCATTGTTGTTGTATTACATCCATCTCCTTTTTGCTCCCCTCTGTGTGTACCTAACTCTTAATGTGGGGTCAGCCACATTGTATGTACTCAGTAAGTGTTTGTGGAATGATGCACTTTTACAGGGCGGACTTGAATTGGCACCAGGAGACCTGCCTTTGGAAAGATGACATCTTAGGACATTCACAGTCTCCTCCATAGCATATTACATGTCTAGACACTCAGGTACATAAATATGGCCTAAAAGACAAAAGTGAAATCAAAAGGCCCACCTTTTGTACTGGGCTGTTTCCACATCGGTCACCAAGACTAGGAAGTAAGTGGTCCTTCATTAAAGCACATAGTTTATTAAAGCAGACACTTATCATTTTCTAAAGAGCCAAAAAACACAAGAATTTATTCATAACCTAAAAGAAAAATAAACAAGTATACAAAATAATACTTAAAAATACAGATTCGGCGGCGGTTCCTGAGCTGATTGGACTTCTCTTGTTCGCGCACCTCGCTCCGCTTCCTCGCAACCATGTCTGACAAGCCCGATATGGCCGAGATTGAGAAATTCGATAAGTCGAAATTGAAGAAGACAGAAACGCAAGAGAAAAATCCCCTGCCTTCCAAAGAAACCATCGAACAGGAGAAGCAAGCAGGCGAATCGTAAAGAGGCCCGCACCGCCAATATGCACTGTACATTCCACAAGTATTGCCTTCTTATTTTACTTCTTTTAGCTGTTTAACTTTGTAAGATGCAAAGAGGTTGGATCAGTTTAAGTGACTGCTGCCCCTTTTCACATCAGAACTACTGACAATGAAGGCCGCACCTGCCTCTCCCATCTGCCTGGCTGGCTGGCGGGGAAGGGAAAGAACTTGCACGTTGGTGAAAGAAGAGGCTGTGGGTGGGTGGACAGTGAAATCTAGAGTTAAAACCACGCTGGTCCAAGGTGTCCTGCAAGCTGTAAAATGCAGTTTAATCAGAGTGCCATTTTTTTTTTTTTTGTTAAAATGATTTTAATTATTGGAATGCACAATTTTTTTAATATGCAAATAAAGTTTTAAAACCTGGAAAAAAAAATACAAAAGTTTCATATATAAGTAAAGTGTACATTAAGAATAGATGGAAAATGAGCAGAGTTTGCAAGTGGTACTGATTTCCACAGCAGAGATTTCATGCAGGCCCCTTTATGATCTATAACCAGACCATTACAGGGAAGAAAAAATCTTCTACTTACTAAGGGGAAAATGAAAATGCACAAAGAACCTGCCCTACAAGTTGAACTAGTGATATTGTTGTTTCTATATATTAAACCAGTCAGAGTACTTAGAAACTGTTCCAATAGACACACTGCCCTTTGCATTGTGACTACTACTGGGTATAATATCCAGGATACAATAAGCTATATTACGGTAAGAAATAAAACTGGAACTCTTAGTGGCTTTAATACAAGTTTATTTCTCCTTCTTGCCACATGGGTCTCCATCATAGGATCTCACCATCCTCTGGCTTAAACTTTAGTCAGAATTTTAAGGGGGAAAAATGTACACAATGGACTACTACACAGCAGAAAGAAAAAGAAACTCCTACCTTCTGTGACAGCATGGTTGGAACTGGAGCGTGTTACACTTAGTGAAATAAGCCAGGTAGCAAAAGACAAATACCATATGATCTCACCCAATACAGGAAACTAATGAACAAAACAAACAAACAAGCAGAATGGAATCAGAGACATGGAACCAAGGAGCAGAATGATAGTGACGGGGGTGGAGGGGAGAGGGAGGGAAAGAAGGGGAAGGGTTTAGTTAAGGAGCTAGCCTGATTGAGCCATGGACATGGACAATGGGGAGCAGGGATTGAATGTTGGAGAGGGGAGGGGAGGGGAAGCAATGGGGGAAAACAAAACAATTGTAATACGACAACAAGAAATTAATAAAACTTAAGAAATAATAATAATAAACTTGAGGGGTGGGGGGAAGAAAAAGAAATCAATCCAGAAATAAAATAGTTTACTTCAGCTTACATTTCACTGGGCAGACCTGGTACCTGATGAATCTGAACTGTAAGAGAAGATGAGAAAATAAAGTAGAGCATATGGTTATGGATATTAATAGTCTGTACCACAGTATAGTTGATCTTTCAAGCAATTCTGCTTTTTAGACACAAGGTCTTGATGATTTAGCTAAAAGGGCTATTTCCTTTAGATAATTGGATTTAGCCCAGACATTTAAAAAATACACTTTCAGAAACCCATAGCTTTGCATTTATATTCTTTGGCACTGTATTGGACTACTTATTTATTTCTACATAACCAAATACCTAAAAATAGCATGAAAGCGCAAACATTTTTATCTCAGTTTCTGTGGCTCAAGAATTTAGATGTGGCTCAGGTGTGTGCTCCTTGGTTAAGTTTTTTATGAACTGCCAATCACACTTGGCTGCGGTGAGGGCGCATCTGAAGGCATGATGAGAGGTGGCCCTGCCCCTGAGCTCACCCACTCATGGCTGTTAGTAGAGGGTTCCCTTCCCCACCAATGGCTGGATGGAGAGCATAGCTCTTCACTGGCTGTGGGCTGCAGCGTCAGTTTATTTCTGGCAGAAGTGTCTCTCCACAGGGCAGCTCACAACATGGTAGCGACTTCCCTCAGAGCAAGTGAACAAGAAAGAAAGAGAGAAAGAGCAAAGATGGGAAATGCCATTTTCTGCAACCTAAGCCCAGAAGTGGCAGTCATATGTGTCACACTCTATTGGAAGTGAATCATTAGGTTCAGTCCATGCTCAAGGGGAGGAGATTATACAAGGGTGCAAATCCTAAGAGGCAGGGATCCCACGGGGCCACCTCAGAGGCTCTTACCAGTGATGCTCTTCAAGCTGTGGATTTTGGGGTATTCTATTTCAACTCTTTTATTTTGTCTTCTATTTTCTTTTCAAGTTTCGGCTAATAGGGTCACTTCAGTGCTGTGATTCAATTAAGTTTTAGAACCTTGTGTTTGACTTTCTCCCCAGGTCATGGCTTTGAACATGGCCTGTCGAAGGTGGAAATAGTGGAATCAATCTATGAAAACTGTGTAGAACCAAGTTGTACAGTCCTCTAAACGTAAGGAGTACAGCCTTTCCTCAGCTACCTAGTACTATGTGATGCTATGTTATGTATACTGTTCTAGTTGATCTCATAGGACTTGCTGGCTTTTTAAATTCCATCTGAGTTTGCTCTGTCAATTAAAATACCTTTGAATAACTGAAAGGTCCTATTAGCAAAGTTGAATGAAAGTATGACAGTTTGTTAGCAATGACATTTCAGTGATATTTTCAGTCATGAAGAATATTGTTACCTGTATCAGGAGGTAGGTTATTTAAATAGCAAACAACCTCAAATTTTAAGTAGCATAAAACTACCAAGATTTGTTTCCCACACTTGCTCCATGTCCTCAGAGTTGAGATAGTGGAACAAGGTGGGGAGGGAGATTTGCTTGTTGTTATTACTAGGAGATTCGGGCTGACTGGGAAACACTACCCTAATGCTGGTCACCATGCCAGAGGAGGCAGGGCGCTCCAGAAAGTCTTAAACCAGCAATTAAAGGTTTGGCTCAGAAATGTCAGGCATCATTTCTACTCTCAATTCATTGCCCACAATTACTTCTGTGGCTTCCCTTCCACAACAGATCATGAAGTTCAATTTTTTCCTGTGCTTAGGATGGGGAGAACAAGAAATGTTTGCAAACAATGCTCATGGCAACCACCACCCCGGGCACTCATCAAATTTCACTGTGAGGAAATCTTTTTTCTTTATTTCCAATTTAAAGATCAAATAACCCCATTAATATATTCAAATTTAGGTTTTGTAATAATAACAGTTAATATCCTTTCTTTATATTCTATGTATTCTTGGAACTGCCATTCATTTTGCTTGGACCTTCAGGTCCCCAGATGTAGATTTGATGAGGCCTAAACCTATTTGCTTTTGCTACCAATAATCTCAAACTGAGCCTCATCGGTATTTATGCAAAATCTGGTAAATGGGTCCTGGTTGTTTGTTTTGTGCCCTTAATATCTAAATTAAGAAATCACTGTCCTTTATGTACTCTTGAAGTTCTAAAATATTATATAATATATAGATATTTGAGCTTTATCAAATAAGACAAAGACTACCTTAGCATTTCTTTAAAAATGCCTGGTTTCAATCACTGAGAATTTGGATAGTAACTAGACTATTTGTAATAGAAAGACTTTTATATAACTTATAGTAAATTATGAGAGTTGTCTCACTTTATTACTAGTATTGTTGTAATCTCTTACTTGCCTAATTTACAAACCTTATCATATTAGGTTTATTAGATATTAGATATTAGATATAGGAAAAAAGTATAGCATATGTAGAATTGGTTTTCTTCTATGGTTTTAGGCATCTCCCCGGGGTGTCTTGGAATTATCCCCACAAATAAGGGGGACTATTGTATTAATCAATCTTAAGCAAAATTTCAATAGACTGAGAAAGCCAAAAGTATTACTTTTTTCTGCTACCCAAAACCAAAAGTTTAGAATTCAGACCTCAAAATAGGCAAACCTAAAATCCAGAAATTAGCCTTATTATTTTGTCTCACTACTAATGGATTAAGAGTGGTCTTCATTTTGGGAAACATGACAACCAGCATTTTTGTGGGGGGACAATAATCCTTCTTTAAAAAAAAGAAAACATTAAACTTTTGCTCTTGATATGTCTCTTAGATGGCTTGGCACAACGCTGTGAATGTCACCTATGTTCAAGTCCATTTAAATTCATAAGTATTTCTTGAATGTCTGCTATATGAAAAATGCTTGCACAGGTAGGGATAGTTTATTAAGAGGTGGAAGAAAGCTAATAGATTCCTAATGATAACTGTACTTAGAGATAACATTTCATAGTATTATAAACTCTTATGAGTGATGATTGTTTAATGGGCCTGATATAAGCGCTGTCATTCAGATGTGACCAACCCAAATTTTTAACACTAAACCATTTCTATTCTAAAGTTTATTTTAGAACTTTCTTTGGGAAAAAATATGTCAATAAGCAAATTTATAACCTAAAGGCAAATATAACAGCATTTTAACCTATGTAAGAATAAGTTTCAAGGACTTCAGAAACATTTATTAAGCAGCAACAATAAATGTCAGCTAAGAACATCTTACCTATTTATTAAAGCCAATCCATCAGGATCTACATTTTTGCAAGAGGATTAGCAATTTATTCAAGATATTTTAACAACTTGGGTACATCAAACATTTTGGATTTAAAAAAAAATTATGTCCAGATTTTCAACAAATTCATCTTGCCTCTCCTTCTTATGACTTTAGATTGCTGAGAAATTTTTTAACATATATATAGTTTTTCAATTATCAAATCACTGACAACATTCTGCACCAGGAAGCCATTGATTAGTCAAGTTCAACAATACAAAAGGAAATCCTGTTCTGCCATCTAGAGGACATATACTAACTGCGTAGAAAATAGTTTTAACACTTAATGGCCCCTAAAGCTTAACATACACAGATATTTTGTTCAAAAAAGGGGGGACTATGAAAAAGATTCTTTAGTTTTCTCTATGGCACTATCAGATTTCACCACACACAAAGAAGAAAACAACTTGCTGTAGAAAGCACTTTTTATCGTATCTATGTGAGGAGATGGATATTAGCTGAACCTACTGTGGAAATTATCTGGCAATGTGAATATGTGAATCAAGTGTGGACAGAAAGAGGCCACATACTAAAGCTGACAAGCTCAAGGTATGCCTGCATGGTGGTCTTACAAACTCAGAGACCTAAATTAACCACATAGGATGGTCTGGAATGAAATCCTTCTGGTGAAAAGCAGTTCATGGGGGCTAGTCCTGACCTAGGCTGGCATTTTTCCCAAACAAGGGTCAATCTTCACCTTACAGAGTCTGTCTGTTGTCTTTTTGCCTTGTAAGATAACATACTTTTGGAATGTCCTCTTTTCCGGAATACCGAAAACAACCACACAGAGCAGAGAGCACAAATCCCCATCGTTGTTGTTATGCTAATTGTTAACTGTTAACTATCTTATACCCACCCGTCTAAGAGAAGTATGTATCTATTTGTTTTACTTTTTACCCAATCCCAGAGATTTCCCCATTTTGCTTTCTCCCTCCTCCATAACCTACCATCAACCTTCGCCTTCCCCTGAGATTCTAATGACTGAAATAAATGGTAAAGCTGCCATTCTCCAGAGCATTTTCTCAAAAAAATGGAAATTTTGCTTCCTAGCAATTGTCATCAGTTTGACTCAAACTTTTACAAATTCTTACAGAGGTGGATGTTTCTTCCATTACACAAACTATTATGATATATATCTTAAACTTATACAATGATGTATATCAATTATTCCTCAATAAAATTGAATGAAAAAATTATCAAGGTTAGAAACATTCAAGCCTGTAGAGATATTTTTTTTTTTCCAGTTTATTTGAGCAGAACTGATAACAATTGTTGGGGAAGCAAAACTTCAGAGCTGAGATAATGCCCTGGGAAAATTGTGGTTTACCATCTTATTTTATACAATACAATCAATGGAGAAGACCAAAGGGGGTTCCGTGAAATCCACTGATGGTAACCTGGGAAGCAGAAGAAAGCAACACAGGGAAATCTCTGGGACTGGATAAAAAGTAAAGTGGAGAGACACATAACTCTTTTACATTGGTAAGTGTACCATAGTTAACAATGAACATTTACAGCGCGTAGAGATGATACACAGCAGAACGGTCTAACAATGAGGGGTTCTGGAGGTTTTTGCTCTGGCGGGAGATTATACCTTGAGGGTCTGGATAAAAGGGAATTATCTTAACATTCAAAAGTATGTTATCTTTGATGCAAAAAGAGAGACAAGTTTAGTTAAGGTAAAGACTGACCTTTGTTAGGGAAAGATACTGGCCTAAGACATGCCTACCCACCATGAGCTGCTTTTAGTTAATGCGTTTTCATTTCAAACCATCCATTGTGATTACTTCACATCTCTGAGTTTGTAAGGCTGCCACTCAGGCCTCCCCTGCGTTTGTCAGGTTAACATGTAGCCCTTTTCTTTCACAAAGTCTACCTTATTAACTAGCAGGAAATTGGTAAGTTTACTGAATCTTGTAATAATTGAAATCTGAACTTACTATAGGTCACAAAAATTGTTTAATCCGATTATTCATCTGTGCACCCTGAAAAAGAAGGCAGCCTGTGAGATGCTAGTAGGCTGGGACCTAGTAAAGCAAGCATGCTATGTTATAACAATACTTTCATTGTACCATTTTTTAAAAAATATTTTTTAGGGCAGAGGGGAGCAAAAAGGGGATGGATGTAATACAACAGCAATAAAATTCAATTTAAATAAATAAATAAATAACAAAGACAAAACAGAAAATAAAATTGGAGGAAATGAGGAAATGCACTGATTCATTTACCTCCCTTCCTACCTCAAATATCTCTAAAAAATAAAAAATACATGAAATACATTTATTTCCAGAGACAAAGGAAGGGAGAGAGACAGAGAGGGAGAGAAACATCAATGTACGATTGCCTTTCACCTGCCTCCAGCCACAGACCTGGCTGGAGACCTGGTTTGCAACCTGGTTGGGAATTGAACCAGCGACCTTGGGGTTTGCAGGCCAAAGCCTTATCCACTGTGCTACAGCCAAGGCTTATCACTCTTTTAATGCTGTAAAGGTTAACATGATCTAGTTTTTTTCCTTCAAAAAGCTTACTTATGAAAGCATAAAAAATTACACAGAGGTTTCTATTTGAACAATAAAAAAAATAAAAAGCAATTCTTTAGAGGGGGACAGAGGGGAGCAAAAAGGGGATGGATGTAATACAACAACAATAAAATTAGAAAAAAAAAAAAAAAAAGCAATTCTTTAAAAACTGTGGATTAGATGTACACGAAATTGAGGTTTTACACCTCACCAAATTTATTTGGCCCCACCCGGCCTCCAAGGCCTTGGACCCCCTGTGAATTCAGAGCCCCACTGGGGGATCCATGGTCAGGGCCCTCCCCTTGTCATAAGGAAAGTGTAGTTCTGGGAATGGATTGTAACTCCCTCCTCATCTCCTTTTAGGAGTGAATTTGCCCTGTGGCTGCTTCTTGACTTTTTCTTTCTGCGCATACACACTGGGGTGATATAGTTTAGAATCACGTGTAGGACATGTGCCTCCTTTGTCTGGGACCCCTGACAAGGAGCCTTAGACTGGAGGAAGTTCAGTCTCTCTTGTACCAACCTGCCACTGTGGCACACTTCCCTAAAATAAATGGCATGTCCACATAGGCTAGTCACTGGGTGGTTTTTCTTTCCCTTTTTTTTTAAATATGTACACTTAAGCCGCTCCCTGGTTTGGGGCTCCGGTGCTACACCCACCATAGTTACATGTAGCTCCTAAGAACACCCTCCTGGCCACGGTGGGGCATCGGTGCAGCCTTTGATGTGCGGCCCAGGGGGTAACCATAGTTATCTTGAGTACCTAGGTTTGACCTCACCAAACTTAATCAATCTTTCAAACATTTCTGATATTGTTCTAATTTGACTCTCTCCAAATGGCACACCCCAGAATTCCTCAACAATTTCCCACATTTTGAGATACAAGATCTCCCAGATTTCATCTGTGTGTCTCTTCTGATGTTATGCTCACATTTCAATTCCTCTGGAATTATTTGTTAAATATCAGATGACAGAAAAAAAGAGGAGAAAGAAGAAAAAGGAGGGAAAAGGAAAAGAAAAAACTTATTCTGTGACTGGGTTGGCTGACTCTCAGTTTTCCTTAGTGCATAATGTGGACAAAAAAAAAATGATGGGAAGAGGGCAGTTCCTAATAAGTAGTCACACACTAGGCATATAGGTTCTTTCACAAAAGGCTTATCTTCGCTTATGTAAACCTTATCTATTGTTTCTGTGCTTCTAGGTTAACATACCTTTAAAACAAACCAAAACTGTCCAACTATCATTATCTTGGGCATTTTAGATCTTGTTTCCAGCATGTTAGTTTGGCTCAAATAAACTCAGAAGTCCTTTGCAGGTTTGGATGTTTCTTATGTCAACAACAGCAAGAAAGAGGAGCCAGCAGGAGAGAGACAAACAAGAAGGAAAAGGAGAAAGAAGAGGATGAGAAGAAGTGAAAGAAACTCTAGAGCTAAGCATACCTATTGTTAATACTTCAGCTTAAACTATCTTTTTGTGATTGTTTTCATTGAAGTGTTTAGTCCCACATTTTAAGATTTTCTAAATTACTTGAGTTACTATACTTATATATCCTGTTAAGTAATATTACAAATTGCAATTTGGCATTTTACATTGTCCCTCAGTATCACAGAAAATTGGTTTTAGAACCCTCCACAGATACCAAAATTTGCTGATGCGCAAGTTCCGTATATAACATGGTGCAGTATTTGATAAGACTTTTATTTGTCTATAGGCTACAGCAGGCTAGTCCTACAAATCATCTTATTTATCATTAAGGCTCAACATGTGACAAATTCGTTTTGCTTTTGAAAACTTTGTGGGACTTTTTTTCAAATACTTTTGATCCATGGTTGGTTGAATCCAAGAATGCAAAGCTTATGGATACAGAGAGCTTACCATATAAAGCATTTATTTTCAGACCATATTACAGTACAATATATACTTTAGAAAACCAGGAAACAAGAAAATAAAATTTTTAAATGAAAAAAATGAAGCAATTGTAATAAAAGAAATTAATGTTTTTTTAAAAAAGAAAGAAAACCAAGAAACAGATGGACATTCATATAATCAAAGAACTTGACAACTAAAAAGAACAGTAAAAATAACCTACTTCAATTTCCTCATCCTCAATAAAGAAACTGAGGGCAGTAGAGATTCCATACTTCGTTTAAAATCACACGTCAGTCTTTGGTGGGGCTCTCACTACAACCCATGTTGCTTAATCTAAAGTCCTTTCTTTTCCACTTCATTTATCTGTTCATTCAACAAGTATTTCGTGCATGCCTACTGTGGGCTGAGCATTGTGCTAGGCACTAAGAAAACAAATGCAGTATAAAAAAGGCACAGTCCCTGATATCTAGGAGCTGACAGTCCCCTGACGATTAAACATCAGTCACAAAATTATGAAACTCCTGGAAAGTAAGAAAGTTTAATGCGGGTGAGGCTTGGTCTAGTCTAGCAGATCAGGCACAACTGTTCTAAAGGAGTAACTTTTTAAACAGAGATCCAAAGGATAAGTAGGTCTTATCAAGAAAGTCAGAACAAAGAGCATTCCTGGCAGAGTAAACAGCACTTGCAAAGGCCCTGAGATGGGAAGAAGTGTGGTGCTCTTCTAGAACTAAAAGAACAGTGAGAAACAAATATGAAATGGGTCTGCATAGGCCACCTTGGATCTAATCATCAGGAGACTAGAAGACTATGTTGACTGAGCAAGCTTTGAAAAGTTTCAAGAAGAGAAGTTAAGCCCTGGCTAGTATGGCTCAGTTGGCTGGAACATTGTCCCATAAACTGAAAGGTCAAGGGTTCAAATGGTAGTCAGGGCATATACCTAGGTTTTGGGTTTGGTCCCAGTCAGAGTGGGTAATGATCAATGTTTCTCTCATGCGTCGAGTTTCTCTCCCTTTCTCTCCCTTCCTTTTCTTCTGTCTAAAATCAATAAGCATGTTACTGGTTGCACATTACAAAAGGAAAAAGAAGAGAAGTTCATCAGATTTGCACTTTTGAAAGCATGCTCTGGAGAATTCTGGTCAAGATGACCATGCAGTTAAATACAGTACTCAAATTCCCCCACAGCCACATCAAAATTGCAACTAAATACAGAATAATCATTGTTTAGAAGCACTTGAAATCTAGCTGGACCAAAGTCCTGCAACTAAGGCTGTAAAGAAGCAGCCACATCTAGACTGGTAGGAGACACAAACAGGCTAGTCCCACCCCCATGTGTAGAGGCTAAAAATTGGGAAGGATATCTTGGGTGCAGAGGTCTTCCCTGAGAAATGAAAGGTCTCAGCCCTCACACCAGCACCCCAAGCTCAGGGTTTCAGAGACAGGAAGAAAAGCCTCCATAATTTCTAGATATGAAAACCAGCTTGGATTGTGGCTGAGTGAAATGGAGTCCCAGATGTTTCTTTTTTTCTTTTTGTTTTTCCTCTTCTTTCATTGATTTAAGAGAGAGAAACATTGTTGTTACACTTATTTGTGCATTCATTGGTTGCTTCTTCTATGTACCTGGACCAAGGATTGAACCCACAACCTTGGCATATTGAGATAATGCTGTAACCAACTAAGATACCCAGCCAGGGTCCCAGGTGTTCCTCTTAAAAGGCCCATAAAAGGTCTTTTACTTACTTGGTCTCACTTGCTCTGAGTTCCAGTGCTGAGGCACCAGAAACATAGGATGAGGAATTAAGTTTTCTGACATCGAGGCAAACTGGTGAGGCAGCTTTCTCCCAGACAGAGGTGCTGGCAGAGGCCATTGTTTCTATTCTGGGTCCTCCCACCACCACAGAGCTGGCAGGCAGGTGCTATGTCTGAGACTCTAGCAATCTGGCTTTCAGTTTGCCTCACCCCGGCTATTCCCTGAGATCCGGCTTGACCCAGCCCTTACCAGTGATTTTATTCCATGCAAACTGCTTATCTTAGCTCATGATTCAGACTTTTCTAAGGTTCATTGATTGTAGCAAATGTCGAACTCTGGTGCAGCATTTTGATAGTGGGGAAGGCTATTCGTATGTGGGAGCAGGGGTAACATGGAAAATCTCTTTACTTTCTGCTCAGTTTTACCATGAACTTAAAACTACTCTTAAAAAAATCTATTAAAAAAAAAAGAAGAAGAAAGAAAAGACTACCCCTGGTAATGGTTAGATTCTGCATTCTATCATACTATCTTGCTAAAAATACGTAAGTCTTTTACCCACTCCCAAGGTATTTCTAGTCATTCCATTTGTTGGGTAGAGTTGTGACCCATTCACTCTCACCACTAGCCTGGAGATAAATACCTCCAAGTCCTGACATTGTAATTGTCCAGGCTTCTCAGAGTGGGATTTGCTAGCCTAATTCTCCTATTAGGACTCCAGCAAGCTTGGATTGTGGTGGCTAATGGTTATGTTTTCTACATGAGCCCTTCTTTTCCTTCTCCAGACTTCTTCCTTATTCCAGGGAAGATGAGTCCCACCCTCTCCCCTCAACCAGCTCTCTGCGCACAAAGAGCTTGGTCCTGCTCTTGACCTTTCCTGCAGAAATAAAGAATGGAAAAGAACCATTGAGAAAGAGGCCATCAGTTAATATCTGAAACAGATATTCCTTCCAAAGCAAGGAAGTGTTGTGTTTATAAGCCAGTGGTGCCTCAGAATCACCTAAATGGCTTGTTGAAACACAGGTGCTGGGCTCTCACCTTGAGTTTCTGATTAGATAGGTCTAAGATGGCGCCTGAGAATTTGCATTTCTAACAACCCTGTTGATATCATATGTTGAGATTCACTGTTGTAAGGGTTAGTCTCTATGAACAAAGCGGAGATCCTGTATACAGTTTTGGATGAAGTTCAGGGATCGGGAGAATTCGAAATTATCAAATTCTCCCAAAGTCAGAGATGGGTGGTCACTGCATTGACTGACTTTCACAGCTTTGAGCCATCACTGTCAGAGAGACATAGGTACTGATGTAAGACTGTCATTGATTAATTGGGATTGATTTTAATTTTGTTCTTACCTGTACAGGTTAGACCAAAACGACAGTCTTCATGAAATCTGGAGCAAAGATCATTTTACTCTTATATTCATGAGCATTTACTCATATGCTCCTCCCTCTTCAGAAGCAGGACTATCCAGTTTTTCCCAGGGAAAGGGCTTCAAAATCTGTTTCTGAGCGTCATTAGGAATCCGGGGGCCTTGGAAGTTATAGCTCATTGGCTTTAACACCCGGTGCTACTGAGGATTTCATCATTCAGGCAAATCTGTCAATGCTGAATTGCTCACGTTCGTTTTGTTTCCCCTTATTAGCTCAGATCTGAACACGATACCACAGGCTCCGCAAAGTAAAGGGGGCAGGTGGAGGATCAAAGCCTTTTTCCTTGTTAGGTTTCTCCATATCACAATAATGTGCATACTCACCACTGGAGGGTCCCGTGGGTCCTTTGGGAGAGGGTCAGTTGCAGTACTGTTAACCCTGGTAAACCTTTGGAAGATGGTCTTAAGTATAAGAAGGGGGCCATTTCCAAGAAGGAATACTGCACAGACCAAGCGGTCAATGACAAGTGTGTACAGTTCACTTTGTTACATTAAGTTGTATCCAGTTTTATGTATTTTGCATGAATTTATTGTAGAATTTCACAAAAAGAGAACATTGCAACACTGATGAGGAAGGAAAATATAAAAGAACAGGTTTCAAAAGCAGCCACTGTTTCTATTGCTTTTGCTTGCTTTTAACCAGAGGGATTCAGAGTCCCTAGGTAGCCCAGTCAGGCAGGTAGTTGATTTCCCCCAGAATGTGAAATCTTTCTCCGAGTGTCTTTTGAGCAACAGCTCTCTGTTCTGAATTCAAATTGAGCAAGCTGTGATTGGACAGGGCAGGTCTCACTTTATTAAGAGGAAGATCAAACCAGGCTTTCCCTGGGGTGGCTGACTCAGAATGTATAGACAAATGAGGAATAGCGTGGGAAGCCAAGTTCACTTTGAGGTTCTTCCCCATATAGAGTGTGATGAACCCCTGTCAGTAAATGGCTGCTAGATTCTTTTTATAAAATTTTGGCCCTTAGTGGACCATGAGGAGTCCATTTCAGCAGATAACTTCCTTCTCAGAGTTCACCTCAAATCATTCTTTTCAGGGTTCTTATCTGCCTAAGAACCCCTTTCTTTCCCTAAGAAGTAAGTTATCCTTGCCTAAAATAATCTGCCCCCTTTTTTAACTCCCATGCTAATTAACTCTTAATTTCATCATCCCACCCTCTTCTGGCTCATACAAGCTTGATGAGTTTAGCACAACTCATCAAGCCGCCTTCTAGTTGTTAGTGGGCTGGTCCGGGATTCATGAATCCCTTAATAAAGTCAATTGGATCCTCCGGTTTACTCACACTTGAATTTTAATAACCTTAAACATGTACTTTAATGTGTTAATTTTATCTACTCCCTAAAACTGTTAAAACAAATAGGCTGAGACCTTATTGAGTTTGGGTGTCAGAAAAAAATCATAATGTTCAGCTGCTTCAGTCCTATAGTGTAGTAGAACTCAAACTGAGAACAAGATTTCTAACCTTCTGTACAAAATTAGTAAGTAGTTCCTACATGTGTACTTTTTAAAATATATTTATTTATTTTGTTATTACAGTTGTCCCAATTTCCCCCCTTTGCCCCCCTCCACCCAGTACCCCATTTCCTCCAGCAATAGTTCATGTCCGTGAGTCATGCATATAGGTTCTTTGGCCTCTCCATTTCCTTTATTCTTCTTAACATACCCCTGTCTATTCTGTAACCACCAATGTGTACTTTTCCCCCCTTTCACAGCTAGACAATTCACCATTTAATTACTGCCTTCTGTCAGATTCTCAAAACATATTAATACAAAATTTTCTTTTCATTATTTCAAAATGCCTATGTTAATTCATTTGTTTAAAGAATTACTTTTAAGTAATATGAATTGCAATATTGCCAAACACATGCAAAACTACATTTATAAACATCCATACTTTCACACGTATTTAAAGTATATACTGGATTTTGAAGAGTTAATACAAAAAATTTAAAGTATGCCAATAGCTTACATAATTATTACGTATTAAATGACAGTATTTTAGATGTATTGTAGCAAAATAAAGCAGTTTTCTTAATACTTATTTTACTCTGAAATGCTATTTTTGTGAAATATATCACAGAAATGGTGTATTGCAGAACTCACTTTTGTCAAAGTTGTCCTAGAGACAGTGCCAAACCCACACTGTTTGAATTTGATCAAAAATGAATTTGATTTTTGAGTCAGATCCTCCCCCCTCCAATAATATAACTCAACTTTATTTTAAGCTACTAGAACTACAACTTATTCTTTTTGGAGTTTTCCATTTTAAAAAGTTATTTATTTTTTTATTTAGGCTGTGCACAGGTCTTACTTCTTTCAATACCCTCTCTTTTTCCTCTACATCTGTTTAACAAGTTGAAGCCTTCAGCTTCAATAATGGCACTTGCAGTTTTCAGCCAGTCCCTAGAATATAAATTATTATGTCTACTAGGTTGAGGTAAAAAATAAAAATCCCTAGGATTTAAATAACTTTGTAGAATAGTTTTCTAGCTATTTTTTGACCTTGTGGTGGACTTCCTATGTGGTCCTAAACTAACCCCTGAACTATGTAAGAGTCTGTTGAAGTAGAGATTAGGTATGTTCCCATTTCAATAATAAAGTTTACTATAACATTAATTCCTTTTCCCAAGCATCCCCAGTTTGGAAATGTATATTTCCACAAGCTATTTGAAAGGAATCTCATCTAATTTACATGCTAATATGAGAATATATATTGTCTATGTACACAAATCATATAGTTTAGTGGTTTGCAACTTCCATCCAAATTGGTCTTCATTCTCAGCATCTTTTCTAACCTAAAGATTGATTGATTTCACATCACACCCATGACCAGTTGGTTGCTATTTAAAACATAAATTGCTAACAAAATCTATATATTACACACCCACAAATAAGCACATATTTTGCAACAGTGAATAAGAAAGATAGCATGTATTCTGTGTAATATAAATCCACATTTTCTTACTTTCTTCTTCTTCCTTAACTGCATTTTATTTTTCTGAGTTATTGTAACATGTTTTTTCCCACATTGTGAAGTAATTCCAATCTAAGAAAACTTAACCTGCAGTAAATGCAGATACAAGTAATATACAAAATTATACCTTATTTAGTAAAATCTATTTATAACAAGATCATTTGAAACACATTCAAAGTTAAAGTTGGTTCTTGTCCATTCAGCTTCCCTATCTTTTGATTGGTATATTTAATATATTTACCTTTAAGGTTATTATTGATAGGTACTTATTCATTATCTATTTTTCCCTTTGTACCTATATTCTTGTCTGTCTGTTTCTCCATCTTCTTAAAGCAGACTTTTTAGGATCTCTTGCAATGCTGGTTTGGTGGAGATGTATTCTTTTAGCCTTCTTTTGTCTGGGAAGCTCCTTATTTCACTTTCCATTTTGAATGACAGCCTTGCTTGGTAGAGCATTCTTGGTTGCAGGTCTTTGTTTTTTTCATTGCTTGAAATATTTTTTGCCATTACCTTCTGGCTTGTTATGTTTCTGTTGAGAAATCAGCTTATAAACCTTATTGGAGCCCCTTTGTATGTTATTAGCTGTTTCTCTCTTGCTGCTTTTAGGATTCTCTCCTTGTATTTGAAATTTGCCACTTTCATTATGATGTGTCTTGGAGTGGGCCTGTTTGGGTTCATCTTCCTTGGGACCCTCTGTTTCCTTGCATGACTTTTTCTCTCCTCAAATTAGGGACGTTTTCTGTCATTACTTTTTCAAACAAGTTTTCTATCCCTTGCTCCTCCTCTTCTCCTTCTAGTATCCCTATGATATGGATGTTATTATGTTTCATGTTGTCCTGAAGCTCTCTTAAAACCTCCTCCTTCTTGTTCAGTCTTTTGTCATTTTGTTGCACTGCCTGGGAATTTTTTTTCTACATTGACCTCCAGCTCCCTGATCTGATCCTCTGCTTTCTCTAGCCTGCTTTTGATTCCTTCTACTGTGTTCTTCAATTCAGAAATTGTATTCTTCATTTCCTCCTGCCTCTTATTGATGGTTTCTATGTCCTTTTTAATGCTGGTGTAATTCTCAGTAAGTTCCCTGTAGCTTCCCTGGAGTTCTTCATAGTTCCCCTGGAGTTGTTTGTAGTTTTGTTTGAACTGGCTAAGCTCATTGAGTTTCTCTATCGTCATTATTTTGGATTCCATGTCTGATAGGGTGCTTGTCTCTATTTCATTTTGCACTCTTCCTGGGGATTCCTCCTTTCCATTTGCTGAAGGTTTATTTCTTTGTCTCCCCATTTTAGGTGACTCTTGTTTGTTTCTGCTTCTTGGATTGGATTGATTTGGCTTATTGTCTTAGTGGTGTGCTTAATAGAGGTGCTTTTTCTACTTCCTGAATCTGTGCTTAGTGACATCAGCAGTCTGGGCCTACTTAGCCAGTTGGAGACTACCAGAGATCCACTGTCTTGGTCTCCTTTAGTTGTTAATCCAATCAGTCTGTGATCACTGGTCAGTTTTAGGCACCCGTGGGTGGGGCAAATGAATTCAGTTGTTATGCCAATCAACCTGTGATCTGAGGTCAGGTTTAGCCACTGCTGGGTGGGGCGGATTAATTCCTATGGGTGGGGCTGTGGCTTCCCCTCAGGCTCCCGCCCTTTGGAGAAGGGTGGTCTGCTGGCTGTATGGGGGATGGGTCAGCACTGGACTCACAGGTTGCTCCCTCAACTCTACCCCTAAAGCCTCTGATCCAAACCTTCTTTAAGTGTCTCTAGTCCACTGTGCCCTTTCTCTGCTGGAGCCCAGGGTAGGTAGGTCCCTCTGTATTTTCCTGCATGGTCCCTTTAAGAATTCAGTCTCTTTGTCAAGGGGCTAAATAAACCTGGGGGCTTTTTGCTTTTCACAGCTGGGTGCTGTTTCACTCTCAGCTGTGTTGCTGTAGGCTGGGAAGCCCAGCTGGGGGTTTAGATCCCACCCTTCTCAGGTGGAGCCTCAGCTGCTGAGATAATTCCGTCCTTCAACTGCTGTCGTGGGAGCCCCGCCAGCCTCTTGCGTCTCTGCACTTCCTACTGGTCACGTTGTGATGAATCGGCTCTTCTGTTCTGTCTGTGGTAATAAGGCTTCTCTCCAGTTGGTGTTCTGTTGGTTATTCTAGATGATTTCTCCCCAATTAAGTTGTAATTCCAGTTTGGTGTTGGGAGGAGATTGGTGTAGCTCCACTTACTCCTCCGCCATCTTGATTCTCCCACGTGTACTTTTTCAAGGTAGTTACCTACTGTCTTATTCTTGACCAGTACTGGCTGGGTGTCCTACAATTCAATTCTGACACTATCTACTTAGAGATACCATCAGATCCCACAGGTTAAAAGCTCAGCCTACACAACTGCACCCCTTCTTCCCTATTTGATACCAATCCAAAGTCCAGATCTTCACCCATGCTTCTGACCAGCTACACATCATAAGGTCCACCAATTGCCTTTTTGGGTTTGATTACTTTGCTAGAATGGCTCACAGGACTCAGAGAAACATTTACATTTACCAATTTATTATAAAGAATATAAAGGTAAAGGGTACAGAATAGCCAGATGAAGAGGGACATAGGGTGAAGTCTGGAAGAATCCTCATGGAACTGAGGTACACAACCTTATTGGCATATGTATGTGATCCCCTCCCTGGAAGCTTATCTGATCTTGTTCAAGAGTTTTCATAGAATGTTAGCAGCACTCCCTTCTTCACACACCTTTCTCTTCAGAGGTTGATAGGTGGAGCTGAAAGTTTCAACCTTGTAATAATTTGACCAGGGTACCAGGGTACAGACTAAATACAGTTCCCATTATACTACACGTACCCACTTGGACTGCCTTCCTACTGCCCAGGGATTCTCATTCTCTGGTAAAAACAGCTTCTGCTAGGTACATGTGTTTGGATCACAGATAGTAACTGACCCAATGTAGGCAAATGAACAATTTCCCTGGGGAAACTGTACTGGAACTGTACAATTGGAATGGAACTGTAACTATGAACCTGACTTCTCCCTTGTACAAAGACAAAACTGCAGGAGCTAATAGATTATATTATCTGCCATGCAGACAAGGACACAGGGAAATCCATTCCACTGAAAGACTGAGAAAGGGGAGATGAGTAGGAGAACAGCAACTCCTGGTTTCTCATTGGTGCTCCTGTGACTGGTCCCATGCAAAAATCGAATTGTATCCTGACCTTGGGGTTTGTTAGCACCCACCACTTCACCCTTCTAGTAAAATTATGCTTTGTTAGATGAGATGGGTTTCTACCACTTGTAACAAAAAAGACTGATAAATTTTATTTTTAAAAGAAAACACTGGATTCACATCATACTGGAAAAGTAATTATTTATTATGACAAAAATAAAACTGTTGACTGAAAACAAATGAATGTTACACTGTATTGCACCATGATTGCAAATGAGTCAAACCTTGCCTAAAAAATGAACACTCCAGAGCAAACAGCCTCCTTTTACTTGGGTATGTAGACATGCAAGCAACTTGTTATAACATAATTGTAGGAATAAAAAAAAGGTAGCAGCAAGCTAAACTGAACACATTAAGAAAGCATGTTATGACAGAAGCGAAGCTATTAAACATTTAAAATGTCTTTTAAATAACCCACCATTAGAAAAACATGCTTTGACCACTTTCAAGTGATGATATAAATACATTAAGTAATTTTTCTTAAAAAAAAAAATAATGCTTATATAATTGACCAATAGCACACATTTCAGTTGCTTGGTTGAGGTTAAGAAGCATTGCCTGTGGCGTGAAAGACACTTTTCCCCTCTGTACAACCAGGGTACCGACACAGAGGTCCCATTCATAATTTTGGTCTTATTTACATCATCTTGTATTTGACCAACCTTATTATTTAAGATATGTTACATGTTGCAGAAAGCCTGAGGCTTGAAGAATAACAACAGTTTGAATTTAAACTTTAAAAAATGAACATAAATATAAATACAGACATTTTAAAGTAGCTTTACATTCTGAAAAAATAAGTATATTATACAGGGCCTGCTGTTTCCTCTTTAATGCTCTAAAGCACCAATTTATTTTCAGATGGCAACATGATTATATTCATTATATTCTGGTAAGAATAAATGCAAGAGCAAGGCATTTACTTTTAATTTTTTCTTTTTAAACCATGTTCTGTGCAATAGATGAAAAGGGTAAAACTTGTAACTATTACATAATTGGAAAAATATAATTTTATTTCACACTTAATGAAATAGTAGCTAACTTTTTTAAAAAAATCAAAATTATATATTTTATAACTACACCGAACAGTTTACTCCAAGAGAACAAAATAGTCTGCAGAGTCCCTGAATGTCCTGAGGGATGTTAGATTAATATGATTCAAGTCTCATGTGAATAGGGGCAAAATATGTAAAGAAATTCTACATCACCGAGATCAACTGATAGTCATTTGATATCTTACCAACACTGATGGAAATATATTCACAGTATATTATAATCAATCAGATTTTAGGGTTTTCTTTTTTCTTTATTTGATATTAACTAGTTAAATATTGACTGAGGACTTGCCCATTTGCTTTAATGAAGACAATATTCAGATCTGCTACACCAGGCTAGCCCTGTGGGTGATCAACAAGAATGGAACAAAACAAAATCTCCAAGGAATACTACCCCTTAGTTGTGAATTTTTCATATTTCAAATAAGGGTTTGGATGAAGGGGTATTTTAGTATGGTGTAGAATCCCACAAACTTGAGCAAAGCACCTTATGGACTGAAAAATGAGGTAATTTTTAAATTAAAATTTTACTAGTTTGTTAAAGAGAACATTTCTTCTAGAATTTCTTTTAAAGATTTTACTTATTATTTTTAGAGAGAGGGGAAGGGAAGAGGCAGAGAGGAAGAGAGACATCAATGTATGGTTGCCTTTCACCTGCCTCCAGCTACTACAGACCTGGCAGGAGACCTGGCTTGCAACCTGGTTATGTGCCCTGGCTGGGAATTGAACCAGCGACCCTTGGGTTCGCAGGCTAGCACCTATCCACTATGCCACTAGCCAGGGCAAGAACTATTTTTTCCTAGATATGCATGGCACATTTTATTTTTTTCTCTACTTCTGAGAGAAAACATAATTACTAGTTTTAAAGAATGCGGAAGATGCCTCTATGTGACTACACCCCCAAATTCTTAAAGCCTGATCAGTCTTCAACCCTTTGGTCACGTCAAAAGTTCTACCGTAAAGACTGTGCTTTCTACTTCCTAATTTTAAGGACCTAAAATGGGGAAATTTACTGTTCTCATTCAAATTTCTTATTTCTTAATGTACCTTTGAAGATTTTTCTACCCATGTTTATCTTCACTATCAAGTGTTTTGACTTTTCATTCTAGGTACGTTTCTATACCTCTCTAAATTAAAATTTCCCAAACATTGTACCAAACTGTATACATTTAAAGTTGATTTTAGGCTTACTGGCCACAGTAATTTTTCTACCTTAAATGTGAAGTGGTTGAAATTATCTTTTTTTATTGGCCTTCTATATTTAACTTTGGCCACATGTAACTCTTAGAAAATACTTCTTTGGAATCTGTCTTCACAGTAATAGTAAACGAATAAGGATAAGATATTACTAAGGAAGAAGAGGGGGGAAAAAACTAACTTTGAATACAAGCCACTCTCAGATTTAACTAGATGTTTGCGAAATACTGACTTTCTGGTTGCACTATGATTTTAATACCCGAAAGTCAAACAGAACTGCAGCTTGAAATGGCATAAAGCCAATAAACCCTGAAAAAGCTAAGGCCTTCTAATTAGTGAAGGCCAGGAAAATAAGCAAGTATTCTCTAGAAGAGAGTATTTCCAATATATGCCAGTGTTTTATAAGCATCTCACTATCATGCTCTTAACAATATGGCTTATTTTTTCTTTTGCATTGTCATTAGCTATTAGAGCTCAATTTAAGTGAGTAGCAGTTACCAGTTGATATTTTGTTTTCTTACTTGATTTTATTAATATACTAAATGAAATGATAGAGGTGGGAATCAAAGTATAGATAAAATTGAATTTAATTACCCCACTACATGTATTTTTGTTTTTCAATTTTAAGACAGTAATGTGAAGATTCAGGATTTTAAAACTAAAAGACACAGTGGAATACTAGCTTATTTAAATTCCTCAGGATGAAAATCAATAGAAAGGCCATAACATAAATGGTCCAGAATGAACTAGGCAAGTAACAGTCAAATTAAGTTGCAAATCCACTTTTTTAGATAGCCAAAACAATATTCTACCAGGTATAAGACACCAAGCTGAATCTTTTTTTCTTTTCCTTTTCCCCCTTTTAAAAAAAAGTCATGCTATACCTTGAAATGACTTTACTCTGGCAAAATATAAAGGGTCTTTTAGAATTGAAGTAGATGTGAAATGTTCTTGATCCAAAGCCATAGATGAAAGTCAGACTCATGATGTAGTCTTCAAATGTAAATGTCCATGGGGTATATCTATCTATAGGCAGTTACTGTACATTTTTTCAACTAATAGTGTTTTACATAGTTAAGAATCAAATGAGTGGTAGTCTGAAACAATTCCATTTCTAATTTATCTTAAGGTGCACCAAATCTTTAAAAATATTTTATTTGAAATTTTCTGTGATTCCTCATAACACTTCACAGAATATTGTTTACACTGCTGCCTATTATCACTCACTGTTTCCATAGGAAAAAATATTCATTTTTTTCTCTTTATGTTTTAGATAATGAAAAGTTAACTTATGCTTAATCAAAATGACTGCGTATAGAGGTGGTACGCATATAAAAATTACTTTTTAACAATAAAACTTGAATGTTAATCTTTCATTAAAAATAGAATAAAATTATACCTTTAAGCATACTAACAGAGAACCTAAAAGCAAAAGTTATGTCTTCATTCAAATTTTCAATAGAATATATATATATTATTTCAGATTTTAAGAAATTAAATTACAATATACAAAATGTGCAGTATATCTCCATATAAAAGGGCCTGTGAATTCTAAAAGAGTTTTCAAGTGGGCTTCAACAAGAGAGATGGATTTAACTATGAACCCAATATTTGAACTTACACACACATACCCAGCAATTACGTTTTAGTTGCGACATATTTAAAAGATAAATTTTAGTTTCTTTATCTCAAATAAAAAACAAATGTAGAATCTTCCTCAACTAATGTGGGTAGGTCCCTTGCTTTTTACTACTTAATAAAAATTCTGCTAGGTAGATGATGGGTTGATGGTAGGGTAAAACTCAAATTATATCACTGGTAATTAGCTGCTAATTAGACTTCCAAAGAACAGGTATAATACAAAATAGAGAACTCATCTCAAAATATGAATAAAGGCACTAATCACAAATTTACATTTTCATCAGACAATATCTTATAGGTGGTTGATTTACAATGAATGTAAGAATCAATGCTTTAGCATTAAATACATGCTAGGGTTGAAACATTCTCTTGGAGTAATCAGTTTTCATATTATTGTAACAGGAATTATCTACTGAGAACCTATAAAATACTTAAAAAAAATCTTACATGAATTTCTTAATTGAACTTCCCAATTGTTGGCACAAAATCTAGTTGAATGCCAATTTTACTGTTAATACAGAGTTAACATAAATTATTTCTATTTCAAAACAAAATGTGTTTCAAAAAAGAATTTAAAAAATAAATTGCATTTTAAAAATTAAATAGTAAATGTCATTCTATACTAGTTGTTCACTTTCAATATAATGCTGATGTGGTAATATAAAAAATAACCATATAATTTGGTTAAGAGAAATTGAGCCAGCTAATCTCATTAGATACAAGACGATCAATTTCAAACTAAAAACAAATACAGGAGTATTACTATACTTTTCCTCAGAACGGAGTTAAGAGAGCTATTCTTAGGATTTACAGCTAAACTACATTACCAAGAGAAAAACTCCAGCAAAGTGTGCTTTGGGTAGTCTTAGTCTCACTGCGACATAGACACCACAGGCAGCCATAATGATTTGTTCATTTTTCTCTCAGGTTCTTGATTATGAATTACATTAAAAACAGAATTTAGCCTCTACCTGGTATAGAATCACTAAGAAAAAGGTTTCATAACAAGGTTAATAAACAATTAGTTTCCAAAGTCCAAAAAGCTTTTACTTGGCCATTTTTCATTTCTAGGGTGTGCTATCATTAAACAGAAATCAGAAAAATGTTAGCATATTCAACTAAACTAACTAAACTAAGTAGAATAAATTAAATGCACCTGAAAACAGTGCAGAATTTTAAGGGGACTAAAAGGTAATGTAAAAAAAAAAGTTAGAATCAAAATGACATTTTTGAACAGGTATTTTGATATTCTAAAGAATACTGAATCTTACTTTTGACCCAAATGGGAAAAAAAAAATTCTGCAAATCCTGCAAAGATGAAGTATTACTCCCTAAGTATGTATTTTATCACTTTCTTTATAGCAAGATCATACATTTAAGATAAAAAGGATTAAAATAATTAAATACCTGTCCTTCTCAAGGTGTGCACATCGTAGACAACTGCCTTAAAAACTTTTTAATACCATCAATACACAAACTTTTGATAGAATGACTTCTTTTCCTATTTTTTCAGTTGTTAAGTGTATTAACTTTGTGTCTCACAGTATTATTCTAAAAGCTGGAATTTAATTCAGCCGTGTTCTCTACTCTAGTGAAACCTCCTCCAACACAAGGCATAATGATAAAGATGGCAACTGTTTCAAGCGTATTGCACTATAACCTCACATAGATGTAAGGAAAACCATATAGTTTTGTTGTTGTTGTTGTTTTAGGTAATGTACTGCTGGTAGTAATAATACTATTACAGACACAATTTCAAATTTTAAGAAATGAAATAAACTCCTGATACTGTGCTTTACCTATTGCCCAAAGCAGATGGGATGTCTCTTGAAAATGGAAGTTGAATTTTATTCTGATAATAAAGTTTTTTTTGAATTGATAGCAAAATATATTCCAAGTGTCTGGTTTTAATATTAGTGCTGGTATGCTTTAATAACTTCCAATACTGATTTACATATTGAATGTACCATTCTTAAAATACCAGATTTATCCAAAGTATTTACCATTAAAATAGGGCTTTCAAATATTTTACCTTGATTAGTTTTTAACCAAAATTAATTCCATGTTATAGGCAGAATGTGAACTTAATCCATTTAGATAAACAGCTATTTAGTTCCCATGCTAACAGAAACTTAAAATTATTCCATGACTTGCAATAATGTAGGGGAAGTTAACTCATTTAAAGGCAGTAATCATGATACTTGATCTTTCTTAAATATGTTTTCTAGGCAGATTTCTTGTTCTATAATAAGTTCTGTTCAAAAGATAAGTGGTTTATAGAGGAAGCAAATATTTAGTGCTGGTTAATTTGCAAGCAGTTCCTGACAATTTCCACTACTGCTTTGTCAAACCACAAATTACCTAGTCGGGGCAGGGGTAGCAAAGAAATTAAAGAACTTGGTCATTAAAGTTATTACAATACTTCAGAAAACATTAAACATATGACAAACATTTCTTGCAAGGCAGTCACTGATTAATTAGAATAAGCAGTCATAAAAATTCTGTTGCTGAAAACATATACATTAGTGTTGATCCAACTGAAGATTAGTGCATTAAAAAAAATGTTAAGAAAAATTTTTTCATGTTCCAGTTCAGCTGCACTTGATTCAAGTGTTGCTCATAGAGGTTTGTGTTGTTATAAATTAAACATGCTGCTGCCTCAGCAGCCAAAGGTACTAGGAAAAAATGTTCATGTCACAGAATAAATAGAGCAGTCTTTTTCTAGCAAAAAAGTTATCTCACACCAATTCTGGAGGTCATCCACTCTAGACCTTGGCATAACCTGAAACAAAAGAGAAAAATATTTTCAAAATGAAGTATTTTTTAATTAAAAATAGAAAGCATACTTATTATTTTTAGTATTACCCAAAGCTTGGTACTAAAATTATTTATACATTTAAATGACCATCTACTAAAATAAGTAGAAATTTTAAGTGGAAGATTCACTTAAACAAAATGACCTTATTCATTTCAGTCTCATCTTGAGGATATAGCTTTGGCAGTTTTAGTAGCAAGATTGCAAATACTCCCACCTCTATAGTGTGATCACTATAGAAAGACAACACAACTTCACTTTACCTTCCTAAATTCTAAAGAATAAATGCTTTTGGCACAATCTTAAAAGTTTAGGTAAAAAAAAGTCTACATGTAGCCATTATATTACAAGCCATTTCTAGCATAAGAAAAACTAAGCAGGTAAAGTTAATTTGAGCATTTAATAAGCCCTGGAAATAAACTGGATGATCCATTCATGTAACACACTGGGATCTCCTTGGACTATTATCCAAACTCAAGTTCTTAGGAAAGGTAGAATATATTGTAATGGCATTTGTTTTAAATGTTTGTTGCCTAAAAATATGCATCCCCAAAGAACTCCTATGGGGAAAGCTGGGATCTTGGGCTTAATTAAACCTTTGCAGAAAATGTGGAATGTCTTTTAAGTTTCTTCTTTAATTCAAGCAATGTTATAGTTGTCTCTCAGTTAATATATGATATATCAAGAAATGAACAAAGCTTAATTACCTGTTTTTGGTAAAACATTCTATTTATATTAAAAGTTACAAAACCTTGCCAGTAACTTTGTTAAATTTCAATTTAACAACAGTAACTGATTAAAATTGTTTCAATCTTGTAACCCTAAGATACCATAGAAAAAACATCTTTAATTAAGGGCCAAAAAGAAGTAGGATCAAAGAAAGATAACAAATCGGCTTAAAGATATTGCAAAGAAATTAGAAAGACACCATACCTCCTCTCATATTGACTGACACTTACCCTTCCCCTGTTAGAGCACAGCAGGACTGAATGTGCCATGGATGATCCTTAATCGAACTAAGGGTGAGGTATTTGGAGATTTCAGCTGCTGTCATACACCCTTTCATATCCTGTTTATTTGCGAAGATAAGGACCGCAGCCTTCTGTAAATCCTGAAATCAATATAAAATACTTCTAATATCGGAAATGTCCCTATTTAAATTAAACTAATGAAGCAGAAGGGTAAAATGTGCTCTGCTGGACAGTTATAATGAAATCCCTCTATAATGATTAGGCATAAATGTTTAATTTTAAAATTTTATGAAAACAAAATAAATGATCTCAAATAACCATGATTTAATACTTTACCAAAATAGATTAACATACTGTAAGCTAAATAATACAAGTTACCTTTGTACTGTTAGACCAAAAGGGTCATCAAAAGAAACCTGAGTCTTAAATACTGACTTAAAACTATTATCAACAATATTCTAATGGGTAAAATGGTAATATGTTTGGTGCCAGATACTATATATATAATTTGGACTTTGTCTGAAAAATTAAAGGAGAATACTAAGAGTAAGGGGCTGGGTAATACTTCTTAGATTTTTTTATAACTTAAGTTCATTCATTCAAGTTCACTGCACCATTATCTACACTATCAAAATATTAGAAATAACAATGACAGATCAACTGTGATATAGACATACAGTGGAATACTACATGGTCCTTAAAATGAACAAACTTAGGTTGTATGTACTGACATAGAAAATTACAATGTAGTGCCCCAACCCGCCTCCCCAAAACCAAATTATAGAAAAATATATAACCATTACATAAAGTTTTATAGACATGGCATATAATATTCTGTACATAAAAATACTCATAGGAATAACAATCCCTATTTTATGATAGTGAAATTCTTTCTGGATGGATTCCTTGAGAAAGCAGGGAATTCAAACTGAAGACATTTCAAAAGATATTTACCATCTTATGTTGAATGGTGGGTGCATAAATGTGTTTTATTATAGAATTATTTTGTATATTTGAAATGTTTAAAATTAAGTGATCTCCAATTACTCACTAAAGAATTTTCAAGGCCCTGGCTGGTGGCACAGTGGATAAGGTGCCAACCTGCGAACCCAAAGGTCACTGGTTCAATTCCCAGCCTGGGCACATAACCAGGTTGCAAGCCAGGTCTTAAGCCCGGTCTGTAGCTGGAGGCAGGTAAAAGGCAACCATATATTTATGTTTCTTTCCCTCTCTGCCTCTCTCCCTTCCCCTTTCTCTGAAAATGGTAAGTAAAATCTTTAAAAATCTTTAAAAAAAAAAAAAAAAAAGAATTTTCAGCCCTGGCTGGTTCAGTGGATTGAGTGAGTGCTGGCCTGGGGACCAAAAGGTCATCAGTTTAATTCCCAGCCAGGGCACATGCCTGGGTTGTAGGCCAGGTCCCCAGTTGGTGGTGTTTGAGAGGCAACCAATCAATGTATCTCTCACATATCAATGTTTCTCTCCCTCTCTTTCCCTCTCTCTAAAAAACAACTAAATAAAATCTTAAAAACTTTTTTCACTATAAACTTTCAGGATTTTAAACACTTAAGTTTTCCCTTTGATCTATCAGAAAATTTAAGGCATAGATCAGTAGCTTTAACTGTGAAGAAAATCTTCTTAGTACTAGTAGTCTACAATTAACATACTGGATATTTTTAATTTTGAAAAAGTAATTAAAAATTTTGAGTTTAAAACTTGTATTAATTTAATATGTAAAACTCTGTGTGTTCATGATGAAATAACCAACAGCAAACCACATTAGTATTTGTAAAAAATGCAAAATCAGTATACAGATATTTTACTGCATTGTTTATGTTTATTTTCAAAGTTTACCTCATGAGCCAACATTCTGTACAATTCTTCTTTCGTAATAGCTAGTCGTTCCCTGTCAATGCTATCAACAACAAGAATGATGAACTAGAAGACAATTAAAAAGAAAGAAAACTGAATCAGATGTTGAAGTTTTCTACAAACTACTCTCAAGTGATAAAAGTACCTTCTTCATGTGGCATCATACTAGAAGACAGTCCACTGCTTCTCATCATAAGGAGTTTATAGCATATGGAATCACACCAAGCAGTGAAATCCAAATGTTAGTAATGTCAACAAACACAAACCATACCCAATTATACTTTTAAAAAGTAATATTTAAATACATATTTTGCAATACTAAGATTTATTTTAAAAAGTAACAAAATATTTTTTAAAAGATCACAATAAGTAACTTTTGCTAAACATTAAAAGTACTCTGTCATTAATCATTCATTTAAGCAATCAGTAATTATATTTAACAGTCTCCTGCCTATTAGAAACACCGTATAAAAGCTAGTTTGAAAGAAAAAGAGAAGCATTTAAAAATAAACTGAGTAAGAAAGCATTTTATAAGTAACACTATCAACAATAAAAGTGCAACAAAATATGCTAAATAGAAACATATATACTTAAGTGTTAATATGCTAAAGGTGAAACAAGGAAATTTAAAGACAGCAAAGAGAACTGGAAAAAGCTATTGGTAGCTGCGTATATGAAAAAATGTGGGTCTCACACATTAAAAACAAAAGCATCTTCAATAAGAAAAATAAGATGTAATGATAAAGGGCTTCTAGTTTAAACATCTTATAAAGAAGAAATAAGAAATGAGAATAAATAGTGTTAAAGATTACAGTATAGAAAGTGATGTAAAATTAAGACAGAAAGGGTAGAGTAAGATTATTCAGATGACTTTTAAATTAGGGAAAGAGACAACTAGGGTAACCTGAATATAAACTGAGAAGGCTTAGAAAGATAAAAGGAGAGATAAATTTAAGAAACATGGAAAAGTTACAATGGAAATAACTCTAAATTAATGAGAGTAAGATGTCAGAAATTAGTCACCAACTGTAACTGCTAATATTACAAAAGAGATATTTCAGCTTTCGGCTGGCACTCAGTCCCCTGAGCCACACCAGCCAGAGATGGATGCCTCCTCAATGTTAAGACTTGAGGAAGCAAGATGACAAGGGTGAACAAAGACATCAGGGGAACACTACATAGTAAGATTCCTACGTGGAATCTAAGATTTCAAATGTGATGTGCTATACAGGTGTGCTACAATAAAGGCTAAAGAACCTTGCAGAAATAGTCTGTTAAAAGAACATTTCATGCAAATGGTGGCAGCAATAATAATAATGGTGTCTTTCTGGACCCATGCTAAGTCAATTTTCAGCAATTTCAGTTAACTACCCTTTTGTAATGCTATAAATGTACATAGATCAGCAGGAATCAATTTTGATCTGTTTATCAAAGATACCTGCTCTTTTTAACCCTGTAGTTGTTAAGCTTTGAAAAAGTACCAATAACTATGCTGTTTAAACAGTCATAAGCTAAAATGTTCTTCTCTTACTTTCCAACATATTTTTAGCTTCAGAATGATATTTTACTGTAGATATGTACTAGGCTAACATATTACTATATTTGCTTGCCAACCTATAACCCCTTGCAAATAAAAAAGTTGTAATAACTGTTGACTATCTGATATGCCATATTGTTTGACCATTCACTTCACTAGAATATATACATACATATACATAAGCTATTACAATATAAATATAAAGGAATACATGTTTTTATTTAAAAAGGAAACATCTCTCCAACACTACCCACCCCCTGAAAGAAACATTCAATTTGAGGCTTTGTTTTTAAAGACTCATTGGTTCAGTAAACCTCTTTGTAAAGAAAAATTATGGATGCAATTGTAATTAAAATTCTCAAAGATAAGCCTCTTTCAATAGTACTACAGATTTATTTTATTTATTTTTAAATCCGCGTCTAAGACTACAAACAGAAACAGATATTCTAGATTTGTTCCTCAGGTTGCCTCTGAGCTAGTAAGTGACATAAAACTCTGGGGGATAAACTGCAAACCCATTTTTTAAAATTCAAACCAAATCTCACAAAAATTTTCAATGTTCGATTCATGTTATTCAAAACGTCTTGCGTTAAATTATGCTTCAAGTGTTTTAATTTTCTTCTTATGGGAACTTGGGAAAGATTATATATAATTTATCCTCATGTCCAATTTCTCCAGCAACGGAGATATTACAGTATTATGGTGAGACTTCTCTGGGAACCTGCTCTCGGTACTCTTTCTACTTGCTTCTTGTCTTTTATTTGAAAACCTCAAATTCCTTACCAAAAACAAACTTATTAAAAGGCAAATGTCAGTATGTCCTATGTATAGCCTTTCCATTTTCTGGGTTTAGTCTGATTCTTTTTATTAAAATTTACTGTAGTAGTAGCTTGCATACCTCTGTGTTTGAATAATACGTGTTCCAGGACGACCGCAGTGACTCTTGACCACCAATATCCCACATAAGAAAATGAGTGTTCTTGACAACTATTTCTTCAACATTGCTTCCTATGGTTGGAGATGTATGAACCACTTCATTCATTAAGCTGTTCAAAAATAGACACGATAAAACTTCTTTCATGAATCTCGAGAACCTGAAGCATGTTTTAATCACTATATTTAACAGGGATCAATCTTCTTTATTTACACCAATGATGGTAAGCATCAAAAATGGAGCCTTACAGAACACTTGTGCAAATATCTAAAGAACAACTCCTGAAACAAACCTGTTTTATTTTGTTTTTGTTTTTTTCTTTTTCCTTTTTTTTTTTTTTTCTTCTAATGGGACAAACTGCAGGCTTCATCTGGATATAAAAAATTCTACAACGTGAGCTTACATTTCTTCGGCCAAAATTTTAATACCACCAAACCCTGTAATCAGGGCAAAACCAATGAATGCTCCATTCTGGAAAAGCAAGTGACATCAATACCTACCAAGTAGCAACCATAGGATAGTGGACTATCTATAATTTTGAGGATTCTGAAGACTGTCTATGTGAGAAAACTGAGACTTGGCTCAGCCATAAAAATCATTTCAGGCATACTTTAACTTAAACTACAGTCTTAAAAAGAAAACGTTATGGAGCACATGAAAATTTTAATTAAAATTAATTCTAAATATTTTTAGTACACTGATGCTCATATCACATGTATTATTTCATAATCATTCATTAACTATGTGTTAATTTGTCCAACAAATATGTATTTGCCTATAACATACCAGAAGTGTGTTAAAAGAACCTTGCAAATCTCTTTTGGGTATATATTTGAAGCCATGTACGAAATTATTTCAACAACAATGAGACCGCTGAAATGTTTTTATTTGATATTTAAAGACTAAGTCATGTAAAAATACGTAATGGCCAATGACTTTTAAAGAAAAACAAGTAGCTATTTAACCCTGAAACAAAAGTCGTAACTTAGTGGCTTTTTGGCAAAGTAGCTGAAAAATATGTTAAGCACTGCTTAAGGGAATGACTTCTGGAGAGCTGTCAGCTGATATACTTAAAATGAGGTGGGCCAACCTAAGAGCCACACAACATGCAGTGTATTTTTTAGACTACTTATTATAATGCCTAGAACATAGATCCACTTTCACTGTTTACCAAGTATCATTTCGTTGGCAGTAAAAGGATATTGGGATATTCTCTGACAAGTGGACTGATGGGCTACTGAAATTTCCTTCAAGTATAAATGTATTTCTCCTAAAGTCTCAAGCTTCTCCCTGTTGCAAGCTACTAAAGCAGATCTACATTTCTCTTGATTTGACAAGTCTGGCTATATTAAACAATTCCAGCTCTATTGGGAGAGTAGCAATGGCTTCCCAGAGATGATAATCTATTTACATAAACCTCAGTGTGACAATAACAAAGTCAAAGAAATGCACTTACCTCACTTTAGCACTATAATATGTGCTTTATTTATTTTAGTTTAATATTCTTTTTCTCAATGTCAGAAAATGTTTGTGAAGGCTTTAACAAACATAGAGCAGTTTACCTTGTTCACTTCTACATTAATTTTATGTTTGGTAAAATACAAAACCTTTCGTTCAAATTTTTCCATTACATTATAATAATACCTTATTATACAACATTAGTTGTATAATACTAAAATAATGAAAACAATTTAAATGAATACCCATACTTACAACTGATAAAGAATGGTGGTTTTCCCTGCATTATCCAGTCCCACTATAATCACTTTGTGTTCTATAAAAAACAAAAGCAAAGGATTAACGTTTAACACAGCTACGTAGTACAATTACATGCTTTCAACAATGATTATTAGTTAGCTCTCTAATGAACCAGTCACTGGATATTTTTTACTAGATTGCTAAAGAAAAACAGAGAACTTTATGATGTCAAGACAATCTGCCTTCAGCCCTAGCTGGTAGCTCAGTGGAGAGGCACTGGCCTACACACCCAAAGGTCACTGGTTCGATTCCCCAGGCAGGGCACATAACCAGGTTGCAAGCCAGATCTCCATCCAGATCCGTAGCTGGAGGCAGGTGAAAGGCAACCATACATTGATGCTTCTCCCCCCTTCTTCTTCCCTCCCTGCCCTTCTCTCTGAAAATAATAAAATCTTAAAAAAAACCAACGACAACAACAACAAAAAAAACAAGGACTATCTGCCTTAAATGATGCAATTTATTATGATTATTTTTATCTAGCTCTCCTACAAAGGAGTGGGGGAGGTGGAGGGAAGGACACAAGAACTTGGTCTCTGACACTGGGCGGGGGGGGGGGGGGGGGGGCATAATTTAAGTACTGGCCTTGATAAGACATTGTAACTTAAATTTAAGTTTTTTGTTTTAAAGGTATTTGATACACACCTGCTTGCCCTCTCTATTAATCAAATTAACTTTTTCTCAAGTTGTTTTTACACCTGGAAGTTTTCCCACCTTCATGTACCAAGATTTTTTCCCTTTCACTTAAAAACCCAATTTAAAACATAAATCTAAAAAAGGTCCCATTGTTAATAAGACCCATACTCTCAGTTTTTCATTACTTACATTGATTTACAAATAAATAAGCAATTACATAATCTCTAATGTTTTTTCCCCAAACTTGGATTTTACAACTCTTATAAGCAGATATTATTTCAGCTCCTTGTACAAAAAAAAACCTCTTCTTCTCTTCCTCCTTCTGGTGCCATGCACTGAACAGTCACTTGCTTCACAAGTAGTTTTTAAGGGCCATCTAATTATTCTGTTAAGTGAGAGATATTTTGAAAACTCCTTTGAACACAGAAGAGAACACTCCAGTCCAGATAGCATTATTTCCATATTTTAACCTATACAGAATACATTCAAGATCACTCTTCCCCGGAGTAGAATGCTGCAGAAGCTACCAGTAAACACCAACAGGGTATGTAAAGAAGCTGACATAAAGAGCCACAGCACAACTAATCTGCAGCCAATGATTTGATGCAGTTCATATCAGAACCCTGCTTCTCTTGTTAACCTTGCATGAATGTCAAAATTCTCATCATACAGATACTCAAATATCAGGTCATATTTCCACTCTGAAATGTTAATGCTGCATCAGTCCATAATTTACAGACAAGTTCTTAGGTAACAAACTATCTTTGTATCATCTAATGACCTACATTCCATAGGCACATAATATTGCAGGATAAATGACATTCTCTGGAAGAGCTATTATCACTACAGCAGAATGCATTTTCTAAGACAAAACAAAACCTGTTTGCTTATTATAACTCTTTATAAGTCTTCTTTTCTAACTCTTGGTTCCTAGACCTTAATTTCTAGTGGAGCCAAGGTTGAAGTGTTGCTGTTTTTCTCCCTTACAGTGCAAGAACTAGAGTATTCTTATCAGAGGAACAACAATCACACCACCCGACGCCAAGCATTCTAAGTTTGGGGGACTAATGGAAACCACTGGCCCAGCAGCTGGAGACTAATAGGGCCCCAGAAAACATGAGAAGTAAGCCTAGTCTAGAAATATGCTACATGTGGGTACAGATACTCCTGCTGGGAGAAGGGAATGGAGGAACAGTACCAAATGATTTATTCTTCAGGCAACTTAAGTGAGCAACCAGGGCCACTGGCAAACAGCCCTGCTCCCTGCATCACATTTGGTATTGTTAAGATGATCAGAGTATTGAGTGCCTGTGATGGCAAGACTCATAAATAAGTCACTTTGAAAGATCACTAAGTCAGGGGTGGCAAACCTATAAATTTCATTCAAGTTTCTAATCTTTAGTTAACTTAAGGTTGAGTCCTTTTTTCCTCATTGGTAGGGAATACTAGCAATTAAGACAGAACACACAATTTCAACTCTCTCTAATGATGACAGTGCAGATACCTATTCCTCAGGTAAACTGAGGTCCATCTTCTAATGCTAAAATTACCATTAACAACCTGACTTTATATAACAAAATAGAAAACAACTAAATGCTTTTAAATGCATGAAATAACCAAGGGTTTATTTTAATCTTTTCTTTGAAAAATCTCTTTAACATTTTACCTATACAATAAAATAGACATCAAGGTCAATGAGCATTTACTAAAAAACAAAAAGTACAAAATAAAAGCTTTTTGCATTCTGTTGCATAACCGTAATTCTTCCCTCAAATGCCTTTTGTACTTAGCTTCTGCTTAAGTCTGTCAATGACCAAAGGTGGCAGCTCACAAATGTTAGTAAAGTTAGTTAAATATGCGCAATAGCCTTCTTGTAAGCAGAAAATAGAATGTTAATTAAAATGTCTGCAATTGATGTCTAGATTAATAAAATATAAAGTTAAAGGTATTATTGAATCACAGTGGTCTATCAACTTTTCACATCAATACATACCAAAAGCATTAACTATCACATAGTGGTATCCGATATTGCTTGATAATAAAAACAGACCCAAGCTTGAAACTCTTAACTTAGTGGTGCTTGTTTTCCGTAGTGCTGTCTTTCTGGTTGGCCATAATCAATAGGCCATATATAGATCTTATCTTAACTATTAACTAAGAAAATGACTAAATAAAATCAAATTGATTAAATAAAAAAAATTGACTGAAAAAAAAATTAACTAAACTATGTATCAGTGATTTCCTGGAGAGTAGCCTTGATAAAGATAATTTCCTTCACCTGTCATAGTTAACCAAAGCAGACATAGAAAGATGCTTATACATTTATACTATTTGTATTACCCAACAAAAATTTTTATTTGTTTAGTAAGTTTTTAAAAATTCTTAAAATATATCAGTTATGGTACAAGTCAGTTGCAATTACGGTTAAGAAACATTCTATCTCAAAAGTCAAATTTCAAAAAAAAAAATCAAAATCAGCTGCCAGTCAGATAAGCATTAGATGTTTAACACGCTTTTTACTTACAGATCAGGGAGTAGAGTTCCATTTTACTAAAATTGAAATACTTAGAGTTGTGCAGAAAATTATACAATTGTATACTTTTATAACTTCAACTGATCCTCAACACATATATAAAAGACATATAAACTTCTAACTCCAAATAACTACTCTCCAAGAAAATGAAAGTATTAGTTGAAAGACAGCAACATAGTCAATTCTCAGTTAACTTTAAATAGGGTGAACTATAACATAGGCAATACTAAATTATTTAGAATAAACTATGCAAATATAATTATATAAAATGTACCTGTTTAAAAAAAAGATTTTATTTATGATTTTTAGAAAGAGGGGAAGGGAAGGAGGCAGAGAGAGAAATATCAATGTATGGTTGCCTTTCACCTGCCTCCAGCTAAGGACCTGGCTTGCGAACTGGCCTGCAACCTGTATGTGCCCTGGCTGGGAATTGAACCAGTGACCTTTGGGTTCACAGGCCAGTGTCAATCCACTGAGCCACCAGCCTGGGCTTTCTTTCTTTCTTTCTTTCTTTTTTAAATAATAGCATTATTGAAATTAATGCTGCCACAGAGTAGAAGTTGCTTATGCTTTTTTAAATAATAGCATTATTAAAATTAATGCTGTCACAGAGTAGAAGTTGCTCATGCTTAGGGACAAGAATGTGTGTGTTGATGACAGGATATGGACAATTTAAAAGCCTTTGTGGATAACCAAATAATTTTAGGTTAAGACAAGATATTACCATAAGTATCAAAATTATAACGAACCTAAAATGTTTTAAAAACCTGTCCACACACTGGAAGACGGTCACCTTGGGCATCTCTTTCATTAGCAAGCAGTCTATTGTTCCAGAACCCAGACTGCAACTCTCTCTGCAGCTGAGGTCTAAGGAAGGAGTACTTCCTATGTTACTCATCCATGAAGCTCTAGAGCCTGACAGAAAGCATGCGTATTTCTATTAAATTAAGGAAAAGGTCCAATCTCAGCACTTCTGTTTAATTTTGATCAAGTGTTTGCACACAAGTTTCTCTGCAGTCTTGCCCATGGTGTTGGACCTGTTAAAAAGCTGGTTTGTGCCTTTTTTGTAAGAGGGACATAAAGATAGATTATACAGAATGAGGCTTCAAAAGAAATTTAGTTAACAGCACTTGTTTGTAGACAAATAGAGGTAAAATATGGCTAACAAGAAAAAGATTGAAAAAATTTGCCCCTTAACCCAATTTAAAATTTTTTACTAAACTCAATTTGTAGTTTTAGTAGATACTAACATGCCCCCTCTACCAAAATATTGTAGATAATCGCAAGAAAAGTATTCGAGCAGCACTAAATATGAAAGGTGTTACTACACTGCGAAATACTGGGTTAATGTTTGTTTTTTTAAAAATATTGATAAAGTACAATAAAATGAAGTTCTGCAAACAGAGCCTGTAAACAACTCTGTAACTAAACAAATAAAAAATTGTCCTTAGTCACCCAAGTTGGTAACTTAGCAAATCTGGGATTTCACATAAAATGAAAATAAGTCTGAATTGTTACAAGGGTTAAGTAGAACTTTCAGAGGCTGTGATAACACTCTGGTACCTGAGGCCTAGTTTACTCTTGCTGGCAGGGGCATGTGCATATGTGAGGCAACAAACCGATCACACCTGTTTCTCCCTTTCTCTCCTTCCCTTGCCCTCTCTCTAAAATCAATCCGAATGTTCTCAAGTGAGGATTTTTTTTTAAAGCAAGTCTAGCTCTTAGGGGAGAAAAGCCATAAAAATATAACTGTCTTTATTATACTGATTACAGAATAAAAAAATACGATAATATTGTAGCTTGGGACAGATTACAAAACTTAAGATCTATTCCTTCTCTCCCACCTCTTCAGCCAAAAAAGTACCCTCTTAACACATTGTTGACCAGCAATGTTATAAAAATCTAATGCAGGTACAAACACAAGTTAACTTGTACAGCAAGCTACATTCATCTGTTCATTAAGACACCTCTGAGGAACCCAGTTCTCCAAAACAGACAAAAAACAAAACAAACAGAAACAAAAACAAAACACACACACACACAACACTACTAGCCTAGGCCACCTTGCTTATTTTATACAAAAGGAAATGGGGGTCCCATAAAGTTAAGTAATTGACTTAACATAAGTAAAAGCTTGCACTTGTTTTCCTGTTCTTTCAGCTATAAAATATTATCTTCCCTCCCCAATTCTTCAGCCTCCCCCTAATTCACTCCATTATCCATGTTCTGGATACCAAAATTTTATTAATAGTAACTACATAAATCTGATGTTTCAACAAGTCAACATTAATTGAGTTCATTACATAAATAACTGTAATATTTGTAAGTAAGGGCTCTATCCTCAAAAATCTTAAAAGTTGGGTATGTAAACAAGCACTTATAATACAGCATCATCAGTACAAAGCAACATAAGTATCATATGGTAATATGCTTTTTTTTTGGTAATATTCTTAAGGATATGTAAGATAAAGAATCCAACTCTCAGCTAGGGAAATAAAATGTCAATAATAAAAAAGAAGTCCTGGCTGGTGGCACGGTGGATAATGCACCGGCCTGTGAAGCCAAAAGGTCATTGGTTCGATTCTCAGCCAGGTCTCCAGCCAGGTCCGCAGCTGAAGCAGGTGAAAGACAACCATATATTGATGTTTCTCTCCCTTTCTACCTCCCTCCCTGCCCTTCTCTCTAAAAATAATAAATAAAAAAGAAATACTCTAGACTGTCAGTCTAAGTGATTTACTTGCATGATGTAAATTGATACTCACAATCACTCTATGAGAAAGTGGTGTCATTCCTCATTTCCCTGTTGAGGAAGCTGAGCCTTAGGTTAAACAACTTGCCTAAGGTCATATTGTTGAGAAGTGAGTCTAGTGGTCTCCCAACTTGATGCCTCTCCAGCTTTTCGACAACAAATCAAGTCTTACACTCTTACAATAATAAATACCTTACTGGATAAAAGAAAGATGATCTTGACCTTCAGGGTAAACAAGGGGACTAAATACAATTAAAGAAAGAAAATCAAAAGTCTAATTATGTAGAACACCTATGTAAGTAGGTTGAGGAGCCTAAGGAAAAAGACCAAAGATCCCTCTCTTTCCCCAACTCATTAAAGATAAGCAATGATTAAGAAAGGCTTCAATAAGGAAATACTGAAATGCAGTTTTCCACAGAATTCAAATGCCACCCAGGGTAGGGTAATCTGCAAGGCAAATGTTAAGGAGCATGGACAATCTAATCATTTGTTTTCAAACTTTTTGAGCTATGACCACAGTTAAATATATTTTATGTCCCGACTCAGAACATACATCAAAGTTTCACAGAGCAGTACCTTTACTGAGACACATTCTGAATGTTTCTATTTTAGAACACTCATCCTTTTTAAAATGATAGTCCTCACTAAAATGACTTTGTAAACATACTAATAGGTTATACTGGGTAAGTCTGGGGAAAAAACCTATTTGAGAAATACAGGTGAACTGGGTGAGTACAAAAATATAAAAAATTTACATTCACGACACTCAGCAAACCCCAACTTATAAAACAAGAAAAACAAAGCTAAGTTAGTTCATGGTTAATCTTTTGAAAATCAAAGACAAGGAGAAAATTTTGAAGGCAACAAGAAAAAAAAAAAAAAGACAAAGATATAAATATTGGCTGACTTTTTACCAGGGTAAGGAGAGACAGACAGACAGACAGACACACCAGAAGACAGTGGAAGGACTTTACAACACCCAAGTGGGGAAAAAAATCAACCCAACATGCTATTTTCAGAAAAATATATACACTTCAAGAATGAAGGCATTTTCAGATAAAAGAAAACTAAGAGAATTCATCACCATTGGAGCCACTATAAAAATGCCAGAATCCTTCAACTTGAAGGGAAATTATGCTAGACAGGAATTCAAAACATCAAAATTAGTGATATGAGTAATTTTGAGAAAATTTTACCCTCTCTTAAAGCTTTAAAGAACATGTGACTGTTTACAGTAAAAAAATAGAGCAATGTATTGTGCAGTTTATAACATATTTAGATATAATACATATACATATATATCACCTGTATGGTTACAAAGGTTTAGGAGAGGGGAGAGTACAACTTACAGTTGCAAGATTCTTCCACTTTAGAAATATTACGCTACTAACTCTAAGTAGACTGCAAAAAGGTAAAAATGTATCTTGTAATCTCTTGAAGGTTCATGGAAATAATGTAAAAGAGAATTGTTAAAATAATCAAGAAATTTAAATGGAATTCTAAACATTAAAGATATCAGTTAACCCCAAAGAAAGTAGGGAAAGGTGAATAGAGAAACAACAAAACAAAAGCAGAGATAAACAGAACATAATAAAATTGCATAGCTTAATATCTAAGCATATTGTAAATCCAAGTACATCAACAAATTGGACTAATTAAAGGGGGATTAAAGGGGAAAGAATTTCACAATAGATTAAAACAACATGATGCCACTCTATATTCTTCTGAGGTACACATTAAGACATATATTAACAAGACTAACCACCTCCTTAACTTAATAAACATTTATAGAATATTGCACACAACTGCAAAACACACATTCTTTTAAACAGCAAATGGTATAGTCACCAAAATAGACTATCATATAAATGTACTGTAAGTCTTTTTTTTTTAAAGATTTTATGTCATTATTTTTAGAAAGAGGGGAAGGGAGAGAGGCAGAGAGAGAGAGAGAGAGAGAGACATCAATGTATGGTTGCTTTTCACCTGCCTCCAGCCACAGAGGTGGCTGGACTTGACTGGAGACCTGGTTTGCAACCTTATGTGCCCTGGCTGGGGAATCAAACCTGCGACCTTTGGGTTCGCAGGCTGGCACCTTATCCACTGTGCTACCAGCCAGGGCTGTAAATCTTAATAAATTTAAAGAAAAGAAAATCTTAAGAGCATATTTCTCATCACAATGGAATTAAATTAGGAGTCAATAATAAGCTATTTAAAAAAGTAAATATTAAGGAACTAAACACATAAATAATCTAACATTCAAGAAAGAAGTTAAACAAAAATTCTTTAAACTATTTCAACCTGAATAATGAAATAGAATGTATTAAAATTTGTGAAATGAAGCTAAACCAGGTATTTAAACGGGACATTTATAGTCTTAAAATGTTTATATAAAAAAGAATAAAAAGAGACAAAAACAACAACTCATATCCCACCCTTATAAAATAGGAGTGGGATGTAAAGAACTACATCCAAAGTAAGTAGATGGAGAAAATAAATATCACAAATTAGTAAAATAAAAAACAAATAAAATAGAGAAAATTAAAATATTTCCTTAAAAAAACAAACAAACAAAAAAAACAAGTTATAGAACTGACACTATCAGGTTTCAAAACTGACAATGAAATAGTACTGTAACCAGGATGGTGTAATAGGGCACAGGGACAGACAAGACATACAGAGCAATGCAAGAGAAATATCCAGAGGTAAGACTCATCTTTTCAGTTTCAACAAAGGCTCCAAAGCAAGTCTTTAGTAAAGTATGCTGGAACAAGCTAATGACCATGTGAAAAAATAACATCAAGTCCTACTCAAATCATAGTCTCAAAATAATTTGAGATGGCTTATATGTAAAAACTACAGCTTCTAGATGAAAGGAACAGAACAAACAACATCTATTAGAAGAGAGAGACAGAGAGAGACAGAGAGGCAGAGAGAGAGAGATTGGACTATTCCAAAATGTCCACGGAGGAGAACTCATTAAGAAAATGAATAGATCACTGGCTGGTGTGGTTCAGTGGATAGGCACTGGCCTTCGAACCCAAAGGTCGATGGTTCAGTTCACTAGTCAGGGCAGGTAACCAGGTTGCAAGCCAGGTCTCCAGCCAAGTCCTTAGCTGGAAGCACACTGATGCTTCTCTCCCTTTCTTCTCTCTGAAAATAAATCTTAAGAAAGAAAGAAAGAGAGAGAGAAAAAAGAAAATGAACAGGGAAGCCAAGAAAGAACGAAAGAAAGAAAAAAGAAAAGAAAAGAAAAGAAAGAAAAAGAAGGAAGGAAGGAAGGAAGGAAGGAAAGAGAAAGAGAGAGGAGAAAAGAAAAGAGAATGAACAGGCAAGCCAAAGACTAAAGTATCAATCCCTTGCTCAAAAATAACAGACCATGACCAAACCCTTCAACTATTCCTATGGCTTGCTCTAGACAGTTTATTCAAGCCACAGTCAATGCCCAAGGCCCTCTGTGATCTGCTTCCCCAAGCTACCTTTCCAACCTCATCTTCTTCAACTCCCCAACAGGCAAACTAAATACGGTCCAATTAAACTACTTTCAGCTTCTTTCCATGTACCAAACTACTTAATTCTTCTCCCATTTGCATATTATTACTTTTGCTTAAAATAACATGCCCCTTCTCCTCAATTTGCCTAGGATACTTTGTAAAATTCTACTTCTCATTGAGTCTAAGGATCACTTTTTCTATAGTCCTCCAGGAACAGCATGACAAAAATTATTTCCTTTTGGTGCCATCTGCACATGTTCACTTTTTTTAATTTTATTATTTTTATAGAGAAGGGCAGGGAGGGAAGAAGAAAGGTAGAGAAGCATCAATGCATGGCTGCCTTTCACCTGCCTCCAGCTGTGAACCTGGCTGGAGACCTGGCCAGAGATCTGGCCTGCAACCCAGCTACGTGCCCCTACTGGGGAATCAAACCAGTGACCCTTGGGTTCGCAGGCTGGCACCTATCCACTGAGCTACCAGCCAGGGCATCCCCACACTTTTATACAATCAGTTAAATAATTTTCCACATTGCATTTTTTTCCTACTTCTTTCTGTCACTTACTGATCTTGAGCACCTTGACAGGAAGTAACTGTATCTTTTCTGTTTTAAATCTTTGTATCTCCCATGCTTAACTCTAAAAATTGATTTATGCCCTATGATTAAATGTTGCATGCATGAATGAAAATAAAATGACAGAAAAACCACTGGTACTAAATAAACAACAGGAAAGTTAAAGGAAAAATCTATAGTAATAAGGAGTTAGGAGACCTGAACAGTTATGTGACTATAAAAGCATCCAATGATGAGTCTTTCATCATCTCCTGAATTTTCCTTTATATCCTCCAGTTCTTTTTAGTCTTATTAAAGAAAACTCAAAAAATATGATAAAGAGCAGTAATAAAACAGAGGGGAGAAAGGGGAATGGCACAGGTTATCAGAGAACCAAAGACTTTGTAAATGTTTTATTTCTTAAACTACAGGAAAAGATAAGCAGGTGACTACCGTATAAATCTTTATACTTAGTAGCACGTCTTGAAATGCTGCTTTACACAATAGTGAATTTATGTAACAATGGTTATAAAACATAAACTGCTAAAAATAATGCATTAAATTTATGGATAATAGTCATAAAGACTTAAACTGACCACTTTGAAATCACTTGAAAAGCAATATCTGTGGTAACTGAGTATGTCTACATATGTGTAGACATACCTCCTAATATCCATATTTAGAACCTTGAAAAAGATTATTTTAGTATTCTTATCAATCTACTGAAACAAGTGAAGTAAAGCCATTTCATTATCTTCACTTCTTATATCCACAAAACAATACCACATTAGCAGTAACAAATTGGTATCATCATAAAACACTGGTTTTTATTATGCCCAGGTAGTAAATGCAAAGTGAAACTAATGGTATTTAAAAATTGGTTTCAGTTACTAAAAACATTATTAAAAGAACTCCTGAAACTTTACCCACCGTCCTTTTTTTTTTTTTTTTTTTTTGGCCTGGGTATGTTCTCTCTTTAGAAGACATCCCATTTCATTCTGCCGCGGAACACGTTTTACAACTCCCTTTGGACTTGCAACTTCTAGACGTCTCATAACCAATCTACACTAATTACGGATAGGCAAGATCCTACCTAGGACCAAGAGCCTTTGGCTTTTCTAACATCTATAAAAAGAAATACAGGATTTATTTTAGAATGAAGATTTTCAGAAAAGGGTGTATTTCAAAACGACTCGTTCCGAGCTCTAGAGAGCTGGCGAATTCAGAGAAAAGAACACGAAGGCGCAGTGACTTCAAGAGCAGGTCGGAAAACAAAAGCAACACGAGTTAAAAAAAAAAAAAAAAAAAAAGTTAAGTTTCAAGGTGGACACTTATGCTAGGGCCAGGCTAAGGATGTTTAATTAGAGGCGTAAAGGGTACCCAAAATGTACCAAGAGGTGTTTGCCGCTTAGCTGCACTAAAATTTAAAATTCTTAGTTTGGATTCTGGCACACCATTCCTCTCTCTGATTTCCGATGTCTCCCACACATCAGGTCTCTGCTGCACCTTCTCCCAGGCTAAAACACTACATTCCCTCCCGCTCCCCGACTAAGTCCAGGCTCTGCGTCCCAGAACAGTGTCCGCCGAGAGCCCAGCTCGCTGTGGTCCCTCTCCGCGGCCACTCTGCCACGGGTTCGCGCCGCTGCGCAGCTCCATCCTTCTCACCTTGGTTACCGAAGAGGCTCCACAGTTTAGCGAAGATCAGCCCCATCATGAGCACCTGGGCGGGCCGCGGGGTCCCTCGGCAGCAGGTGCCGCTGCGCCGGGGCCCCCACCGCGACGCGGACCGCGGAGTACCACGGAGCAGCCGACCGAGACGGCGCGGAGAGGGCTCCGGCTGGGCGAGAAGCCTCGAACGGCAGCCCGGCGACCGTCAAAAGACGTCGGCCGAGTCCCTACCGGCGAGTCCTTTGTTTCGAGCCCACTGAGCCCAACGCCGACCCGTAGTCCCCTCCGTCTGAACCCACCTCCCCACCAAACTCTCAACTAGCCCGCAAACCCCGCCTCCGCCCCGCCTTTCCTCCCGACCTCGGGACTACCCCTCGCCGGAAGGACGGTACCTGACGTATCGCGCTTACGTCAGCGCACGCCTTCGACGTGGCGCTGCCTCCGGTTTCGTTTCCGGTGTGCGGACTCCAACCGACCAGTGGTGTGGGCGGTAGGAGTGTGCGTGGGAGTTGGGGGGTTTCCCCAGGTAAACACTTCCTCTCTCGTCACAGTTTGGAACCGTTGGCCCGGCTCACGCTGCAGTCTCTGCGGTCTGGCAGGTGCGTCCCTGGCCGCTGAGCCTGGGGCGGCGGGGGGCAGACTGCTGTTCGTGGGAGGCGCCTCGTTTTACTGTGCAGAAGTGAGAAACGTGTTTGCTGAGCTCTCGACCTGTCACCCTGTGCAGGCCTGTCGGTAGCTTGGGGTTCCGCCTCGATTCTGCGTTCGGAATGGACGGGGTTGGAAGAGGATCCATGACATGCCTGTAGCCGTAGAGTTCAGTTCTGCGATTCACTTGCAGGCTCCCAATTTCGCCACGCTTTTGGTAGTTTTGTGGATCCCAAAATCTTACCTTGTGGAAACCAAGTAAGAAAATAACACTTTTCTGAAGTGCCCGCTGAAAATAACATTTTAGTTACAATGGAATCCCAGTAGTTCCCCAAGTTCAACAAAATGAAGGAAAAAGCAACGAGCAGAACGAACTGAAATTTCATAGGGGAAAAAAGTCAAACTAGGGAATTAAAATACATGTACAATAAATGTACTTAATGTAATTTAAAAGGAACGGTTATATGCTAACAAGATTAATATCTGGCTGCAGCTAGAATTGAGTTCAATTTAGTACCAATTAACCTAAGTCTGGGCGTATGTAAACCAGTTTGCTATGTAATTGGTTCAATTCCATTTTCTTTTTCATGGTTAGAGTCTAACAAATTTAGAAGCTTCACAGCCTGAGATGAAACGTAACTATTTCCCCTATTAATAGTTGAAGGAGCGAACTTCATTGAAAAGACTATGTATGAACTTGAGTCTTGTGGTAAATAAGGCCTTTAACCTGACAGCAAGTCCTTTAACATGCCAAATTAGGGGCTTAGCCTCCCATTATTGCACTTTGCCTTAATGTTTTGTTTTTTGTTTTTTTTTTTAACGTATTCCCATTTATTCTGAGGTGGCATACATAATTTTTGTGGGTTTAAACTTACTAACATACAAAAGATCTGGAGAAAAGAAAGCTATGCCATATTATGTGTTATTTAAGTAGTATAAAGGTTTCTTTCCTATAATATGAAGTCGAAAGAATGCCATATGCCAACAAAAAAATTAATGTGATATGCTGTTGCGAAAATTATACCGCACACAGTGGAAAATTCATGACTTTATTAGTATAAAGCACTGAGAAAACTGGCTCAATATATGGTGAAAAGTCTTGGATTTCATATACAAATGTGAATTTCAAGTAGTTTAAAAGTGGTAACAATATTTAGCAGCCAGTACAGTCTAGCCATCAACCAATGAGAATAAATGTTCGACCAGCAGAGCAGACGCCAGTTACTGCAAATACCAGTATGCACTAGCTGGATTTTAGCCCCATTTAGTGGTCTGAATGGAAAACGAAAAGTTAATAAGCTAATACAAAAAAATGTAAAATATCTTAACTACTTTAAGAAGTCAAAAACTAACAAATGATAGGGCAAAAAAGTTAATTCACCTACATTAAAATTAAAAGTTTCAGTTTAGTAAAGGGTACCCCTAGATACACAAATCTAAGTGGTATGAGAGCTACTTGCAACTTCCCAGGAATTTAGGGGCAGCTTTTGAGAACAAAGACACAGGAAACCCCCATGACAGAATGAGCAGAGAGACATGAACATTTCACAGAAAGGGAAACCAAAAGGCTGACAGGCACATGAAGAAATTCCCCAAATTCCTGGGGATGAGCTGAAGTGGACATTAAAACACAGTGTAACTTTGCACCCGTCAGATGGGCAAAAAATACAAAGTTGGCAATAAAAGTACTAGTGAGAATGAAGAGAAATGGGAAGCTTCCAGTGGGAGGATTACTGACCATCTAAAGACAAATTTGGTAGAACCATTGAGAAATCAACCTGTTTGACCTGTAATTGCATCCTGAGTACCTGTGCTGGAGAACTTTCCACACAAGCATGGAAGGGGACACACAACAGGATGTCCATTGTGGCCTTGTCTATGGGCTGAGGAGTTATAGGTACCTAGGGTTAGTCACCTACAGCTCTGCCAAGTGGGCATGTAAATAACATATGGCTGACACCTACTTTGGATTGGCTCAAAGCAGTTCCAAGCAATGAAGCAGATGAAAAACAAGACATGTTGAGTGAAAAGCAGCACAAGATCTATAACACAATACCACATATGTAAGATGGATATTCACATGTACGGCACTGTTTTACAAGGATACGTTCATATTCAAAGATGTAATCCATACCCTAGAATGGATGCTCATGAGAGAGGATGGCCGGAAGAAAGGGCCGAAATCCATGGGACCAGAGAAATCTTGCATGGGCTAGAATCTCAGATCCAAAACAAAAAGGGTCCCTGTGCTTATTCCACAAAGAATGTGTGTGTATCAGGAAGGGGACTATAAAAAGGCCTGGGGGTGAGTTAGACACCCAAGGTTGAGAACCTTGGATGTCCTTCAGAAGAATAACCCACAATGTGCCTGTGTTTAAGTTCGTGCACATGAGAACTTGATCATTTATTTTCTTGCAAGCCAAGGAATGATACCTGTGTATGTGCCTCAAGCACACTTCACGTATCCCTAAATGACACTTAGGGCCACTGCCGATCCTAAGTGTGGGTAAATCCCAGGCCTGGAATCCCCTTCTCAATCCTAATTTACTTAACACCCTCTTCAAACACGAACCGTTTCATAAAACAGCTTTTGGTGAAGAAAAGGATGATGGTGGAAGTGAAAGGGTGAGAGTGAGAGATGTGCAAGAGGGTTGTGAAACAGTATACTATGTGAACAGAGCAACAGTCCACCCAGGGCAGCAATGACAGCCACACAACTAGCTACGTAACTAACAGCTTGAAACTAGGGTTAATGAGAGAGGAGGTCAAATCTAGATTTTGCTTAAGCTTAAAGGTACGCTCTACCTCAGCTTCAGCTAGCTCTTATAGGGCCAAAAGGGGACAGCCATTCTCCCCAAGTCCAGCTGGGCTTCCAGATGGAGTTATATCACAGTTACTGCGACTTTTCCCCGAGACCCTTCACCAGCACAAAGATTTTAACATGAAGGCTCAGATGATGGTTAGCATTTTTTAGCAATAAAGTGGGTTTTTTTTTTTAAAGGTGTGTACATTGTTTTTTTATGATAAAATGCTGTCGCACTTAATAGACTACACTAGTGTAAATATAACTTACGTGCACTGGGAAACCAAAACTCATGAATTGCTTTATTGTGATCCAGAAGCAAACCCATGATACCTCTGAGGTATTTTGTTACTGGTACAGAGAGAAGCATGTGATTTATGTCCTCCATGTATTATGATTCAAGAACCTTTACACCTTATATGCGGGCTGATGTGCTCCAAATTTCTGATATTAAAGGCAAGTTTTGATCTCACAAATGAAGGAAAAGGTGTGTACTGAGCTTGTGCAAATTACAGTATTCAACTTTTCATGATCATGCATTGGCCTGTAAACGTAAATGATTTTGTGTTTGTGTTAATAGAGGCTTGAAGTGTTTCTAGTCCTAGTTTTATTAAACAATAAAATTGAGATTTTGTAATTTAGCATCAGTTGTTACACATGAATGTAAACTACATTTCCCTGCCCTGGCTTTCATGTTTCTAAGGAAAGTATCTAAAAAAAAGCTTTTTTTTTTTTTGCAGAGCCTTGAAGCAAAAAGAAAAAAAAATTATGGTGGCCTAATGATACTTTAGAGACAGTAAATTTGAATTATTCCTTCACTTTTAGTTAGGTGAATGAATATATTTGAGCAGCACTGTTGATACCTTTTTGGTTCTAGATGTGTGTGAAGCTTATATTAATCAACTTTTAATATACTCTTGGGTTTTCTACAGTTTACCTGACAAGACTGCTGTAATACTTTAAACATATTTTTCACATTAAAATGTTTTATTGGTAGGTTTAGAAATTAGAAGTTTTACTAACTCAAAGGAAAGAAAACTAGTCACAAGTGAAAAATGACTGATTGATTAACAGACTATAGCTGTAGTTTACTGAAATAGAAATCATGTTGATGTACCATAACTGATGTTAGAAATAATATGCTTCATATTGTACATTTGTATCAGTTACATAAACTATTGTAGGAATGCTTATCAAGAATGTTTATTTAATCAAACTAGGGAATTTTGAGTAATATGCCTACGTTACAGTTCGGTTCTCTATTGGGTCATATACAGAATGCAATCAATCAGTGTTTCTCTCATATCGATGTTCAAAGTTTTATTTTTCCTTAAAATTTTATTTTATTTTTTTGTTTTCCTCTAAGTACAGCATTTGTATCTTTTTCTTAAACTGTAGAGAAAGATTATTGGCATTTTATTTTTTAAATTAATTTATTGTTGTATTTCAGTTGTCCCATTTTCCCCCCATTGCTTTCCCCTGCCCCGCACACCCTATCACCTTCCCCACAGTCAACCCCCACATACTGTCCATGTCCATGGGTCATTTATTTAAAAAAAATTTTTTTTAATTTTCATTATTTTTAGAAAGAGGGGAAGGGAGAGAGGCAGAGAGGAAGAGAGACATCAATGTATGGTTGCTTTTCACCTGCCTCCAGCCACAGACCTGACTGGAGACCTGGTTTGCAACCTTGTTATGTGCCCTGGCTGGGGAATCGAACCTGGGACCTTTGGGTTCGCAGGCCGGCACCTTATCCGCTGTGCTACCAGCCAGGGCTCCATGGGTCATTTATACCCATGTTTCTTGACAAACTCTTCCTGTTCTTTCCCCTTCCCCCACCCAGTCCCCTCTGATCACTGTAAGTCTGATTCTTGTTTCCATGCCTCTGCTTGGATTGGATTTTGCTTGCTTGATTGTTTTTTTTTTTAGTGGTTACCTGTATTAGGTGAAATCATATAGTATTTGTCTTTCACCACCTGGCATTTCATTTTAATTAAATGAAGTTATTTCCAGTGAATGAACACTTCACAAAATAAGTTATATTCCTAATGATTGCAACATCGTGTTCCTTTCTTTTAGAAAGAGGGGAAGGGATCGGGGAGAAAGAGAGGGAGAGAAACATCGATGTGAGGAACATCAATTGGTTGCCTCTCACACGTGCCCAGACTGACTGGAGGCTGAACCTGCAACCCAGGTATGTGCCCTGACAGGGAATCCAACCCAAGACCCTTTGCTTTGTGGAATGATGCCCAGAGTCACACTGGTCAGGGCCAACTAGGGAATTTTCTTTTTAAATCTCATATTTTATCTAATATTCTTTAGAAGGAACTATTATAAATTAAGATAGTATTGGGAAGATCTGGCTATAACTGGAATTGAACTCAATTACTCAGTTAAATAACAAATCCAGAGACAGTATGTTTTGTCAACTAAAACGGAAACTTAAACTTTTAAAAAATTAGAACAAAACTCGCCTAAACATTTAAATAATGTTCACTGTGAGTTGAGCCCAGTTGGTTAGTTTCCAGATGAGTTGTGATTGCTTGATTTCCAGCCTTTAGGCTTATTTTTTCCTAATGCCTCATTAAATATTGAGGAATAGCTTGTGTGTATGTGTTAGTAAGGTTAAGATTTGGAGTATTGTAAACAGATTTAAGACTGTAAGATTAGATCTAAAATTATTTCTTGTCCCCCACCTGCTTTGGGGGCCCTATTACCCCATTGAAAACAACATATCCTAAATTTTTAGAGAGGTTTTCCTTTGTTTAGACAAACTCTATTCACTAGGTCAACTTCATGTTTGTAATATGTAGCATAAGGGTCACCACAAAAATGACTAGCCAAGGGTAGTGGTGAACTAGTAAACTAATTTCCAGCAAATATGTGCTTTATCAGCATTTTCTTTATCTAATTCAAGCAGATATCCATCACTTTATCTAGTCACTAAGTACCTGAATGGCTATTACACATTAGGCACTGGGTATGAAGTATGTGGTAAAGGCTTGACCTTTTGTGAGTTTTCAAGTTTACAATCTATTGGGTTGGCTATAAAGTCCATGTTTTTTTCCCCCCATTAAATAAAAACCACATTTTTCATTTTCACCAATGACTTTATTGATTTGGGTATCTTGAGTGTGCTGGCAATCTCCTGCATGGTAGAACACTGATTGTTCTCAATGTCTCAAATTAATCACTATCAACTTCAACTGGTCTACCCAACCATGGATCATCATCCATCGGGAAATTTCCAGCACAAAATTTTGCAAATCACTTTTGACACAATCAGTCACAGCACCTTCTCCATACACTGCATGTCTTTTTTTCCCTTTTTTTTTATTTTTTGAGTTTCAGTTGCATTTTTACCTGTTTCGAAATAATAAAGCATATATGCTGAAAATGTATGTTCTCTTCCATGTTAAGTATTAAAATGCCTACACAGACAATCACCAGTTTTGGTAAGTTTTTTTAAAAAATGCATGCTGATGTAATAGCTGTCACAATACAATCTAATAAAATTGTTACAGATGAAGTTAAAGACAGCTTACTTGCTACTAGAGCCATCTTATGGGGGGTGGGGGTGAGGGAAGGGCAGGAACTTCTTTGGCCAGCCCAGTAGTTCAATTTGTTCACTCCTCTCCCTTAGCTCCTTAATACAGATCCTGACCATGATTGGTGCTAGGTCACCACATTGTTGAGGCTGCACAGGTTCCTTTGAAAATGCCTAGTCTAAGACATTTTCCTAGTCACCTGAAGTTGATTTAAACATGGAAGAATCCCTTGAACTTACTGAAAAGTATGCTGTGGTGTAGAGTAGGCATTGGTTTTAGAACTAGCCAGGTGGCTGTGATTCCTATCCTGGCTTTCTAATTGTGAGGCCATGGAGAGTTATTTCAGCTCCAGAAACCTTGTTTCACCTGCGTAAAAAATAACCCCCTTGCAGGTTGTTGTATAGCATAATGGCTATAAATTAAAATATTTTTGCAGAACCTGGCTGGTGTATCCTGGACAATACTTTTATACAAAATATCATCATGTGAGAACTAAAAAGACCTAGCAAAAACTTTCCTACAGTTAAGTGTTAATGAGACGTTTTTAGGTTCCCAATCATAAGATGGTTCAGTGACTTTCATTCCGTACCTTGCCCCTCTGACTTTCCTCATCTCTATCATAAATTTTGCTAAAGGTCTGAACTTTTTTTTTTTTTTTTCCCATCAATGTATGGTTGCCTTTCACCTGCCTCCAGCTACAGAGCTGGCTGGAGACCTGGCTTGCAACCTGATTATGTGCCCTGGCTGGGAATCGAACAAGCAACCTTTGGGTTTGCAGGCCGGCACCTTATCCACTATGCCATCAGCCAGGGCTGAGGTCTCCTGAACTTTAAAATATAAATTATAAACATTATTGTGGATTTTTAAGTTTTGCCTGAGCATCCATTACTCCAGCTTTTGAAAATTTGAGTAAAGTTTACAACTGAAGCCAGATCGGTATGCCTTTAACAGGTAATCTCATGAAATCAAAGGGTGGCTGAGGTCCAAATAAACTTACACTTCATCATTTCTTTGGAGGGTGTCTAGCACCTAACTATTGGACCCTCTCACCTATTCAGGGCATCAAAGTCTTCTACCCAAACCACACCATTTCCGCGCTTCCCTAGGCACCCAGCCAAGTGCTGGATCTCCAGCCGCCCTCAATTACGCAACCGGTCCCCGAACCCCCGCCTCCTCCCCCTCCTTCCGCTGCCCGTACCCTCCACCGGCTCTCCCCGGCCGCCTCGCTGCCCCACACCCGCCCCGGCTCTCCCCCGCCCGCAGCACTAGGAAGCGTGGCCCCCGGAGCCTCCTTCCGGCCCAGCCGCTCTAGGACGAGCCCATCCCGCCGAGCTCCGGGCCTCCGACCCGTGACGTAGCAGCGAGTTGAGGCTGCGGATTGGGGGACCGGAAGGGGTGGGCCGCGCCGCCGGAAGTGACGCGAACCGGGTGTTGCTGCGGAAATATTGGAGGCGTGGGTTTGGGAAAGAGGCCGAATGCTAGGGTGTGCGCGCGGAGGTGAGAGGCTGGTCTCCAGGTCTCCGTCCAGTTCACCTGGGATTCGCTCGCTACGCCTTTTTGTTATTCGCTGCAACGTGAGTGTCGTTGCCTCCCGTGAAGTCGTGAGCGTCCGTTCCTGAAGGAGGACCCGGGACCGGTGTGGTGGAGGCGAGCTGGCCAATTAAAACCGGCTGCGCTCTGCCAATAGTGGATGTTCCTTCACCCTTTCGAGTTGAACTGGGCGTGAGCGGCGCGGGTTTCTTGGGCATCTGGTGCGCCCGACACTGTCCAGACGCTGCTTGCTGTAATTCAGGACGAGAAGAACCGTCGTGTTCAGCGTTTGTCTTGGAGAACTTACCTGTAGGAAAAATGTCTATTTTCCCTAAAATGTGTTTGAGACTTGAGGTTGAAAATTATCTTAAAGAGGGATTTATGAATAAGGAGGTAGGTCAGATAAACTTGTAAGATGGAATTTGCAAATGTTCAACTATTTACACATCCTAGAGAAATAGAAAAAAGTGTGAATGAAGCACCTTTATAGCCTTTGTTTCTTGCTACTTGTCTTTCTGATTGTAAGAAATGCCAGCATCTTCCCTCAGGCATTTACTTAATGTTTTCCGAGAGAAGGAGTAAATGACCTATGTTTTAACACTTAGGAATGGGAACGAGGGAGGGGGAAAAGTGCCCCTGTTCCTGGCAGTGGCACCAAAGGGCTTACAAAGATGCAAAAGTCAGGACCACCTGCCCTGGAGAATTTGTCCTGTTTGAAGATACAGGCCAGAGTCCCAGATCGCTATCTTTGGAGCTCAGGTGGAAGAGGTCTTAAAATTGGTTGAGTGCCTCTTAAATGCCACGAGCTATACTTAGGTGATTTGCAGATCTTTGCTGCTTACATCTTTACGTTGGCAATCTTTTTTTGTTGTTGTTAGAGATTTTCACCCCCCTGACCAGTTCTGAGGTCAGAACTGAGGGTCCAAACAATCCTGTAACCTGATCTGAATTGGTATAGTTTTCAAGGAATAGTAGTGAAATCAGAGGCTAAAAAGGTACAAATTTGTAATCCCTCTGGGCAATTTTGTATTTTCTGAATCTTTGGTTTTCCATTCATAGTAAAGCCACTTGAATGTTACTGATTTTTGAACATTTTACTGAAGCCCATGACCTTTAGATTTGATTTCTACACTCAATTTCCAAAGATTATGTTACAGGACTGAACAGTGTGAAGAGAGAAAATCTCTTTCTTTCAAAGAACTTAAAATATAAAACACAAAGAGAGTGAAGGAATTAAGTATTTTTTTCTCAGCTATTTCTGTTTTTAATTTTGTAATCTTCACTGGAGGATATGTTATTGATTTGAGGAGAGAGACACATTGGTGTGAGAAATATCCATTGGTTGCTCCAACAGGGGACGGACCTCCTCACCTAGGTATGTGCCCTAACTGGGATTGATCTGGGATTGAACCCACAACCTTATGGTGTATTGGTATGAAGCTCCAAACAACGGGGCTACCTGGCCAGGACTCTCAGCAATTTTTAAAATGATCCAACATTGTTTTATAAAAGAAGATCCAAATACTTTATTTATTTATTTAAAGATTTTATTATTCTTAGAGGGGAAGGAAGAGAGGCAGAGAGGGAGAGAGCCAACAATGTATGATTGCCTTTCACCTGCCTCCAGCTATGGACCTTACTGGAAACCTGGCTTGCAACCTGGTTATGTGCCCTGGCTGGGAATTGAACCAGTGACTTTTGGGTTTGCAGGCTGGCACTTTTATCCATTGTGCCACCAGCCAGGGCCTTTTTTTTTTTTTTTTTTTTTTTTTTACCAAAAAAGAAATAACTTCTCTGTAAATGTATCAAAGGTAAAAGAATACTCAGGTGTTTTTTGTATTTTTTTAAAGTAAACCTTGAGAAAGTACTAATACTTTTAGGCTGGCAGATTTGTAGGCTGCAGGTGGTTTATAAAGATCTGTGAGACAGGGTGTAGTTAAAGGTGACAAAAATGGGGAAATATGTGTCTTGAAAAGCTTCAGTCAAATACAAAGGAAGTTGGTTGGTTGAGTCTACAACTTCATTTCTAACAGGTACCTTTGCTGCTACCCAGCTTTTTGGGATTTATTTGTTACATTTAATTAATATCATTTAGAAAGCTGATGTCATGTGGGACTTTGGTATGACAGTATCAGTATTACTCTTCAGATTTTGGTATTTAAAAAGACTAATCACCTTTGTTCTAGGATACGAGATTAGCAAAGAAATAGCTTTATAGAACTGATGTAATAGTGCATTATAAATAAGTAGAATGAGATCCTAAATTTGTATGGATAAACATAATAGCTATTAACACTGTGAACTTAGAACAGTGTTTTCTTAAGTCTTTATGTTAGGCATTTTCTTAGGTGTTTATTACCACAGTTAAACTCAAGAACCCTGTGAAGTAGTATTGCCATTCCCTGAGTGTTAACACGTAAATGATATAGCAAAGTGAAATGGAACTGAATAATTGCTGAAAGGTGTCCATAAGTGGGAACAAGCGTGTATGTGTATTCTGCTTAATATGTTTAATTTGTATAATGAAATTGAAACAATAATTTACTCTTTTTTTTCCAGGTTGTATCTGCTTTTGGTAAACAAGAAGCAGAAAAGAAGTTTGAAACTCTGTTAAATCATTTGTCACACCCTCCATCTTTCACAACTGTCAGAGTAAATACACATCTAGTCTCAGTGCATCATGTGAAAAAGCTGTTACTTGATGAACTTCAGAAGGTTTGTGCAAATTCTTAATGTCATTATGTACATAATTACATTTATACAATCTATGTCAATTGCTGCCTCTAAAATACTGTGAATGATATAATACTATTTTACAAGTAAGGAATTTGAGGATCATGAATATGACATACTTGAAGGTTACAAAGTGAGTGATAATGCTAGAATTTGTAGCTGGTGCTTCTGATCCCGAATTTATTTTTAGTGATTGGTTAGGTCACCCAACCCTTTGGGCTTCAGTTGTTTCATCATTAAAATATGTGTGAAGAGGTCCAGTCTAATCCTAGAAGTCTGTGAGTATTTTAATTAGCAACATATAACTTTCAGGAGGGCAGATTATGTAGTTGAAGGGAGCCTTGAAGTTGAAAGAACCTATTGGTTTTAATTGACCCAAAAAAAAAAAAAAAAAAGGATGGAGAAAGTACTTCACTATCTTTAAAAAAAGCAGAAAATTAGAACAATATAAAGAAAACATTTTTTCAGCCCCAGTTCATTTGGTTACAGCATCCTCCTCACAAGGCAAATTTGCATGTTTAATCTTGGGTCAGGGCACACACAAGGATTAACCAATGAATGCCTAAGTAAGTGGAATAACAGATCAGTGTCTGCCTGTCTCTCTCACCCTGTCTCCCTCTCTCCCCCAATCTCCTTCTCTCCCTCTCTTCCCTCTCTCCCTCCCTCCTCTCCCTTCTCCTTTCTCCCTTTCTTAAATTAATACATTAAAACTAAATAAAAAGAATATATTTTAAAATAAAACAACACAAATTATTTTTTTGTTCAACCAGTAGAATAGTTTTGGCATAATACTCATTTTCTGAATGTGAAAATATTTTTCTGAAGCAGACCATTTAGCATTTCTTGCATTGCTGGTGTGGTAGAGATGTATTCTTTTAGTCTTCTTTTGTCTGGGAAACTCCTTATTTCACCTTCCATTTTGAATGAGAGCTTTGCTGGATTGAGTATTCTTGGTTGCTGGCCTTTGTTTCCAATTATTTGGAATATTTTTTGCCATTCCCTTCTGTCTTGTCTTGTTTCTGTTGAATAATCATTTGATAACCTTATCAGGGTCCCCTTATATGTTATTTGCTGCTTCTTTCTTGATGCTTTTAGGATTCTCTCTTTGTCTTTGAAATTTGCCATATTAATTGTAATGTGTCTTGGAGTGGGTCTGTTTGGATTCATCTTCATTGGGACTTTCTGTGCTTCCTGAACTTGAGTAACATTTTCACTCATCATGTTAGGGAAGTTTTCTCTCACTATTCTTTTGAACAGGTTTTCCATTGAAAATATTTCTCTGTAATGGCATTTTACAAGTTCCAAGCATAAAAATATTTGAATTTTCTTACATTGTTATAATTTGCTTTCAAAAGCTATGCATTATGTTTCATTCACTGTGCATTGAAATTTGCCTCGAAAGAAATGTAAAATGGGGAAAAACATGCCTTATGGAGGCACTAAACATTGCATTTTGTAGTTATTAAAGCTTTTAGAATAATCAGGTGCCAGCAGACCTATTTCTGCCTAATTACTATGTAAATTAAAAGCAAGAGCCAAGCATAATTGCATATCACCTTATTATCAGTTTACTCTAGGTATATCTAAATGCTCAGAAACTTTCACAAAAATATCACTGGATTGAGTATCTAAGAACAATTCTGTAGATTAAAGTTGTGAGCTGATGACTATGTTATTAGAAAACCAAGCTATAGTATCTGAGTGTAAGACTTGGAGAAATATTAATCTGAGTTTTAATTATAGTGATAATTTCATTGAGAGTAATGATGTTAGGCATAAAATATAAGCAGTTCCCCTAAGCAGCTAAATTATTGCTTTTATAACCATGTACATACATGCTTTCAGCCAGTAGAAAGAAAGTTGTTTGAGGTCAACTTAAATTATATAGCAAATTATTCCTGGAGCTTTAATCTTCTAGTCTCCCAGACTGATGGGTATACAAGATCTCATGGGCTGGTATGGAGGATAAGGCAGACAGAACCACTCTGGGTGGGCTTTGAGTTCCTTTCCTTAAATGTTAAGATTAGAGAGAGAAGGTTGGGTCTTAAAGCTTTAGATAGGAAATGAGGGGTAGAACAGTACCGATTGCCAGCAGGGAAGGGGACTTAGAGGATGTTTTAGACTATAAATTTGTTTGTTTGTTTGTTTATGTTCCAAAGCTTCCATGTATCCTAAAGAGATGTTCTGAATGGGATGTGGAAGAGCAGATGCTTTGTTCCCAAATTTCTCTGGGCTACATATCAAAATTTAATAATTTATAATTTAATTTAGTTGGTGAGGATGTGGAGAAACTGGAATCTTGATACTTTGCAAATGGGAATGTCAAATGGCCTCTTTGGGAAATAATTTGGTAGTCTCTTAAGAAGTTATGCATAAACTTACTGTACAACCAAAGACTGGAAAGAAACATGTCCGTACAAATACTTGAACATTTCATCATACCTAAAAGATAGAAACTATCCAAATATCTGTCAAATGGTGAATGGAAAATGTGGTATATTCATACAGTAGAATACTGTTCAGCAGTGAAGGTAATGAACTGATAAATACTTCAACATTGTTGAACCTTAGAAACATAGTAAGTGAAAGAAGCCAGATGTATCTATATATGGGTGTGTGTATATATATTTGATTTATTTTATATAAAATATCTAGAAAACACTCATTTAAAGAGAAAGAAGGCAGTAGTGGTTACCTCGGGTTGGAGCTGGGAACATGGATTGACTACAAATGGGTATGAGGAATCTGTGTGATGGCAGTTCTCTACAAGTGAATTAGGGTAATGGTTGCATAGTTCTTTAAGCTTACTAAAAGTCATTGAATTGTGCATTTAAAATGGGTGCATTTTGTGATACGTAAATTATTACTCAATAAGACTGTTTTATTTTTAAAGATTGTATTTATTATTTTTAGAGAGAAGGGCAGAGAGGGAGGAAAAAAAGGAGAGAAGCATCAGTGTCTGGTTGCCTTTCACCTGCCTCCAGCTAAGGCCCTAGCTGGAGACCTGGCTTGCAATCTGGTTATGTGCCCTGACTGGGAATCGAACCAGCAACCTTTTGGTTCACAGGCTGGTGCCTATCCACTGAGCCACACCAACCAGGGCCAGTAAGGCTGTTTTTAAAAGGGCATGAGGCAGGAACATAAAAGCAGGTGATGTGATTGGTTTTGAAAGAAGTTTATATGTGCAGTTTTATGAACATTATGCACATGTGTATGGTTTTATGAAAGTTTTATTTCTGTATAATTTTCACATCTGACAAAAAAACAAATCTTGCCTTGAGAAGGGTTGATCTCTGTATAAAATATTTCTATAGTGTAAAGCAAATAGTACTTCTAAAACTAAACAAAACCAAATGACAAATTTTACTATCTTTCCTTCCCTTGGAAAGATCAGTTTACCATAGTCTGGATACTGTTAAGACTATTAACTAATGAGAAAGAAAAAAAACAAAACAAAACAAAACGGAGATGTGACGGATCAAATGAGACCTGTTGAGTTGGTAGAAATGTGTTTAGTTTCTAAAATATGAACAATTTATCAACTTACAAATAAGTTAATTTTGGAAGTTCTTTTCTAGGTCGTGTATAGGTACTACAGAGCAGTGCAAATATCTGTTATTACTAGTATTCTTCCATGTAGTATGTGAAAATTAATGTGTCACAATCCCTAGTCTGCATAGCAGACATGTTCTCAAATGTTTTCATGTTGTCCTCTGATGGAATACACAGTCCTTGCTATCCAATCCACTATTCTGATCTTTTTTGTTCTGCTGTGTGGATTGCTTAGTCTTCTTCTGTCTGCAACAGTGGTGTGCGTGTACATATTTGACAGCCCATTTCTGAGAAAAAGAGCTCTTTATGGTACTTTGTTGATTTAACTTGTGTAAATACTCCCACTGTGGTCAGTTTCAAGCTACCAGCATAACCATTGAGTTGAGAAGAGGTACATGCAATTGGCTGTGATGAAGCTGTGTGATCTTGCGTCAGCATCTATAACTGGCCTTGAACCTGTTTCCAGTCTGACAGCCAAGTATGATAGATGATACTGAAAATCCTGAACCTTTGCCAAAAAAAAGGACTTATTTCCTTCATCAAAATCGACATGGCATAATGATAGTATATAATAAATAGTAGTCAACGATCTCAATATTTACTGTCTTATCCTGAAGCTTTTCTCAAATGAGCCCGACGTACAGTTCTATATTGGATATGTTTTTAAAACAAGTCACTTAAAATAGACATGGTTTGTATTTATAAAGCCAAACAGTAAGCAAAATTGAGCCTCATAAAGAAGTCAGGACAACAGAGGGGATATAGTCAATAATATTTTAATAACTATGTATGGTGCCAGTTAGGAACTAGACTTAATGGGAGGATCACTTAATAAATTATACATACAGCCCTGGCTGGTAGCACAGTGGATAAGGCGCCAGCCTGCAAACCCAAAGGTCACAGGTTCGATTCCCCAGCCAGGGCACATAACAAGGTTGCAAAAACAGATCTCCAGTCAGGTCTGTGGCTGGAGGCAGGTGAAAAGCAACCATACATTGATGTCTCTCTCCCTCTTTGCCTCTCTCTCTTCCCCTCTTTCTAAAAATGATTAAATCTTTTAAAAATAAATAAATAAATAAATAATAAATTATACATACAGTTGCCTAACCACTATGCTGTGCACTTGGAACACATACAAGAAAATTATTGAATGTGAACTATAATTGGAAAAAAATTCAATATTTCAAAATCAAATTATAGAAAACTCATAGTTGTTTTGAAGTCTTTTTTTTATAGTATCCTGTGTAATAACATGAAAATATCCCTAACCAAGCTTCATGGTGTCCTAGGCAATGATACTGAAAAGCACCATAAATTGAAATTTATCAGATATATTGATTGCTTTGTAATTCTGTGTTTTTATTTTTAACAGCAGTTTAATGGATTAAGTGTTCCTATCTTTCAACATCCAGACCTTCAGGATGTCTTACTTATTCCTGTTATTGGACCTAGGTTTGTAACTATTTCATTTTCCAATTATACTCTTCTAAGGAAAAACTTATCACAGGTTCTTTATTTACAGTTTGATGATAATACTGAGTTTCTCCATTATTAGTAACTGTATAAATAGGAATTCAAATAAATGCTGACTTCATACCCTTATGATGGAAAGTATTACAAAAGAAGATAAGGATTGGGCCCAAATTCCTTAATAGTAATGCATTTTAGACCAGTTTTGTGTAGTGATTGATATTATTTCCCCTTTACTTTCTAAGAAACTTCCATTTGTTTACTTATATATCTCAAGAGATTCCTCTACTAAGTTAAAACATTTTTTGAGTTACAACAACAAAAAATAAACAAATTTCCTACTTTCATAGCTGATGTGTTTGTAAAATTTTATTCATTAATTCACAAATATGTTAAATTACTGTGTATGTCCTGTGACTACAGTAGGCATTGTTCTACTCATTTATGTACATATTTGGAAGGCATGTTTGAAAATTGAAAAAATAGGCATTCATATTATAATATGAGTTCTTTTTTTAAGAAGCATTTAAAAATCTCCAATTATGGTGTAATATTTGTATACCTCTAAGGATTATAATAAATATAAAAATTCATATTTTGTTAAAGCTTTGAAGTAATTTAGAGGTTAACAGTAAAGCAGTGGTTTAATAAATTATGGTTTATCCATGCTGTGAATAGGATAATTACATTTGCAATTAAGAAAAGTTATAACAACACATTTTTGTATATTTATATATAGAAGAGTACCTGGAAAGTATAATGTACCCAGCTATTAACATAGGTTAACTCGGAGTGGTTAACTATAAGAAGGTTGGATTGGGAGAAATGGGGTAATAAGAGATTTTCACTTGTAACATTTCTGTTGTATTTTTTTACCAAAAGCATGTATTACTTTTGCAACCTAAAAATTGATTTTGTGAGTTCCTTATTTTATTTTTTTATGGTAAAATTTGCATACAGTGAAATGGAGAGATCTTAATTAAGTGTACCATTTACTAAGTTTTACCAGATGTATGCAATTATATAGCCAAGACCCTCCCCAAACAAGATATAGACCATTTCCATTGCCCCAGGAAATTCTCTTTCATTCTGCTTTCCTTCCAGGAAACCACTGTACCAATTTCTGCTATCTCCTATTTAATTTTAAATAATCAGTTAACTGCTGTTGATCACAATCAATTTCAGAATATAATGTGGATATCTTTCTATGATATCCATATAATTTTATGGTTCATATTGCAGTATTTTATTCTTTTTAATAGCAACATAAATAGTACATTTCATCACTGAGCTCAATTTTAGGTTTTCAGCCTTTTATTGATAGACATTTAATTTTTTCTGTTTTTCATTATTATCAATAGTGAATATTCTTAAAATATTTCTTTGTGGACTTACATAAGCAAGGCTACAAGATAAACTAGTACAACATAGAATCACTGATTCCGTGATCTGTGTGTATTTTAGTTTGAGACATATTGCCCTCTAAAGAGATTTACCAGTTAATGTTCTAACAAGCATTTGAGAAATTATGATACTTCTATTTTTTTAATACTGGCCATTTTAGTTCTTTTAAAAATATTTTGATGTTTTAACTTGAATTATTTTCAGTATTTGTTGCTTTTACTTAACTCCAGTAATCTTTTCATCCTATCCTTGATTGTAATCTAGACTACTCATCAGAACTTTAGTGAACTAGAAACAAATAGTGAGTTGCCACAGGAAAGTTTTCAAAAACCACTTAGGATTGTAGATTCACATACCTACCTTACATTTCTAAAAGGAGCAAGTCAGCTCTTTTCTATTTTTTAAACTCACCATCACTAGGATTATCTTTTGACTTTCCACTAAAAGGGAGGAAGTTAGGACATTTAAATTCCCCCTTAAATTCTCACCAGCCAGTTTTAACTTATTTTTTTTAGTTTTTTAACATTGTAAAGAATTATCACATTTTTATTCTATAAGCACAATTCAAATAGATTCAGTGCTTGCTTTTAGTTCTAATGGCAGTTTCTTTGAGTTCTTTACCATGATTAAACTCTTGGTTGGCAACTACAGTCACTTACCAATCTACAGTGCTTGCTTCCATCTCCAAAGTATGTCTCTCATGTGTTCTGTTTATTTTCTTGCTTGATAATTATGTGCTACCTTTATATTTTAAGTAACAACTTTGATGACTATAGTAGTTTCAGGCCACATTATTTCCCTTAGCACTTTGTAGACAGTATGAGATCAGTCGTAGATGTGAAGAAATATGGGCCCCAAAAAGAATCATCCCCTCTTTTTTAAATTTATATTTAGAGAGAGGGGAAGGGAGGGAGAGAAAGAGAGGGAGAGAAACATCAATGGGTGGTTGCCTCTCCTGAGCCCCATCTGGGGACCTGGCCCACAACCCAGGCATGTGCCCTGGCTGGGAATCCAACCAGCGACCCTTTGGTTCACAGGCTGGTGCTCAATCTACAGGGCCACACCAGCCAGGTCAAAAAGTATCCTTTTTGAATTAGTATGTTGGTTTTTGCTTGGAAATCTAGGGAATTCTTTCTTATTGAACTTTAGAAACTTGACTAGGATGTAGTTTGACTTTTACTATTCTTTCCTACTTTCTAATGAAATAGGGTAACTTTTTAGTTACAAGTCTTCCAGTAGTTCTTTGAGTATTTTTTGTTATTCTCCATTCTGTATTTCCTGTATTCTCTATTATTAAAACACTAACTGTATGTTGGATTTCTAGTGTAGGTACTTCATGTGTGGGGCACCCCAAGCAACCCTCAGGTTTGGTGATTGGCTAGAAGGGCTTATAGAACTCAGCATATAGTTGTACTCATGGTGAACATTTATTACACAAAAGGATACAAAAGCAAAATCAGCACAAGGGGAAAGGTGCATGGGGCAAAATCTTCTAAGCAAGGCATAAGCTTCTAAGAGTTATCCCCATGGAGTTAATCAGGATGTGCTTAATTTCTCCAGCTCCCAATTGTGACATGTGTAAGATGATTGTCTCCTAGGGAAGCATGTTCGAGAGTCAGTGCTCAGTATTTTTATTGGATGTTGGTCACGTAGGTACCTTTTGCCTAGCATGTTCTAAACTTCCAAGCTCACAAAAAGAAAGCAGGTGTTTAGAATAAATCACCTTGCTTGTACAAACAATTTAGGAACACTATATATTTTTTTTTACAGATTTTATTTTTATAGAGAGGGGAAGGGAAGGAGACAAAGAGGGAGAGAAACGTTCTGGGAAAGATTCATTGCCTCTCACACTCCCCCAAATGGGGACCTGGTGCACAACCCAGGCTTGTACCCTGACTGGGAATTGAACTGGCAACCCTTTGGTTCATAGCCCAGTGCTCAATCCACTCAGCCACACCAGCGAGGACTATACCATTCTTACCATTAGGGAAAGTTTTATATCAGTGTTAGGAGTTGTATCCCAGTCAAGTTTCCAGATAACATCCAAGGGCCAATCTTGTAAGCAGGCCTTTTTAAGAATAGCAGTCTCAAGCCTGTTACAGTAACTCATATTTTCAGAGGACAGACTATCCTTTATTTCCTGAGCTCTGAGCTCTGCAATTTAAACTGTAGGATGGACTCAACTGCCAAAGAATTGTTGAAGTAGGTAATTCCAAGGAAATTCTCTAGAATGCAGCAGAGATAAGGAAATTAAAAATGTGAAGTGGAGGCATGGAAAACAGAATAAAAAAGGTACTTTATATTTCTAATGAATCCCAAATGTAGAGAGTAGAAAAAAAGTAGGGGGTAGGATAGTATTCAAAAATGTCATGACTGAGAATTTTTTACTAAAGAGAAATTTAGAAAGTACTCTGAGTCTGAAACCAAAAGTAAAAATAAAGCCATGTCTAGATACCCCACAGTGAAACTGCAGAACACCAAAGACACAAAGAAGATTTGAAAACAATCAAAGGTAAAGGGCAGGAAGCTATTCAGTGATCAGGTTAAGAGATGTATGCTTGATGTCATGAGATGGGCCCAGAAGACCTGTCAGAGAATTGTAGGTGGCATAATTTGGTGACTCAGTGGATGTCGAGTTAACAGGTTTAAGGAGAAGAGATTTAAGTTGATGCCAAAGTTTCTAATTGATTATCCAGTTACATGATGACACTTTGTTCAAGAATAGAAACATAGGAGGATGAGAAGATTTGGGGTGTTGCCAAGGACTTGAGGTGTGGATCAGAGAAAAATAACTGTTTAGGACTTGTTGAATTTGAAGTAAGTGAGGGATAGCTAGATAAAGAAACTTGGGGGTAATTAGAAATAGTCAATTAAGCATCGAGAAAGGGTAAACATTAGAATTCATGGACTATTTTTGTGATTATTGAAATCATAAGATTTCCAAGGGATAGGATGCAAAGTGAGAAGAGATGGTAGCATATTTTGGGCCTTGGGGCATGAACCTCAGTAAGAAATAGAGAATGAGCAATGGGAATGAATGGGACAGGGAGGAGAAGGCTAAAGCTCAGAAGTTGAATGAGATTTATTCATCTGGAGATCATGGAAAGAAAATGGGCCACACGTCAGCTAGGAGTTGTGACACATGAAGTGTTGCCTACCAGGGAAGTTCATTAGAGACTCAGTGCTCAAGATTAGATGGGGCTGATCACATTGATGCCTTCTGACTTTGAAAAAGTCTTTCTGAGGGTTAGAAATGATACTTAGATTTGAGTGATCTAAAGAAGAAATTAGAGGCAAAACACTGGAAAACATTAAAAAAAAAACTTGGGCAACAAAGGAAGAAAAATACTGTCCATCTAACTTAAAATATGAATAATTTACCTTGCAACAATCTACGACTTGCAGATGTTTTGAATTCCTTGTATATCGTCTGTTTTAGTCTTTGAAGATGGACTTAAGGACTTTATTTCTCTTCTAATGCTATTATGAAAACAGCAATGTTTGTTAAATGATTAAGCAATTTTTGGTGCTACTTTATTGCTTTTTATCAGGTGGATCTTTTTCTGTTTTTTCTTAAATGCCTGTCCTTTTAAAAAAAAAACTATTTTCTCAATACTCTATTTGGAGCTTTCTCTTTCTTATTCATTCATTAATGGTATTATGGGGCAACCAGGACTAAGGAGGTTATTTAGGGTGTAAGTTAAAACATTGAAAAGGTTGATACCTGTCAGATGTCTATTACTGTGTTAAGTTTCTCCTCTGTTTTAAACCCTAGGAAGAATATAAAAAAACAACAATGTGAAGCCATTGTTGGAGCCCAATGTGGCAACGCAGTGTTAAGAGGAGCCCATGTTTATATTCCAGGAATTGTGTCAGCTTCAAAATGTAAGTATAAAGTGTTACAAAAATAATACAAAGAAGCATATGTTAGGAGATTTACTGTGGCTCACAAAAGCCTAAAATATTTATGTGCTTGACACCAGATTTCTGTGATTTGAACAGTCCTAGCTATGGAACTGGTAGGCTGCTCACTACCTTTATCAGGTTAACAGGGTAGACAAATTTATAATAGGACATGTATTAAAACATTTTTTGGAAGTAGAACACAATTTCTCATTGTTAATATTACTGGGTAATTTTTTTACTGAAAATAATTTAGTGAAATGACTACAAAAATAGATTTAATCAGCCATATAAATAAACTCTACACTGTATAGTTTCAAAATATTCTACATACATATACACATGTAAATAAATGTGCTTATTGTTTAAATCTGCCTTAATTGCTGTAACAGGAAAACTGAAGAATTACCAGTAGGATTATGGGATTTATAAAGATTCCTTGGAGGATTTTGAGTAGATGTTTTTAAGAATCCTTTTGAAGGAAATTTAGAAATTTGAAGAAGGAGCCAAAATATCAAGATCTATATGAAGTCTTTTAGGAAATGTTAGGTTTGAGGAAAATAACTTAAATTGGAAAATACCCAAGACTTCCAGCTCTGAGGTAGGATATTTTGAAAACTGTTTCATTTCTTTATTTTCCTAGAAAAAAAATCTTCAATTAGATTTATTGTTAGGGACATTTAGAAGTACAAAGCATATTTTTCTATTGGGGATTCAATTGAGATGATGAGCCAGTTTAGGCTGCTTCACGTCCGCTTTTGATGTCCCTAGAGTTCTTCAGTCTAGCTTAGAGAATTTTGACTGTCCATCAAAGTATAAAGTATCATATTATGATTGTCTTCTTTCTCTAGTTATGAAAGCTGGAGATGTTGTCTCTGTATACTCTGATATTAAAGGCAAATGTAAGAAAGGAGCCAAAGAATTTGATGGAACAAAAGTATTTCTTGGAAATGGGGTTTCTGAATTAAGCCGCAAAGAAATCTTCAGTGGGCTACCCGAACAGAAGTACGTTATTAAGTGTTGTCTGGGGAAAATGAGCATTTTTTTGTGTTTCAGGGAAATTTTTAAAAATGTAAAAAATAGTATTTCTAGTAACATACAAAGAATTTTTTGGTATAAATGGAAAATTTAACTCATATTTCTGTTTATTTTTCTTTTTTTAAGAAAAATATTCTGTTGGTAATAGAATGAATGCTCAGATTAAAGAGTTTTAAGTAAGTAGGTAGTCCTGTTGTAATTCAAATAATTGTACTTTGTGAGTTTTAGTCAAATTTTTCATCTTTGGAGAACAGTACCTTGATAAAGGCTTAATTATGAACCTATCTAGATCTTTTTTCTTTTTCTTTTTCTTTTATTAAAAAATTTAACAGTTTATTATAATTCATAAGTGTCATTTTAAGAACATCAGTCCATTAAATCATACAGAAATAGGTATGCAAATAGTTTGCCAAATAAAAAATACTTTAAACATGTTTAAGTCCAGCGATTATCTGACATTCTGGATTTTTCAGCCACTTCATTATGCTGTGGCAGCTAAGTAACCCTTAACCAGTTGGAGCAAGCCTCCTAAATCCAGTTTCACTGCAGATTCCAACTTCTATGTTATCTTCTGTCATTTGCCCTTCAGAGCTTTCCTTTAGGGTTAATATGACTGTATGAATGGCATGTTCAGGTTCTAGATCTTCATCGTATCTTTTCTCAAGGAAAGTTTTCCCATTCACATAATTCTTTCCCATTGCTGTGGCTTTCCAAGCAAAGTAAGCTCCTGATGGATCTGACTGAAATAAATATGGTGGTCCCTCATTCCAACCACAAATTAGTAAAGAAACTCCAAATGGATGGACACCACCTAACTGGGTATATTTTTGCATCACAGAAGCTATTCTGTGTACTGGCTGAGCTCTGGGAATGGGTTCTTGATAAACAAGATGATATTGCTGAGTTAGTTTTCAAACTCTGTACACAAACACTCTTATAACCTGGGCCCATGCCACTGTATGTATACCGAGGGTATATGTTTGGTAACTGACTCCACTTTGTGTACACTTTGCTCCTCATACAGAATGGATTTCTGTTTCTTCTCCATTGCAAATACTATACCATTGGCAGCTTTGTTCCCACTGAAGGAGCTCAACCAGCTACACTAGCTGAGTTGAAGCATTGGTAGATTCATAGAGGTAGATTAATTTACTAACAGACTATTTATCCTACTGATAAATAGTATTATATGGAGATACACATTACAAAAATAGTTTCAGCCCTGAGTGCAGTGTGGCTCAGTGGGTTGGGTATTGTACCACAAACAGAAAGGTTGCAGGTTTGGTTCTCAGGGCACATGCCTTGTTTTTGGGCTAGGTCCCTTGTTGGGGGCGTGGGAGAGGCAACCAGTTGATGTTTCCCTCTCTCCCCCTCTTCTGCCCTCTCTAAAAATAAATACATGAATTTTTTAAAAGGTTTCAAAAGATACATGTAGTTTCATGCCTGAGTGATAATTGGTTTAAATTATTTGTAATGTTAAGTTAAATATTGTACAGTTGGATAGGCTTGCACTAGTAGACATGGTGCAAAGGGGATTGTCAAAGCGGTGGGTATTGGATATTCTTTGCTTTTTATTCTACCTGTTTATGCCCAGATGAAAAATTTATGTTACCTTATCCTTTTTAGTTCTCCTAACGGCTTCCTATTGCAGGTAAACATTCAGAAACAATTCTCTGGAATATTCTTAGTATTTTGGTGTTGAGAATGTTATGTGTGTTCTTAGAAATGGAGTTTATATATGTACACAATGTAATTCATACAGACTAGATTTCTTAGAAATGGAGTTTACACACATACACAATGTAGTTCATACAGACTAACTTTAGATTTCCTGCTTTTTAGAGGTATAGGCATAAGAATGACGGAACCATTATATCTCAGCCCTTCATTTGACAATGTACTACCCAACTTCCTATTTTTACAGGTAAGTAATTGTAAAAGGTAAAATATTTAGTGACACTGAAACATACTACGGTGAATTATTTGAAACCTAAGGATGTTTTTGTACTTCCATTAGCATATTTTTTTGTCTAGTTATAAATTTTCTAATCTACCTTTGATTAAGCAATAAGAAAAAACTTCATATTTTCTTTTTCCTCAGCTGATTGACTACCTTTTTACCCTTGTTGCTCAAGGGTCTTTTAATATAAAGCTTATTATAATTACTTTTCATCTCTAAATATTAATCTGTAAATATAGATGCATTTGCTATATGTATGCTGGTTTGTAACTGGGTAAGATTCAAATGATTTACTATGAACATTTTTGTCAGATGGTTATAATTGTGCTATAACAAGTCATTTGTTTTGCCTTGTTTGGTTTATTAAGAAGTATTTATGTGTACATTAACTGATTTGTTACAATCTGGTTAGGGGACATTATATCACAGTTGTTATTATTACTCCTGATTCAAGAAAAATATACTGAAGATCAGATCTGTTAGGGTTCTTGAATGGTGTTACCCAAGTGAATGGAGCCTTCAGATTTGAAGCCTGTCTTGCCTTCTTGCCTTGCTTTGCGCCCCCCCCCCCCCCCCCCCCCCCCCAACAAGGGAACAATGGCGCCTGCCAACCCTTCAGCCTGTACTCTGTGGCTGTGTCAGGGGAGGGCTTAAAAAAAGAAACAGTGGTGCCTGCCAGAGCTTGATTCCCCTCCAGCCCTGGCCCTGAAGCCAGGCAGTTAGTTCCTCTCCATACTTCCCTGTTGCTTTTCAAACTGTTGCCCTTGCACTGGAGCTCAGAGTTAGTCTGTGTGCTGGTCCTTCAAGTTCTTCATTGCCTGAGACTCCAGAAGCGCACGGTCTTCCTCTGCCATAGTCCCTGCTGGTGTTCATAGCCCGAAGTTAATGCAGACTTCTCTTCTTGGCACTGGAGCCCTGGACTGGGAGCCTAATGTAGGGCTGGGGGATCCTGGGGACCCCTCTTCACAGGGGTATCTTCCAAAACTGAGATATCCCTTCCAATTTTTATCTGCCACATATGGATGCATGGATGCGGGACCAACCAGTTCTAGGTCTCTGGGCTCCTCCTACCAGTCTCAGTGTGGCAGCTGCTTTATATCCGTTATGAGGATTCTGTTTAGCTAGTCTTCAGAGGGTTGTTCTTTAAATTATTTGTAGTTTTTATGTTGTGGGAGAAGGTGAACACAGTGTTTACTTCCTCTGCCATCTTGACTGGGAATCTCCGGAAGCTTTTCAGTTTGATGTAGTCTCACTTATTTTTCTTCTGCTGCTTTTATTTTCGGTGTCAGTTTCAAAAAATCATTGCCAAGACCTGTGTCAGGGAGTTTACTGCCCATGTTTTCTTTTAGGAGTTTTATGGTTTAAGGTCTTGCATTCAAGTCTTTGATCCATTTTCTTCATGTAGCTGTTCAGTGTCCTCAGCACCATTTATTGAAGAGACTGTCCTTTCCCTATTGTGTATTCCTGGCTCCTTTGTCATAAGTTAATTGGCTATATATGCATACATTTATTTCTGGGCTCTATTCTGCTTCATTGATCTGTGCCTGTTTTTTATACCAGTGACACTGTTTTAACCACTGCAACTTTGTAATAGAGTTTGAAATCTGAGAGCATGATGTCCTCAGCTTTGTTCTTCTTTCTAAGCATTACTCTGACTATTCAGGGACTTCAGTGGTCCTGTGTGAATTTTATGATTGTTTTGTTTCTGAATGTTAAAAAAAACCTCACTAGGTGATTCTCCTGTGTAGCCAGGATTGAGAAATGATGTAGAGAAAGGTAGTGGATTAAGTTGGTTAAAAAAAAAAACAACTGTCATTATTTATATATACACTTAGTGAAGCTTCTTTACTTGGGCTATTTCATAAATTTTACTTATTGCATGACCATAAGATTTCTAATGTGTTACTGCATTTCAGTAAACATTTCTGTCCTCTTTGACTAATGTATTAATCACATATCTCTATTAGTAGTGAAGCATAAACAGTCTCTAGATAAAGAATTTCTCTTAGCTACGTGTTTTCATATTAGAGTTCAATTTTTTTTTTAAATTTTAAAATAGACTGTTAAGAAAAACTATGTGAACAGGTAAAGCTGTTCTTGGTGTTTAGTGTTAAGGGACTGCTTTTCTGGTACCTCAGTTGTTTGCATCGATTTTAGTGCTTTCTGTGTCCATGGGGGTGGGAGTGCAATTTGCTTGTTTGTGTCTCCCTTCATACCATTGATTTTGTTTGGGACTGATCACATGCGAGTGCTGTAACCTCCTCATAGTTCTTGAGACAGAAATGTTTTGGGTATAAATAAGTGTTTTGGTGTAAGAATGAATTGAAACCTTTAAACTTTAAATAGCCTTATGCTTATTGGTCTTTACTTTTTAAATTATTTTTGCCAATTTAAAAAATAATTATTTTGTGATATTATTCTATCTTATTTAAGCCTGCTATCCTGTAGTAACAGTCCATATGTAATTAATACTAATAGTGATTTACTGTAACTTATTGCTATAGATAGAGGTATATTTGGGTATAATATATGGGTATAAATATATGTATAATCTCATATATTTCTAGGTATCTGTCAGAGATAGCTCAGAGTGATTTACATTTTATTTTTCTCCTACCAAAATGTAGTAGTAGGGGGAAGATAGGAACTCAAATGTGCTTTTCAGTGGCATTCTCAGCATAAAACTGGGATTTTTAAATGGGAGTTACATGATGAAGCACCTGAAATTGAAAATTTTTATACATTTTCTGGGGAAAAGATCCAGAGCTTTTTCATATTTTTAAGGGATCTCTGGCCTCCAAAATACTGAGAACCACTGACTTGAGAAAGAAGGGTGGTGAGTAAAGGTGGAAGGGGTATAAGGGGGAGAAATGGTAATGGAAAAAATAGAAAGGACATTATGCCTTTATCGCTGGGTTGATTGGAGGAATGTGTTGTGCATGTGCATATGTTTGTATGTACATGTGAATGTCCTGTGGATTGATTATAGGATACTCCAGGAAATTGAGAATTTCCTGACATCATTTAAGTTACAAAAAATGTTCTTTTGACAGAAGATACTATACTGGGTTACCTCCAAAGGTTTCTTTACATTCTCTGATTCTGAAATTTAAATTGATTTCGAATCATTGATAATTGATTTCTGTTGTCTCTATAGAATTTGCCGTCTGCTGTAGTAACTCATGTTCTGGATCCTCAACCTGGAGAGAAGATTCTAGATTTGTGCGCAGCACCTGGTGGCAAAACAACACACATTGCAGCACTAATGCGTGATCAGGTGAGACTGTCTTCACAGCAAAACTGTCACTGTGTTGCATATTTCAGTGATAAAGGTGGAACTGCATGTAACTTATGAAACATTATGCAGATAGTCATAATATGATTTAATTTCAGATTAGCCAAAGGGAATACTATTCAGTGATGTCATTCATCACATGTTAAGTTAAACAGTTATCACTTGTGAAGAATATCTCAAGACCTAGAATCCCAAATTTGCTAATACATTTATAAATTCTTCAGTCATAAAATTAAGTTTAAATGAAACATTTAAGAGGTTATTCCATGTTGCTAATTATACCATGTTTTAAACTATTCAGATAGATTCTGCCACTAAAATAACTTGACAGCATATACATATTTTTGAAGTGAACATATCCTCAACAATTTCTTGTCACATAATAAAACAAAATGCAAAGCTTCGAACTGGAACATTTGTCCCTTTCTCTGTTTACCTCCTAGTTCAAAATGCTTACATTTCTTAATAGGCAGCATTCTCTTTAGCTCTGCAGTTGGGTTCAATGTATTCAAGCATTGGTACAGTCTTATAGTTGTAGCCTTCTCTTTTTTGGGGGTCCCCACTAATATATGCATCGCGTATGTGCATTCCCTCTTGCAGTAACACGAGGTTAACCTCCTTGAGGAACCTTAAGAAAGGTATTTGTTGTTCACTTTATTTATAGTGTCACATTTAATGTGTTTGCTTAGAGGTATTTATTCGTAGAAATTTTATTCTCTCTCATAAGAAATCTTTCCAAATAGAGTTGGATATTGTTGTTGTACCTCTGCTATGTTGATTTTAAATACTGTCACGTAAGAACAACCACAAAGCCTTTGCAACGTACAACTAAACTTGTGCTCAGCTCCAGGGTTTAGGATTCAGCTGATCCCTGCTAGGCTTGCGTGTACACCTGATCCACAGTGGGTTAGCTAGGGATTCTGAGGATCTTGGGTGGACTCATTCACTTGGTTTTGGTTGGTGTTGCTTATCTAAAGTGACCCCAGCTGAGACTACTAGGGTGCCCTGCCTCTAGTCCATGTGTTTTTATACCTCCTGATAGGAACTGGAGGCTAGCTGAGCTGAGGGAGAACGTTGAGGTTGGCTGAGGGCAAAGCACCTTAAGCGCTTTTCATTTCTCCCTTTGCATCCCATTTACTCTCATCCGTTGGCCAGCGCAAATTGCATAGCTGAGCCTGCATCAGAATGGCAGGGGATTGCAAGGTAAAGGGCAAAGGATGAAGGTACTTAGGGAATTGAACAGAAGTTAGGCAATCTCTCCCAATGGGCCAGAAATATAGAAATGAACAGCCATAATAGAGATATTTGAGCCAGAATGAATTCTAGATTTTATTGCTGCTTTTGATTTATTGTTGATTTATTTCGATAGTTAAATTTTATGTACGTTTATTCTTGTCTGTACTATTGTAAAAGTAGCTTTCAGCCAATGGAGTTACTTCTTCACTGCGATTACATTTGAAACTTATTCTGGTGGTTTTTGCTTCCTTTTTTTAACTTAACTCACTTGAAATGGTTTTCTGTTTATTGTAGTCGTAATTGGAGCTACGTCTACAATTAAACATGTTGCCACATTTAGAAATGTAATCACCAAATTCCTAGTATTGTGGTCAATGCATTTGATGCATATGCCATGTAAGGACAGTATATAAAAAGGGAACATTATATAGCAGAAAGAAAGAAGGAACTTGTACCCTTTGCAACAACATGGATGGAACTGGAGAGTATTATGCTTAGTGAAATAAGCCAGTCAGTGAAGGACAAATATCATATGATCTCACCCATTACGGGACAATAATGAGCAAAACTAACAACAAGCAAAACAGAACCAAGTATATGAATACAAGGAATAGGCCTTCAG
>PVIW01001905.1:0-177903 GCA_004026585.1 Noctilio leporinus | reverse complement strand
GAAGGGATTGGGGGGCGGGGGGGAGGCAGAGGCAAGAAAGGGGAGCAGCTTAGACAAGAACCTAGTATAAAGGAACCATGGACATGGAAAACAGGTGGGATTGACTTTGTGGGGAATGAGTGGGTGGGGAAGGGGACAGAGGAGAGCAAAAAGGGGATGGATGTAATACAACAACAATAAAATTAAAAAAAAAAAAAGGGAACAAAATAAGAAAATACATTGAAGGGTTAATTGCACCATCTCTGCAATATCTGATAGTATGTTTTAATACATCATATGAATTTCACAGTGCATTCATAAAATGATTTCTTGTTTTTATTGACTTTAACTTAATTGAAGCATTACCATTTAAAATTATTTTTGAATGTTTTATACTAGTCTAGAACATTTTGCTGTGATATACACAATATTTTTCTGTCTTTAGTTGTCAGAATTCACATGAACTTTATATGGATAGCTTAGAAAATACTGAGATGAGGGTTGTTTTGTAAGTAATATTGATCTATCTTAAAGCACTAGAAGGCAGATGTCTCAGGACAGTAATTCATGCTCTTCCAGAGGTAAGCAAGGCACATCTAGTTGGTGCTTTTTAATGTTTAATGCCAGAGGATGTTCTTAATTTCTTTAGAAGATTGCAAACACTGATTTTGGTTTTGAGCTTGTTAATTAAAAGTAGCTGGGTAATATAAGAAAATTATCTGGCAAGAAGGTGTTTGTTTTTTACTTTTTAAAGGAAAGACTTAATTCCATAAACATTTGGTTAATGAATTCAGCTTTAAAAACTAGGGGTAGCAGGAAAATGGGGAAGACCATAATTTTTCATGGTTTTCTTAGTTTTAACAATTTTCATGATTGCTTTATATTTATGGTTTTCATTGTTTTTGTTTGTTTAGGGAGAAGTAATAGCACTGGATAAAATATCCAACAAAGTAAAAAAAATAAAGCAGAATGCATTATTATTAGGGCTGAATTCCATTCAGGCTTTTTGCTTTGATGGAACAAAGGCGCTTAAACTTGATATGGTTGAAGACAAAGAAGGTGAGTTAAATTTTATCTTTTTAAAGCTTTTACAAACAAGTAGGTTTGCTCACATTGTTCTAGCCTCAAAATATCCATAGGGCCTTAAAACTCTACCATGGGTCTAAGATATTTTGCTGTAATAGGTATGTTTTTTTGCTTTTCATCTTATCTGTGAAGTCAGATCCCCAAGATTAGGTCAAACTTTTTATACTTAACATATTTGTTTTAATTTCGTTTTGCATGTCAGAGAACTTCTGAGCCTTTTGGTTTTGGGATTCCTAATCTATTTTGTATTCTTCATTTTTCTTGAGGAATATAGCTGTGGAGCTGGGAAGGGAGGAAAAACTTACGTTAACTCACTCTGTCTCTATTTCTCGATCTCTGTTTCTTTGTTTAGATTTAATTTCATGCAATACTAGAGAAACTTGCCTATTTTGATGAACTAATGACTTTTTAAAGCTGAGGGTGTGGTCTTAGATTTTCCAGTTAACAGATTATCTAGATCACCATTGTTAACAAGATTCAAGGAGTAAATTTGAAGATCTAAGTGGCTTTATTAACACATTGTTGACTAGTAGTTTTATACAAAAACTAATGTAAGTGCAAGCACGAGTTAATTTGGTATCCATCAACGTTTGGGCTTGAAAACACGAGTGTTCATGACCAGTCAACAACGTGTTAAGCCATTTCATGAATCGGACAACATACCATCTAGCAACTGGAAGCTGATCCCAGCAGCTCCAGGAAGTGGAAGGTTTTTATGGGGAGAAGGGTGGGACCAGAGGACTATTAACAAAACAAAAGGATTATTTTTAGATCAGGACACCTTTTCTTTCTCTTTCTGGGAGGAGAAGGGGATGAGTTTTTATCAAGTAGGTTGCTTCTTTCTCTGTGTGATGTAGAGGGCCTACAGTGACAGATTACCTTACTGGTGCCTGACCAGAAAGATGTTTCTGGGAAAGGTTGAAACTGCAGTTAAATTGGATAGTAAGTCTAGGTTTGGTATCTTGGGCATTTAGCACTGAGTAATACCATTTTCAGACTGGACTAGTGGTTTTTTTCTTTAATACCATAAGGAAAAATACTCTTTCTAACCCTTTAGTTTGCCTGCATGTTAGCTGTCATTCATAAAAATGACTAGTAGGCAGACAGTTCAATGTAATTCATTACTATCACTTAACTAAAATTGTCTTTAGGTCACCCATTTTTACGTATCTGACTTATGTGATCTTATTCACAAGCAAAGTAGTGTGAGAAACAAGGTAGCAAGTGACTCTCCAACTGGGCTAAGCTATAGCAGAACAGCCAGGCCAAATCCTAAATAAATCAGGCAGTTTCTGAGTTAACAGGATTAACAAAGTGAGGACATGACTAAGTTTGTCATGGGTACCTATGAGAACAAAGGAAAGGAGAGATGGCTGCACTATGGTTTGATGCCCAATCATCTCTTTAGACGTAATCGCACCAGATTATGACTCCGAAGTATTCAGCCAATGTGGAAACGGGGGAGGGACTGCTCGTGTTAGGGTATAAATTCATCTGTTTCTCCCACTTCGGTGTTCCTGCCCATTAGGTACCACCAGCAGGCACCTGCTCTTGCAAGAATGCAAATAAATGCCTCGATTTCATGTACTCCTGGCCTCATTGTCCATTTGTTTTATGGACTGGAAGAACATTTCTCACAGTAGGTTGAGATTAGGATAAGAAATATCAATATATAGGGATAGTGATTTTAGATGTCAGCCTTTAGTGCTTATAATGAAATAGTCCATTAACTAACTTGAGATATACAGTCATCCATATCCATATAACTTTATGTGCTAATGGTCATAGGTCATCACTTTTAGCTAGTTTTTCATCAAGACTTGTTTAATAACAGATATTCTCTAGTAGTTTGATTTGGTGTGTTAAAGCTACAAATGTCAGATGGTAGACCCAATTGGTTTGGTAGAAAATGCATCATTAGTGATGTGAAAATCAGCGTATTTTGAACTTGTAAAAAGTGAGAAATTATTTTGTAACATCTGCCTAATGTTTAGTAAGCCAGATGAGATTTAAAAGCAAACAAATGAACCACATGGAATGCTTCCTCAAAAAGTAAGACTTGTGCTGAGGAACAGTATCAAAGCTGTTATTTGTCTTCTGTAAGAACAGGTCAGGTTGAGTTTCCTAATTACATGAGAACAGAATTTCATGGTCAGCTGATTGTCAACCCCAAATGGTTCGCCACTGGTTTGCAGATTTATTTATAATAGAGTGAGGGCTGAGGGACTGTGCCAGAGAGACCCAGAATGCTGTGGTTTAGAAGACAGAAATGTGTTTTATTTTTGTTATTTCTTTTTGTCTCACCTAAAAGATAGAAGTAGATATCCAGTGCTGGTATTTTCATTTCTGGAAAAGAGCTTTTCCAGTTCTTTTAAAGGGGAAGGGAAAGGAACTAGAAGACCGCATTGCCAGTCTTTTTAAGGCCAAGACATGGAAGTGGGAATGTGATGTAATTTATAAGAAAACCATTAAGGTTTATTCGTGTAATAGCATGTATTATTAGCACTTCGTTCCTTTTTACATTTGAATAATATTGCAGTATAAGAAGAATGCTACACTTTATTTGTCCATTAATCATTTGATGGACATTTGGGTTTTCCCCCTTTTTGGCACTTATGAAAATGTTGCTGTGGACATTTGTGTCTAAGTTTTATTGTGGACATATGTCTCATTTCTGTTGAGTACATATCTCGGAGTGAAATAGCTGGATCATATGGTAACTCTGTTTAACCTTTTGCAGAAGGTTAAACAGATTTTTTTTTAAAGGTTTAATTGAGTTTACAGGCCAGTGTTCAGTCTGCTGAGCCACACCAGCCAGGGCTGGCAGACATTGAAAAGCAGCTGCACTATGAGTCATTTTCCTCTTGCAGCTTTAAAGATATTTTTCTTTGCATTTGGGTTTCAGAATTTTTAGTATGATGTGTCTGATAGCTAATCTTTTTGCATTTGTTCTACCTACCTATAAAGTTTGTTGAGCTTCTGGGATAAGTTTTTCAAAGACTTTTCTACTTTTGCTCTTTCTTCTTCAGGTGCACTGATTATGTCTCTATATATGTCCTGCTATCACCTGAGGATATTTTGGTTGATTTTTAGAGCGAGAAGAAGGGAGGGAGAGAAAGAAACCATCCATGTGAGAGAGAAACAAATTAGTTGCCTCCCAGGCGTGCCCTTACTGGAGATCTCATACACAGCCTGTTGGAAGATGGGACAGTGCTCCAGCCTACTGAGCCACCTGACCAGAGCTTATTATGTGTGTGTTCGTGTGCTTAATGGTGTCGTGCATTTTTCTGAGACTGTTTGTTAATATTTTGTCTCTGATCTTCAGTTTCTTAAAGTACACTGAGTTTTTCTTTTATCAGCTTAATTCCAAGTGAGCCAGTCTAGTGCATTTTTCATTTTATTGTATGTCCAACACCAGAATTCCCATTTTTATTTTGTTGTATTCTTTCCATTAGCCTTTATCTCCCCTATGCCCTCTGACACCTCCACCGCTCCATTCTCCCTGCTACCACTGCACTGTTGTCTGTGTCCGTGAATTCTTTCTCTTTTATGCCGAATCCCTCCACCCCTTCAGCCCGCACCCCCAAGAGCTGTTAACCTGCTCTTTATCTTTGAATCTGTGTCTATTTTGCTTGTTTCTTTTTTTTGTAATTTGTATTTATTGATATGTTTTATTTGGTGAGACATTGCTATACGTTCTTTTACTTCCTGAAGCATGGTTTCTTTTTATTTATTGGCTATTTTAAAACCTTTGCTAAATCTTCCATCTGCACCCCCTCAAAGATAGTTTTTATTGTGTTGGGCACACATGTTTCATGGACTATTTCATGTTGAAAACTGAACATTTTGGGTAATAAGTTGTAACAACTCTAGGTACATATCACTGCTCCCCAGGCTTGTAGCTGTTGTTTGCTTTACTGTGGTGGCTGGACTGTTGTTTTTGTAAATTATCTTTCACAGGCATGTGCACAGTAATCCTGGAATGACAATATTTTTATGAGGTGTTACATAATACTATCTGCTTCAATTGGTATTACAAGATGCTGTGGGATGACAGTAGTTCTATGAGGGCTCTCCTTATTGTCTCTTTCCTTGGTCTTGGTGTTAAATAAGCTGTCTGCTTTAGTTGGTATCACAAGATGCTAGTCGTCTCCACTAATTTCAAGTCGATTATGCTGCTGTTTTCAACAGTGCTCTGGGGAATACATTGCTTCACCATCTTGACCCAACAAATTGAGGACCCTTTGCCTAGGTAACCTTTGAGGCCAGTCTTTGAGGTTTGCTCTCCTCTTAGGAGGACTCTTCTTAGCTCTCTCATTTCTTAGTTCTCAGTTAAACTTCTGGCTGGTCTGCATTTTAGCTTATTCTCATGGAGCATCAGCCTCCTCTTAGTTGCTCACTGCCACAACCTCCATTGTTTTCAGGAGTGCCCTTAGGCTTAAACTGCCCAGTATCGTGGCTAGAATAAAGTCAGTTCACTTGGGGAGAGCACCTGAGCTGTTTTTGCTTGCTTCCTGTCCTTTTGGTAAAACCTCTGTGCCACTGTTCTAGAAATGAGGACAAGATAGTGACCTGTTTCTCTGGGAGTGACACTTGACAAATGAGCAGCACAGTGCTGAGTTGAGATGTCACCCCTGGTGTTCTCAGCTTGCCTCTCCTAATGTGAAACTTCTTTGTCATCAGAATTGGGGTGATGGAAGTGGGGCTTTACTGTCCTCAGCTTCTGTGCGGGCAGAGCTGCCTACCTACAGACTAGCTGGGTGCAGGAGGGCTGCTTCAGGGCTTTCAGCTGCTCTTACCTTAACCAGAGTTGTGCCTCTGCACCTCGGGACCTGGGGGGTGGGAATGAGAAATGCTAACACACCTGCCCTTCAGGGTGAGATACCCTTAACTGGGGAGCTTAGGGAGAGAGGGGCCTTGTGTTCTTGGCTGAACCCACACGAAGTGGTTTTTTCATTCTGAGCTTCAGGTAGGAGAGAGGCAGGTGGAACATAGGACAGAGTGGATTATGGTTCAGATGCCATAGATTCTCACTATTCTTACTGAGATGAAGCTTATTTTCTTCAATGAATATTATTTCATTTGATCTAGTCCTGGGCATTTTCCAGATACTTTAAATGGTGGTTTTTGTTTCACTAGCGAGAAGGTTGTGGAACTCCTCCTGCCTTTATTCCAAAAGTTGTCTCAGTCTTACTATTTTTTTTTTTTAACATAAAATTGCTCCTAAATTACAGACCAGAATAATGCAGCTTTAGAAATTCTAAAGGTAATTCCATGGTTATAGTGTATTATGAGAAAAAAGTTTGACTAAACAAAAATGCTGCCACTCTTGATATAGGTTAGTAAGAAACTAGGAAAATCTTTGGCAAGTAGAATAGGAAAACTGAGACAGCTGAACAAACTGGCTGGAAATAACATCTACGCCTCAGTTGTGGTTTAGCTCCAGGCCCAGAAAAGCAGCAGAACCAGGTGGGGATGCCAGGACCAAATGCAATGATGAGTAACTCCCTGCCCTGGCACTGACCAATCAGTAAAGACCTCAACCCTAAAAGAGCACACCTGAAAAACACACATATTCTGCTGAAACTGTCCCCTAAGACCTTCCCTAAGATTCCCGCCTGCTTGACCACCTGACTAAAGAGATAAAAGCCTCCAGACCAAAGGCCCAGCACAGATTCTCCCTCTGGGGAGCAGTCCTGGTCATTTCCTTCCCCTTTTTCCCCCACTTATTCCCCACAGGCAGCTTCTCTCCTAAGCTCTTTAAGGCAACTGGCAGTAGCAGTTTGTCCCAGGCTAGCCCCCTGAACCTGTCCCCAAGGGCCCTTTTCTTTGATTCCCATGAGCTAAGGCAGCCCAGCCTAGGAGGATCTCCTGGAGCTTTTTCTGTGCTGGGCCCTTCCTTGTTTCACTGTCCCAGCTTTAATAAATGTCCCTCCTCGTCACCTAGGTTTGTGTTGTGAAACTCTTCCTACATGAAATGAAGAACCCACTCACTACCAGCTGCTCCAACTCTTGCAGTACCGATAGGCCCTACAAGTTTATCCCATGGCTTTCTAGTTTTCAGTAAGAGAAATTACACTCAGACCAAGTACATCTGGGGAGCACTTTGCTGATTTTTGGTCTGATCAGAGACAGGTTTAGAATATATTTACGAATTTCTTAATTTATGTATAGTCATCCAGTATTTTGAATGAAAATTGTAGTTTAGAAACAGTGAGTTCAGTGACTAGACATTGCAGTTACCCCTATTGGGGCCTCGGTGCATGGTATATATACCCTGTGCAGGTGCAGCAGGCCAAGGGGTGAGTGTGGGGCTGCAATCTAGCCCGCGCTCCCTTCACCATGTGCAGGATGGTGTTATGCCAGAGGTAGGAATACCGTTATTGTAGTTCACACAAAGTATCTTGTGGGCTCGCAGATTTCCTGGCTTTTAAGGATTTTTCAGTGCTTGGGTGGGGGGTAGGGAATAAGATATGAATGCTATTGTCTATATTCTAAGACTATATATATATAAAAATATAAAATACTATGAGAAGTCAGAGGGAGTGTTTATTTCTCATAGGGACAATAGAAAATATTTCCCATAGGGATTGTAGAAGATGCTTGGTGGAGGAGGTAGCATTTGTTGTTCCTCTGAAAAGGAAGGGAAGGTAGCATTTTGACAATTGGAAACAAGTGCCCGGGACACATCTTAGGTAAAGAGAATGAACAGGCATGCATCTTTGGGTAACAAAGCAGTGCTCTGTTTTGCTTTGTTTTTAATGTTGGTGATTATGGGCAAGTACAGAGTGCAGCGAGGGAAGTAAATAAGGTCAGATTTTTAGTGGCCTTTATTTGTTAGTCCAAGAAGCTTATTTCATAATGTTAGGTAGCGTGTAATAATGTTTGGTTTTATGTCAGAGGAATGAATAACTTGTTGAGAGCTATGTTTTAGGGAAATTCATGTGGCCACAGGATTCAAGCTAAAACTATACAGCATATTTCAATAGAATTTAGTATAAATTTATACTAGAGAGAGAATTTATTACAAATAAACAGTATAAGGAAACTGCTAAATAAATGCTGCAGATCTGAAAAAGCAAAAGGAGATCATTTAAGGCAACCTAGAGGTAATGACTGCAGAAAGCAGCTTCTGCCCCTGTAGCAGGAGAAACAAAAGGAGGAGATTTGCTTATTAGAACCAAAAGGGTTAGAGAGGAGACTCAATAGAGCTGAAATTCAAAACTGAGGAAGCAGGTGCTACCTAGCTGCTGCTCCTTCCTTAGGACTCAAAGCTGGGAGTGTCATGGAGCTGGGACACAGACTCCTGAGGGAGAGGTTTCTCCACTTCATACTGATCCTTAATACATTGTTGGCTGGCAGTTTTATACAAAAGCGAATGCAAGTGCAAACATGAGTTAACTCACATAGCACACTACACCCACATGTTCACTAAGTGCTGCAAAGGGAAACCTATGGAAGATTGGATCTGGGGCTTTCAACTCATCATAGAGCATAGCCTTGCGGATAGCCCCAGGGGCAAGGAGACTGAGGAACCACAGAATTAGTATATTTGACTAGAACCTGATCGGTGTGCTTTTTTTTTTTTTCCTTTTTCTTTTTTTTTTTTTTTTGGCGGGGGAACTATCTGCAGTAGGGATTGCCAGAGAAAGTATTGGCTCTCAGAATGACTTGAATTCATTCCAGGTCATAGCTCTGATGAACTGTGGCTCCTGACATTGGGGATACAAGTCTCAGTTTGATTAGGACTTGGTTTCACTGTATCGGCAGAATAATCCTCAATTGTAATAATCCTATTTTTAACCTTTTTATAAAATCAGATCCATATGAGGGGGAATCCCCAAAATGAAATTTATTTATAAAAATTTGTATATTTATTCTTACATGTTTAAACTTCAGTCACTTTCAGCCTCAGTCACTTCCAAAGTACTCTGTATTTGATGTAACACACCCATTGGGATATTTATTTCCCATTACCCAAACATTTGAACTTGTCAATTTTGATGCCTTTTAGTGTTTGTACTGTTTTTTGTTTCACCTCTTCCACACTGGGAAAATGTTTCCCTTTTTCCATCTGAGTAAACAAAGTCGCTCCAGGTGAACAAGGAGGGTGGGGCACAGAGGTCATGCCTTTTTTGCCCCAAAACTGCTGAACACGTAGTGTGGTGTGGACACGTGTATGCGCAAATCACCCATCATGAAATGGGCAAACACGCTGAAAGAATCTTCAAAAGAAATTCACTGAGCCCTGGCTAGTGGCACAGTGGATAAGGCACTGGCCTGCGAACCCGAAGGTCACTGTTTTGATACCCAGTCAGGGCACATAACCAGGTTGCAAGCCAGGTCTCTAGCCAGGTCCATAGCTGGTCCATAGCTAGAGGCAGATGAAAAGCAACCATACATTGATGTCTGTCTCCCTCTCTGCCTCTCTTCCTTCCCCTCTCCCTGAAAATAATAAATCTTTAAAAAAAAAACAAAAAACAAAGCCAGGGCTTCTTTCTAAAAAAAAAATTGACTGAAGCTGAACATAGCCTCTTAGAACAGCGCCAGCTGGTGCACTGATGCAGGTGGGCTCCTAGACACTTACCTAGTGAGGGAAACCGGTACTGCATGGGGCCCACCATTCAGAAGATAATTTTGTTGGGGGTTTGGTACCCTGTTGTATAAGTCAGAATTAGTTTCACCAGGTATTTGGCTGCAGGCAGGAATTGTTTTTCTCTATTCCGGAGTGTGATTTTATATTTCTGAAAACTGCTTTTGTCTCAATATTTTTTTATTGTAGACCAATAGGCTAGGTATAAATATGTTTATAATTCTGTTTATAGGAGAGCCTCCATTCTTACCAGAATCTTTTGACCGAATTCTTCTTGATGCACCCTGCAGTGGAATGGGACAGAGACCAAGTATGGCTTGTTCTTGGACTTTGAAGGAAGTGACATCATATCAACCATTACAGCGAAAACTCTTTACTGTGGTATGGGATGATACTTTGCAATGAAAGAAAGTTGGCCTTAACTAGCTTGATGTTTAAAAGACTGAAAGCAGTGTTCATTGCAGTATTATTTCAATAATGAAAATGTTGAAACAACTAAAGTGTCCATCAACAGATAAATGAGTAAACAAAATGTGCTATGTACATACAATGGAATATATTTAGCCTTACAAAGGAAACTCTGATGCATGCTACAACATAGATGAACTTTGAAAACATTATACCAGACAGAAAATGACAAATAGTGTACGATTACATTTATATAACGAGAACATAGGTTTTTAGTGTTTTGGATTTTTTTGGATAAATACCCAGAAGTGGAAATGCTGGGTCATATGGTAGTTCTATTTTTAATTTTTTGAGAAACTCCCTTTCATTTTTTACGGTATTTTCTTCCTTTCTTTCTTTTTTTCTTTCATTCTTTTTTGTAGCTCCTTTTTCTGATTTTGGTATCAGGTTAATACTGGAATTACAAAATGAGTTTGGGAGCCTTGCCTTGGGTGTTTTGAAATAGTTTGAGAAAGAAGTATTTTGGAATGTTTGCTAAAATTCACCTATGAAGCCATGTGCTCCAGGGTTTTTGTTTGTTTTTTAATTAGTTATTTGATTTATTATCAGATTGTTCAGATTTTCTTTGTTAGTCATGGGAGATGTATTTTTTAAAGAATTTATCCATTTCTATTCCAAATTGCCTAATTTATTGGCATATATTTGTTTATAGTCTTTTTTTTATAATTCTTTGTATTTATGCAGAGTTGGTGTGAGTTTTTCTTTATTTCTGATTTATTTATTCGGGCCCTCTTTTTTTCTTGATGAGTCTGGTTGAAAGTTTGTCAGTCTTGTTTTTCTTTTCAATGAACCAGCTCTTGGTTTCATTAGTCTTTTGTTTTCCTTGTTTTTAGACTCTACTTTTATTTATTTTTTCCCTAATCTTTATATTTCCTTTCATGTACTCACCTAGGGCTTTGTTATTTTCTTTATCTAGTTTTTTTAGTTGTAAGGTATGATTGTTTATTGGAGATTTTTGTAGTTTCTTGAGAAATGCCAGAATCAAGACACATCTTGATCGGTGTAGTGTGACTTCAGGTACATTGATTTACCTCAGTGGAGGGAGGAACTGTACCTCATACTTATTAAAAGGATTTATTGAGAAAATCCATGAAAGGTGCTTAAAATAATAGCTGGCCCACAGTAACAAAATTTAAAATTTGATCAGCATACTCTAGTTAAAAAAGCATATGTATATTACATATATATACATATATAAGATTTTCATTAAAATTTAAGAGGGTTAACTTTGGTTATTTGGGACAAATTCATTTTTGTATAACACCTTATTTCCTGATTCTTTTATTTATTGGAATTATTAATTGAGCACCTACTGTATTCATTGTTCTAGGTGCTGATGACACAGCAGTGAAAATAGTAATAGTGCTGCCCTTACACATGAGGTTTCTTTTCTGATTGGATAAGAAATGAACAAGTAGATGAGTAAGTTTAGTTTATTACAAGGTAATAATCCTGTGGAGTAAACTATACAAAGGAAGGTGGATAGGAGTGCTGAATTGCAATAGTTACAGCTTTATACAGGGTAATCAGGGTAGGCATTGCTGAAAAGGTGGCATATAAGCAAGGATACAAAACTGTGAAGGAGCTAACAATGCAGAGAATTCAAAGAGCTTTCCAAGCCAATGCACAGACCCTGTGTGGGGATGCGCCATGTGTGTTCCAGAACAGCAGAGTCCAAGGTTGCTAAAGCAGAGTAAGCAGGTGTTCAAGGTGAGATCAGAAAGGCAGCAAGAAGCCTTTCTTGTGTAGGGCCTGACAGCCACTGTCAGGACATGGGCTTTGACTCCAAATGTTAATGGAGGGCATTTGAAGGGTTCTGAGCTGAAAAGTGACAAGTTTTGTAAGTACTGCTCTGGCTGCATACTGACAGTAATCCAGGCAAAGATCATGAGCATGGACCAGAATGGTAGCAGTGGAAGTGGTGAGAAGTAACCAATATCTGGGTATATTTTGAAGATAGAGACAATAGGCTTTGCTGACGTATGGGGAATGTGAGAGGGAAATGAGGTAAAAGACAATCTAAGATTTGAGGTCTGAAATTCTGGAAAGGTGGAAATATTGCTTCAGTAGGTTTCAGAGGGAAGATGGGTTTGATTTGAGACATGTCAAATCCCATAGTAGAAATTATGAGAAGGCAATAGAATGAGTATGGAATTTATTTGGGGTGGGTGGGCAATGATGGAAGTTTATTTTTATTTTGTTCATTGCATTTTATATATTTTTAAAATTATATTTTATTGATGAGGCTATTGCAGTTGTCCCAAGTTTTCCCTCTTAGTACTCCTCCACCTAGCACCCTACTCCTACAGGCAACCCCCACACCATTATATCTGTCCATGGGTCATGTGTAGGTTCCTTCACTACTACATTTCCTATACTGTACTTTACATCCCTATGGCTATTCTTTCCCAGCACAAGGTTTTTTTAAATTTAATTTTATTATTGTTGTATTACATTCATCCCATTCCCCTGCTCTGCTCTCTCCTTCCCCACCCTCCCCATCCCCCTTGCCAGTCAATCCCACATGTTGTCTATGTCCATGGGTCATCCATGCTAGTTCTTTGACTAAACTGTCCCCTTCTTTGCCTCCTTCTCCCTATCTTCCCTCCCACCTCCCCTATGCACACTGAAAGTCTGTTTCTTGTATTCATGTCTCTGGTTCTAATTGCTTGCTTGTTTGTTTTGTTCATTAGTTTCCTGTAATGGGTGAGATCATATGGTATTTGTCTTGCACTGACTGGTTTATTTCACTAAGCATATGCTCTCCAGTTCCATACATGTTGTCACAAAAGGTAGGATCTTCTTTCTTTCTGCTATGTAGTATTCCATTATGGAAGTGTACTACAGTTTTTGGTTTTGTTTTTTTTTTTAAGGTTTTTATTAGTTGTCAGAGAGAGGGGAAGGGAAAGAGGCAGAGAGGGAGAGAAACATCAATGTATGGTTGCCTTTCACCTGCCTCCGGCCACGGACCTGATTAGAGCTAGCTTGCAAACTGGTTATGTTGCCCTGGCTGGGAATCGAACCAGTGACCCTTGGGTTTGCATGCTGGCACCTTATCCACTGTACCACCAGCTAGGGCTCTACTACAGTTTTTTGATCATTCATCCACTGATGGGCACTTAGGCTGTTTCCAGCATCTGGCAATTGTAAATAAATAGCAAAGCTATGAATGTAGGGGTACATAGGTTCTTCTGAATTGGTGTTTCAGGATTCTTCGGGTATAATCCTAGCAGTGGAATGACTGGGTCAAAAGGCAGTTCCATTTTTAGTTTTTTGAGGAAATTCCATACTGTTATCCATAGTGGCTGCACCAGTCTGCATTCCCATCAGCAGTGCACCAGGGTTCCCTTTTCTCCATGTTCTCACCAGAACTTATTTGTTGATTTGTTAATGATGGTCATTCTGACAGGTATGAGGTGGTATCTCATTGTGGTTCCCATGGCTGTTCTGTAACTATGTGTTTGTACTTCTTAATTGTCACACCTCTTCATCCATTGTCCCACGTCCCCCTTCCATCTGGTAACCATCAAAATGCTCTCTGTATACATGACTCTCTGTTCTTGATTGCATTGTTTGTGTTTTTTAAGATTTTATCATTTTTAGAGAGAGAAGGGCAGGGAGGGAGGAAGAAGGAAAGAGAAACATCAATGTACAGTTGCCTTTCACCTGGCTTCAGCTACAGACATGGCTGGAGACCTGGTTTGCACCTGGTTATGTTCCCTGGCTGGGCATTGAACCAGCAACCTTTGTGTTTGCAGGCCAGCGCCAATCCAGTGAGCCACCAGCCAGGGCTGTTTGTTTGGTTTGTTTTTGTTTTTGTTTTTTAAGATATTATTTCATTATTTTTAGAAAGAGGGGAAGGGAGAGAGGCAGAGAGGGAGAGAGACATCAATGTATGGTTGCATTTCACCTGCCTCCAGCCACAGACCTGATTGGAGACCTGGCTGGCAACCTGGTTATGTGCCCTGGCTGGGGAATCAAATCTGCGACCTTTGGATTCTTGCCAATCCCTTCTAGCCTGTAAAGTTTCTTTTGAGAAATCAGCTGGAAGCCTAATGGGAACTCTCCCATAGGTAACTAACTTCTTTTCTCTTGCTGCTTTTAAAATTCTCTCTTTATCTTTAATCTTTGGGATTTTAATTATGATGTGTCTTGGAGTGGGGCTTTTTGCACCATCTTGTTTGGGACTCTGTGCTTCTTGGACTTGCATGTCTATTTTATTTCCTTCATCAAATTAGGAAAGCTTTTTTTCCATTATTTTTTTCAAACAGATTTTTATTTTTTTGCTCTTTCTCTTCTCCTTGTGGCACCCCTATGAGGTAAATGTTGGAAAACTTGAAGTTGTCCTAGAAGATCCTTATGTTGTCATCATTTTTTGGGGGGTGGGGCGGGGGGTGGCGCTTTTTTTTTTCCTTCTTGTTGTTCTGCATGGTTGTTTTTTGCTTCATTCTATTCCAAAACATTGATTTGATCTTTTGCTTCATCTGCTCTGCTGTTGTTTCCCTGTAAATTGTTCTTTATTTCAATTAGTATGTGTTTGTTTTTGACTGGATCAGTTTATGCTTTTGAGGTCCTCACCAAGTTCCTTGAGCATCCTTACAACCAGTGCTTTGAGTTCTGCATCTGATAGATTGCTTATCTTCATTTTGTTCATTTCTTTTTCTGGAGTTTTGATTTGTTCTTTCAGTTGGGTGACATTTGTCACCTCATTTTGGCAACCTCCCTGTGTTTCTATCTATGTAGTAGATAGAGCTGCTATGACTCTGTCTTCGTAGTATGGCCTAATTTAGTAGGTATCCTGGAGGGTCCAGCAGTATAGCCTCCCCTGTAACACAAGTTGGATACTTGTGGTGTGCCCTTTGTGTGGGCTGAGTACACCCTTCTGTTGTAGTTGAGCCTTGATTACTGTTGGCAGATCAATGGGGGGGATTTACCCAGGCCAGTCTGCTGTATGGACTGGCTGTGACCACTGACCACCAACCTCCACCCTCTGTGGAGGATCAGCTGTGCAGGGGCAGGTGGTGGTGCTCTGATATGGTCTGTAGCTGTGCACCGGGTGTGCTTGCCCAGGGGTTTCCCTGGTGGTGCAGGCCAAGGTCAGCCCCTGCCTTTGTTTTGCCCCGGGCTACCTTACATGAGCTATAAAGCAATGTGAGATGCTGCTACTTGTCCTGCTAGAGCCAGGCTGAGACCACTTAGCAGGCAGTATAGGGACTGGGGACTCACTTAGGCTGACTGATAGGATTTAGGAAGTTGTGAAGCATGAGCCAAGACCAGCCATGTACATGGAAAAGCCACTGTTAACAGCCTGATGGGCCAACCCATAAGTTGGGTGTGACAGAGCCTCAGAGCACCCCCAGAGTTGGGCAAGCTGTGTTGACCAAGCTGGAGTCTCAGATATGGCACCTGCTTGTAGGCTCTGTGGCTCTATGGGGGCAGGTTTCAGAAAAGTAACAGTGGTCTCTGCCCACCTTTCTATCTGGGAGAAAGCTGACCCTACCCCTCAGCTCTCGCCTTTGTGCCAGACACTTCAGTCTGGCCTCGTATGCCACTGGTGTGTTTCAAGCTGCTACTGTTGTGCTGGAGCTCAGAGATGAGTTCGTGTGTAGGTTCTTTAAGAGGAACTGCTTGGGGCTCCAGCAGTTTCTTCCACCGGCTCAATTCCCACTAGTTTTTGTAGCCACAAGTTATGGGGAGTTATTGTCCCTGCAGTGGAACCCTGGTTAGGAGGCACGGTGTGGGGCTGGGACTTCTCACTCCTGAGATAGCCCTCCCAAATTTTTACCCACCACACGTGGATGTGGGATCAACCCTGTCCCAGGTCTCTGCCCGTCCTCCCAGCCTGGATGGATGTGGCTTCTCTAATTCCAGACTTCCATTCCACTTTTTTATTTTTTTATTTTTTTTATTTTTTCAATGTATGGTTGCCTTTCACCTGCCTCCAGCCACAGACCTGGCTGGAGACCTGGCTTGCAACCTGGTTATATGCCCTGGCTGGGGAATCGAACCCTTGGGTTCGCAGGCCAGCACCTTATCCACTGTGCTACCAGCCAGGGCTAATTTAATTTTATTTTTTTAATTTATTATTGTTGTATTACATCCATCCCCTTTTTACTCCCTCTGTCCCCTTCCCCACCCACTCATTTTTTGATGTCTCTGAGTGATGGTGGTTCTATATTTTAGTTGTAATTTTGATGTGGTTATGTAAGGAGGCCAGCCATATTTACCTACACCTTCATCTTGACCAGAAATCTCATGAGTGTGGAATTTAGAAATAAGACTGGCCTAAAAATGTAAATTTGGCATCAAAAGTCATGAAACCAAATGATCATATCTGGTGAAGTCTTGGTCTTAACGGATTATAAGAGCTTCAAGATAATGAAATGTGTCTAGTCTGGAACATCTAATTAGGACAAAATTCCTGGTCATACAGAATATCATTTTATTTATCCTAGATATTTGAAAGGGTGTATAGATATAAAATTCTTTAACACATTTATTTAGCTTTGTGTTACAGATGGCCTGATCACATTTTTCTTTAGGCAGCGAAGCTGCTGAAACCAGGGGGAGTGCTGGTTTATAGCACGTGCACGATCACTCTGGCAGAAAATGAAGAGCAAGTGGCCTGGGCCCTCGCAACGTTTCCTTTTCTGCAGCTTCAGCCCCAGGTGAGAATAAATGCCATTTTCTTAGTGTAATAGGATAAATCACGGTATCTTAAGAGCAGTGATAAGCATAGGCTATTTCATGAAGCAATAGGTCAGATGAACCTTCTGAAACAAATAAAGCAATAAGCAAACATGCTTCCCTCATTAAATCTATTTTTCACTGCCCCTGGAGAATTTCATGTCCTGACAGTTTTTCCGTGTTCATGCCTTGTCATTGTGTTAAAATGCCACAGCGCTCAGGTATATTTTGTTAGATCTTTCTTCCACTGTGGTTCTGTTCATGTTGCTCTGAATTCTGTTTTTAAGAATTGTTTTTCTCCTTTCCATAGATTTTTCAAACAAGGAATACTGAGCATTTTTCTCATGCTATATCAAAACCCAAGCAGCTTTAAAATACCTGGGATATCAAAGACTGACCAAGATGGGGAAATGGTTTAGGGTTATTCTTCTTTACAGTTTCCTATGGAAATGATGTAACATTTTAAAGGCTTGCTTGACATAATTTCACCTAGCACTGTCTTTCTGATATGATTTTTATTGAAAACATAAATATAACTAATTTTTAGCCTATAATATTTGAGATTAAGTTTATATCTGTATAATACATTCTTGCGCATACATTGAACATACACACAATTCCAAGTGAATTGTGAAGTCTTCCTTTCATCTACAATGTAATTATCTTAATTTCTGCATCTAGAAACCATCTCCAGAATACATATACAAAAAGCAATCTGGAGATGGTTTCTAGATGCAGAAATTAAGATAATTACATTACAGATGAAAGGAAAACTTCACAATTCACTTGGAATCGTGTGTATGTGTACATCAATACATACTCACTATATATCAAAGAGATGCCCCCCCTATGGATTAATAAATGATGGGCTTTAAGACATATACTTAAGAAAATATATTTTTAGTAATAACACAAACATTTGTCTGTGAAATGGGGACTTAAATTAGGACTTTGGATCTTTTGCAATAAGTAGTAGTTTGCAAGTATTCCTTATAATTTGTTGTCTAAACTGATTGATGTTGCCTTAATTGATCTTTTTTGTTACTCTATTGCACTTAAAAATGAGAAACTTTTATCCACTTGATATATGGGTCAGAGCCAGGCATCTTTATGGAAGCCTAAGGGACTCCTAAGTAAAGCTAAATTTTTATTGCTGTTATTAATAATGTTTCATTTATTGAGGACCATATACCTCTAAATGCCATCCATTATATGATACCATCTTTAAGCCTCAGATTTGAGTATTTTATGTTTTATAGATGAAGAAACAAGTAAAGGTGCTTGTTTAAGGCCACATAGCTAAAATGTGGCATGGCTGTGATTTAAATCCATATATTTTTAACCATGGATTTGCACTCTCATGGTATTTGATTAGCATATGAACTGTAATAGGTACTCATCTTTTAGGTGAACATATATTACTGCTTTTTCACTTCACTACCTGGAAGAACAGGACATTCTATAAAAATAAAAGCTATTGACTCCTTTTTCTGTTTTTGGAACTTGTGGTAATTAAACTGAATTTGTCTTTTTACTTCAGTTGTATGTAGGCACATACACTAATTGTAGGATGTTCATGTATATTTATTTATTTCCTCCAAACAGGAACCACAGATCGGAGGAGAAGGAATGATGGGAGCTGGCCTGTCCATTGAACAATTGAAACAGCTGCAGCGATTTGATCCGTCTGTTGTACCATTACAGGACATGGACATTGCTTTTCTCAGAGAAGCCCGAATCGAAGACGTAATTCGGGTGGCAAATAAAGATTGTATAGGTTTTTTTATTGCAAAATTTGTAAAATGTAGAAGTATACAGGAGAGCAATTCTTAGAAATGAAAATTCCAAACATTTTCTGTGTGTTTTTTAATTTGAAAACCATTGTTATCAGGCCACGTGATTGATGGCATTGTTGCTAAGGAAACAGAAGAGGCTATCAGCTGTTTCACAAAGGATCAAAAGACAGAGGAAGTAATAAGTGAAGTGGAATGAGGTTATATTTTATAAATAAAATTTTTTCCTTTTGGATTTAAGAGTTCAAAGAAAAGGAGATGCCTATAGCTATCTGAAATATTTTTATTTGGGATCTTCTGTTTTTGTAAAAAATGCAAGTAATTTTTAATGGTAATCAGTAACAAGGGAAAAATTAGAAATATTTAATTTGATTATAAAAAATAATTATTTTTCATTCCTGAGTTCCTAAGGAGGTCCTTTAAGACTTCAGGGCATGGGAAGTATGACATTTACCCTGTGTCAGTAATTGAACTGATTATTTTACCTTTTTTTTTTTTTTTTTACTATTTGATAAATAAACCCTCTTTAAAATGAAGTCTGGATATCTTCTAAATGATAGTCTGCCTTTACTATTTTCTTTTTTTCTCCATGCTTTTAAACTAAAAATTAAAATGAATCTTTTCTTCACTGTATAGAATTAAAATATGAGAATATTCTACAATGTCAGTACCTTTTATCATCTGTTGGATCGCAGCCTGTAACAGTTAATAGAGATTTGACTGATGAGAAAAAAAGCCAGCATCTGACAATTGGGAACTTGCCTGGCATTTATAGGTAGGCCTTGATGTTCTCCTACAGAACATAATTTCACAAAACCCCCAAATCAGACAAGGCTATTGTGGCCATAATAGATTAAGACACAAAAAGACCACTTTACAATCAAATCAGAATTGAAGTAAAAACATTTAACAAAATCCAAACCAACAAAGTGACCAAACATCTTCCTATAGTGGCTAATATGGCTTCTTTTTTAAAAAATCAAGTATTAGCTTAGTACCTGCTTTTTAGAGAAGATATATTTAACCACCCAGTCCTAATTTAGAAGCTGTCTCATGTAGAATTATATACATCTGCTTTGTTAACTTTTATCAAATTGTCTCAAATTACTGAGCCTTGGGCATATAAAGTGGGCAAGTGGAAACAATTGCCTAATAATTTTTCCCCCCCATAGGTTTCCATTAGGAATGTCTCATCACTATTAGATCCATCAAGTTTGCAAGGCCTCCTGGATCAGGTAAGACCTTTTAATCCCTTCCTCTTTGAAGACGCCTTTTGTTTTTTATCTTCACTAGAGGATATTGTTTATTGATTTTAGAGAGGGAGAGAAAACATTGATTGGCTGCCTCCTGTACGAGCCCCAACCGGGGATCAAGCGTCCCTGCCCCTAGGACCCATATCTACTGGTACGGCAGCTCTTTATAAACACTCTAGTTTACAAAGACTCTTAACTTCTGCCGTAGACTTGGGAAGATCCTCGAGGCAAGGTCCCTGTGTTTTCTGTCATTCTTTCAGAGCAGATCACCAATAGATGCTTAATGAAGGAAGGAAAGACTATTTCAAGTTCTCTTAAATTCAGATACGTGACTATTTTACATGTCATTCTGCATTATTCCACTAGATGATATTTCACTAAAGGGAAACCGTGTGTGTTTACCTGTGGTTCTTCTGTTTACAGAGCTCAGCATACTTCCCCAAATTTTAAATTTTTTTTTTTTTTTTTTTTTTTTAATTCACAAAATCTGCCTTGGCTGGTGTGGCTTAGTGGATTGAGTGCCAACCCATGAACCAAAAGGTCACTGGTGCGATTCCCAGTCAAGGCACATGTCTGAGTTCGGGGCCAGGTCTCTAGTTCAGGGCATGTGAGAGGCAACTGATCTTCCCATGAAAATTGCTGTTTCTCTCCCACTGTTTCTCCCTCCCTTCCCCTCTATAAAAGTAAATAAATGAAAGCTTTAAAACAAAATCCATAAAATCCATTTCCTCCCATGCTGTCTACAAAGCCTTATGTGCTAAGCTGGGATGAAAATGGTAATATGTAAATTTTTCATTAATATTGATAAATAGCAAAATGTAAGCATCACAAACAATAGAAAAAAATACTTGCATATCAAAAACAGTAAGGACAAATACATAATATTGTTAAAATTTTTTCCCTTTAACATGTACATTTCAGTGGGTTTCTTTCTTTCAAATATTAAATTGGAGAATAAAACACAACCTTAAAGGACAAGGAAACTTAGGAAACAATACAATAAAAAGGAAAAAGATCAGGAAAGTGTGGAAGAAAATTAATATATTATCTTTTAACATATTTAGTGTTGACATAGATATTTCTGTGAAACAGAAAAAACATTTTAATTCAACAGTGAGTACATTTTACTTCAAAATCCTGTATCACATTTTAGTTTAAATAGCAAAGTGAAGTACAAATAGTTAAAAATATAATTTAGCCAAAATTAAACTGATCCAAAACCATTTAGTTACCTGTTTTTCTCTAACAGTGTGACACTTAAAGTTTTAATGAGATCAGAGTATCCAAGACTAGCAGCATTACATCATTGAGCAAACGGACAAGGGTGAAGAATTAAGTTTGTCATCAAAACAGATCTTCATTTAAAGATGAAGAATAAAATTTAAAATCTGAATCAAGAATTGCTGCACATGTAGAATTAAGGTAGAGGAAGATTATTTTGCTGTGCTCATACTTCAACGATCCTTTACCTACCTTCAGTTATGATGTTCCTTCAGTGATGTTGTTACCAGACATAATGGGACAGTCACTAAAGTAACAGTGATTGGCATTGCCCCAAGGAAAATGCTCCATTAGTGGGAAGTGTTGAATATTTAACATAGTCTCAACTATGAGAATCATTCCTAAAATCACAATTGATAGTACTAATAATAAACAGTGCAGAAGCCAGCTCTTTAGTTGTTTGGTATGAATGACTTTAAGTCAGGTTTGTTGAACAGTTTGATGTAGCTGACAGCAAATGTTTAATAGGAATGGGTAGCAGACCATATTCAAAATGTGGCATTGTCCCGAGTACAACATGACGAAGACACCCTATATTTAGCAGCACCTTTTTGTAACAGTAACTTAAATGAACGATAAAGAGTGAGCATAGGAAAAACTGAAATGGGTTAGACCAAAAATTAAAAATAAACACAGGGTAGAACTGTTAACATTTCCAGCATTTTCTAGGTTGACTACAAAAATCATGATTCTACAACTAAGTTAAGATTGAGCTTTTACTGTGTGAAAAGACTTTACATTCCACAGGTCAATAAAACATCCCATTCTCTCTGGGATTATTTTTTTACAAATTTAGTCCATACTGTTTACAGATGTGCTCACTAAACAGTTTTCATGTACTTACAGATGCTCTTATGTCAAATCCTGCAATATAGTTTTTTGAGGAATACTCTGATTTGGACTAATGTTTCACAGTAAAGTGAAAAACTAAAAATCCAAGTACAGAATTTAAAAAGGGAAATCCATTAGCATGACTCTTTGAAAGGGATTAATGATAGCAGCAGCTTAGGTACATATTAATTATACTTTTAAGAATTTAAATATTCTGAAGTCATTACTGGGATGAAATTATATGTAGCAAAGGAGGGGGCTGGGGATCAGCAACATCTTATGATGGAAAGGTTTTCTGAAATAGTTTATAAAAGTAATCTTAATTGGAATACGGTTTTTCAATGATGTGACTACTTTGCATAAATACATATTCTGACTACAGTTTTTATATTCAATAAATAAATTCATGTCAACAGTATAGAGCTAATTAACAGATATACTGAATCTGAGGGTAATGTTTCATATTAGCTGATAAAATACTATATATATAACCCATTTTTAAAATTGAGTTTTGTTGGGAGTAAAGGAAATAAGTAGTTAAATGTGAAACAGTTTTACTTATTAAGGTTCAAGAATATTTGGCAAGAACCTGAAATACTCAAAGAAGCAAAACAAAAAATAGATTAACTTATTTAACAAAATAATAACTATATCATTTACAAATCTGAAGTCAGGCAATTATAGCTAGGCATTTTCCAGGGACAAACTTCAAGTGCTACATACTTGTACACCTAATACTGTCTTATCTGTCCAGTCAGAACTGGACAAAATGTACTCTTAGGAGACATAGAGAAGGTTTCAGCTTTAGCATGACAAACATGTGTGAGCTGCTTACGGCGGGCGGTATCATTGAGGCCTGGAGATAGTGACTTCTGGCTTCCCCTTCAGAGTAGAAGTCTGATGTAAGAAAATGTTCTTACCATTTTGTTCATATCATGTCACCCCGTTTGCCCTGGTTACTTCTGAAAAGCAGAAACTTTGGTTATAAGAAGCACTTCTGGGTTTTGACAGACAGTGAAACTCTTGAGTTCGTGGTGGGGGAGGAAATGATAGGTAAACTGGGAGATAACGGAACAATAAGCAGGGTTAGGAAAAGAAGTGGGAGAAGTTAGAAAAATTTATTTTCCCACGAAATAATTCTACAAGCTGTGTAAACTTTTCTTACTATAACAAAATACTCGAACACACAGATTGTACATTTCCAGTGAAACACTCACAGTTAAAAGTTGCCTGTATTTTTTGCTTTCTAGGAGTCAAGACAAGGAGCCTACAGATGAACACTTTCCCAGTCACCTTTGGCAGCGTGCTCCCTGACTGCTCAGTGATCATAAAACAACATGCAGCATAATTCAGCTCAAAGCCAGGTGGGTGGACCTCAGTCTCTAGTTTCTTTTAGTTTTCGGCATACAGGTTCATCCCAATCAGTCAAGCTCACATACTCTTACACACGGACGCACACATGCGTGCATACAGAGTTCTGGCTTGTAGCCTCCAGTGCAGTGACATGAGACACTAGCTACTAAGAATGTGTTTGTCACAATCAGTGTGAGCTGCATGGATTAGAACAGCCTTTGGAGCTTGGTTATATTTACCATAATTTATGGTCATAATTATAAACTTAAAAGGATGGTAAAACATTCAGAAATTACCTGTTCAAGTCAAGCAATCACACGTATTTACAGTATGTACATACAGACTTTCTACTAGAATGGAGACGGGTGCTTAGACGGTGTTATTACAAATTTCCTGAATGTGGGCATTTCTAGTCCCTGTAATTCATAAAGCAAATCTGCTGACTTGGCATTAAGACTCTAAAATAGTGTGATCAAACTGATATATATATATATATTTATATTTATATTATATATATAATCATAAGAAGGTGTTTGCAGAAATAACATTTACAAACTGTCTATACAGTACACAGTACTAGTACATAGAAAATAGATTCTAACTTTTATGATCCCCTTTGTGTAAGGCAAGACTGAATCTGTCCCCAAATTTAGTCAGCCAGAGGTACAAGCAAGAAACAGTGGTCCATGGATGAATGAATATGCAAATCAGGTGCCTACATACTAAAAATATGGGGAATCAAGAAACTCCATTTTTCTTATCTGGGCTGATTCTGGGTTGCTGGATATAGCAACTACATTTTTTGAAAACATCAACTACATTTCTTAAAATACCAACGCCACCTGGATGGCAACAGATTTTGTTCAAGTGACAGCTACCCCAAGCAGTTTTTGAAGAGTCCAGTACACAACCAGAGGACTGCAGCTGTACCAGGCAAATTTATATAGCACTTACAAAACAAACAAAAAAAAACTATATTAATACTCTTGTCATGCTATTGCTATTTAAGCAATAGCAATACAAAATATACAAGACAGATCACATATGATTGCAGTGTTGACCCCAAAGATTTAGATCAAGGGTGATGTTATACAAGACTTAAAAAAAAAAAAAAAAATCAAAGTCACTGGCGGATGTAAACATCCCTGTTCCACTCCCCAGCCTCATTCCGTTTTTTGGATATCCCTTCTCCATCCTTGTCATGGTAGCGATCCTTGGATTTATGACGGCTTCGCTGTTTGTTGCATTCATTGTGGTCCTGCTCTCGCTCCAGGTCCCTGGCACGGTGCCGAGACTCCCTGTGTCTGTGCTCGCTGCTCCCGTGGGGCTCATCCCTGTGGGTATGGTCGCGGTGCGGGACATAGTGGTCTACATGTTCATGGGAGTAGTCCTCCTTCAGCTCCACATAGGCAGAGTCTCGGCTCTCTTGGGTTTCTGAGTCAAATGTCTCTTGCCTCGAGAGGCCTCGATGTGCACCACTGCGATGGTTGTGGTGCTGGGCTGAGGAGGACCGGTGCTGGGATTTCTTGACTGGTTCCAGGCAGGGTTCTTCTTCAGCATGGGAAGCAGAGCGGGCAGTCCTCTGATCACCTTGAGAGCCCTGGCGTCGAAGGCAGAAAATACAGGCATCGGCCAGGGTCAGCGTGCAAAAGGAACTAACTAATGCATTCTAGAGCAAGGCCATTCAAGTTCAGTTCCTTCTTAAGCATCTAAAATGCTGAAATAAAATGTCACCTAGCTAAGTCTTGTAGTTCTTTTGATATTATATTGGACTTTGTTCATTTGTAAGTGCCTAGAACAGTACTTAGACTAACCTTTTATTTAAATAATTAAATGAAGGATGGAGGACATTCTTTTATATATTCTTCTATGATTTAAATACAGATACAGGTCGCTGAGATTTTTCTACATATGGATATTTACTTAACTACCTCACTTGAATCTATGTGGGAAGATTAAAAGCTCTTAGGATGTTGGCTCTTTGGCTTAAGGTAAGAATTAAGGAGAAAAAAAATGAAGTATGAAATAATTAAATGGCACTTATGGTGAGACAAGTACTGTTCTAGCAGTCGATTAATTATTAATTCATTATTAAAACAACCCTGAGATAGGTTGCCAGTATTATTCATGGGGCACCTAAGGTAAGGAGCAGATAAGCTTATTCAAGATTATAAACTTGGTAAAAGGTGGAGCCCAGACTTAGAGCTAGGCAGTCTGCATCCACTATCTGTGCTGCTGTCAAAAGTTCTGTCATCGTCCTAAAAAATGTGTACATAGAGTTCTAAAGTCTGTATATAGTATAGTCATAGTAGATTGTGTTTACACTGCTTTTCTTACAGGTACACCACTCACCCTGAAGATGTCTGAATGGTTCCATGTTTGTCTCATTTTGGATAGAGCCCCTGTACTTGACACAAGCATTGCACTGGATAGCTGGGCTTAGATCCCAGGGATGCGACCTTAGGCAGCCTAGTTTCTCAACAAAGATGGTCAAGAACTTCCCTTACCTGTGAATTAGAGGCTGGAGCGGGGCTAACAGGCAGAGTGGAAGAGGCTAAAGTCCGGCTAAGGAGCGGGTTGGGGAGATTGCTGCTGGGAGGGTGCGTAGCCTTCCAGTAGGCCTCCAGGTAGTCGGCCAGGTGCTCACAGGCGTCCTCAAGCTGGTTCTCATCCAGGATCACGTCAAACAGCTCCTGCAGAGGCAGCATTTCAGACAGCACACTTACAGCAGCCACGGACTCGCGTTCCACAACCCCTGCATCTATGCATAGGAAACTTCGTGTTTGCTATGGCTTAGGTGCCCCTTTCTCCTTTTACATCTGCTGAGTGTCCTGTTTGGTCGGATTATGTCACTGTTTAGAACACTGGATGCTTAACTAACAGCAATGACCAGGTATAATAACAGTTGCTAAAGGACAGACAACATTTCTATCATGCTACTACTGAAGAAAGGAATTGATACTGTGGTAGAAAGAGGTATAAAAAAGAAAACAACACAATCTGAATAGCATAGGAAGAAGCCGGTTTTGATATAGACCAAGAAAGTTTAATCCTGGAAATTAATGAGGCATTATTAGAATGAAATTTTGCAAAAGCTGAACCCACTGATGTTTTGACATGGTCCAAACTTCAAAGTTTTTATCATAAATTTTAATATATTCCAAGCAAATCAAAATAGATGTAGGCCTTTGGAAATATTTCCACTTAAAAACAAAAAGTAGAAGCCATTTATAGTCCCATGGCATGGCATGTAAAGCATGAATTAGAAGTTGGACTGTAGTCAGATGCTCGAGTTTGAGTAGCTGATTGTTTAGACGTTTGTTTTTACATGGTCTCAAATCAGTTTCTCAGACAACTGTTAAGAGGCAACCAGCCTCTCCTTATGATTAATAGGATTAACCCCAAATAGATCTATTTTATACACCAAGTTTTTGAAACCACAATCTTGTTCATTTAAGGTACTAATGAGGTGTTGGATACAAGACAAGATGACAATAGAACTTGTCACAGCTTTCTGAGAGCCATGATCTGGACATGGCAGGAGATGGGTGGGCAGGTCACTTCTTTGGACTGAAGTTCGCTGCTAAGTGGTGAGGATTCTTTCCCCAACAGGCATTTAACTGCCTGCATTTGTTTGCTTTTTAATGTAATGCCAGTTCTGATCCCTTCACGTGGATTACAGTGTGTATAAAGATAACTTACCGGAGGGCACTGAGACAGCTTATCAGCAGCTACCATCTGGACATTGAGGTGTTTGGCTTGAGATTTTCCTCGAGATTTTATTAACCTTTGTAAAACCTGTAAAAGATAAGATTTTTTTTAACAGAGGGATATCACTTAGATAAGTGACAAGTGACAATATTCACTTCTTTGGGGACTTTTTAATCTATCACAAATACTATAGGTTAAGCTATAAAGTATAATATATAACATTGCTTGCAAAATTGATATGTTAGCATTAATCTCAGTTGTAAGCTCTAAAAAAGTAAACAACTAGCCATGGAGCTTGTCCTGAATCTTTTTTAAAAACTAGCAGTTATCAAAATTTGTCTCCCGCCCCTTTGTTTTAAACAAGTCTTAAGAAGGCCAAAAAGTGATTATGTGAACTATAGCTAATATTTACCATATTAGAAATTAAAATATTTTAAAATTAACAATAAGCCTGTTACATGTTAACATGAATTACTTTATAAAGTAGCCATACTTTTTGCAAATATCTCTAGGGCCTGGCTTCAAAGAAGACAACTGAAGTCTCATTTACTTCTGTATGTAATCTGCAATGTGCAGTAGTTTGGGTTGAAATATGTGAAGAAAATCCAGCCTTATAAAAATACATAGTTTACAAAAGGAATAGTAGCCTTTTCAGATAATTGTGGATATTCTTTGCAGTGTAGAAACTTGTGTCTTAGAGACTAGTTACTATATGAAATAGGAAACCACACTGATGAACTTTCCTTACGCCATTATTTTAAATTCCATTAGCCTGTCTTGAAATTCGAGGGGATTTTTTTGCCATGAATGATTTGTAATGTGATTCATTGACCATTTGGAAATAATGGTTCTCTGAATTCTTCAGAACTTCCAGATGTTTGATACACTTCGTTATATAATATTAAAATGTATTTGATACACTTCATTATATAATATTAAAACGTATTTGTTAATCTTATCATTGATCTCATTAGAAAAGTCTTGTCTGTTGGTGTAAGCTGCTAAGCTCCCACAGGTGGATGCAAGCTGTGCAAACTAATTTTTCTTGAAAGCTTGAGTTTTATCATTGGTAACAAAGGCTCTTAGCTGTTTTCTTTGATGTAATACCCAAGACTGAAAAAGCATAGCCTGCCAGTTCTTCAATTATATAAAAGTGGTATTCCATGAAAAAGGTGGCTAATTAATTCATGGCTCAAATAATCATACCCATTGAGTGTCCTCAAGATGACCTGCTTGGGTATATACGACTTGTATGTACTTATTTTATTACTCAGGATATTTAAAACGCTTGTTGTACAAGTCAAATTTAATAAAATTAAGTGAAACTGGTTATTTGGTTGGTTGGTTGCTTTTTTTTCCCCCATCAATACATGGTTGCCTTTCACCTGCCTCCAGCTACCGACCTGGCTGGAGACCTGGCCTGCAACCTGGTTATGTGCCCTGGCTGGGAATCGAACCAGGACTTTTGGGTTCAACAGGCCAGCACCTATCCACTATGCCACCAGCCAGGACTAGTTGTTTGCTTTTTAACTGGAAGAAGATAGTAACTACTGATATTGTCTGGTACCAGTTTTGATTCATTAGACACTTGCAACTTTACCCACTATTACCTTTGCGCCATGGTTCCAAATGTCAAAACAGTGTAAAAGATGAATGGTGTTTAGTATTAAAATGGAAATAGCTTTGACCTTGTAAACCCACTGAAAGTGTCTTGGAACATCCCCCCACCCCCTCCCAGGGGTTCCACCACACTTTGAGAATCAGCTATTCTAAGCCATGAAACTAATAATCTTAAAAACCACCTAACATCTCTTCAAACTCTATAATGGAGAAAGACAGCCTGTTGGTAACTGCAAGACAACATAAACATTTTGGACAACATAAACAAACACTTTTGGCAAACTTTGCCTATGGAGCAAACAACAGCTAACTTACCTTCGGAGAAGAAATTTTTACATATACTATAATAGGGGCCAAAGAGGTTTTACTGAGTTGAGCTGGATGATTAATGGTGTCTGCATCAAGGACTACCAGTTGCAATGTTCTTGCTAGTTCAAAAATCCTTTCTATTTCACTCTGAACTTCCGCTGTAAAAGATTAAGCAGAGTCCCATTACTTAAAGTACAAATTGAGATGAGTAAAATGGTACACTGTTTCTTTTTCTTCAACAGGAAGGTATATAGGTCAGCCATTAGGTTCAAGTTTATAGGCAATACAGCTGATAAAAGCATTCTCCTTTCAAATTTTCAACATCTTGAAAATTAAGGAATTCCTCTCAACCAGCTATAAAATTTTCTTATAGTATAACACTATTTCTGAGAGTAAAAATTTTTGCCTTTTTTGCTGACTTATTTTTTGTGCTATAAAAATGATTCTTTTCCATTAAAAATATTGTAAAATAAAAGCTGAAGAGATAACTTGCATGTGTTTGGCTCTGACCACTTAATTCTTGCAACCATCACCAGCTTTCCTTTCACTGCATGGACTTACCTGATGTGCTAATGGATACATTTGTTAGCAAGCTTAAATACAACATACAACAGGAGAGACATTAAGAGTGTTTATAGCAAACTTGTTCAGAAACACACTAATATTGTCCACCAACCAAAGAAGGGTCCCCACAACATTCAAATTTTAAGAGGGCAGTTCTCTGTGAGAGGCAACACTACCCAAATTGGAGCTATACTAGCAAACATCTAAAAATCTACTTCAACACCAAGGAAAATTCATTCAGTTCATTTACTTCTCCTTGGAAATGTACTTCACCATGATCTCTATACAGTCTAAAATGGACTATCCAATAGAATTTTCTGTGATGATGGAAATATTCTATATCAGCGCTGGCTGGTATGATATCAGCGCACCACATGTGGCCATTGAGCACCTGAAATGTAGCAACTAAGTTTTCTAAATGTAATTTAAATACTTTAAAGTTAAGTAGCCAGAGAAGCTCCTATACTAGGCGGTGCAGGTCTATAAGGCATAACATGTAACCTGCAGTGCCCACTGTGATCATGAAGGGCCAGTTTCTTGAGACTTTGGACCTACAGAATACCTTTGATTCCCCTTGTGCATCTGGTTCCATGCACAAGATTCCTGATAATTTTAAGTGGTCAAGGAAAGGCAAGTCATTAATCATTGGCCTCACAATACGTTATGACTGGAGTACTTTTATTGACCAGAATGTCTTTAAAATGACGTCCCCCACCACTTGACATACCAATTTTAATATTTGGTTACATACTACGGACAACACAGTCTTCTAAAAGAAAAATAACAGAATTAAGCCCTTGGGCCTACCAGTTTGTAAGAAATGCAGAAAATGGACAGTCATATGAATGACACCAGTGTAATGCAGTTAGCAAATTCAGATCGGATCTCTATGGATAGGTTACCCAGTTTGTTCAAGTGGAAAATAACAAGGAACCAATCACAGTGTATGGACTTTATTCGGATCCTGGTCAAGAATACTAATTTATAATATGAAAATGAGTAAACTGCTTATATAGAGAGAGTATACCAGGTCTATCCCTCATATCGAGCCAACATCAATATAATTAAAATAGTTTGTGTGACCGATACCTTTGGGATAGACCTCGTATATAAAGTAGGACAATTGTAAGTATGTAGTTGAGTGGAAATTTGATCACAAATATTTTTATTATGTACTCAGTTAATAACAACTATTCACACAGTCACAGAATCCCACACTCCAACTTCCTGTGTTCAGAGGTTGGAGCACAATTTTTTTTATTTACTATAAATATAGTATGTGCTTGTTATATAAAATCTGGATAATAAGCATAAAACAATCATTAACTTATGTATTCACAAATTACTTTTATATATCAATACTTTACGTATTATGTGTATATATGTATGTTTATATCTTTCTAGTATTTTTATATACAAAAATATGACCCTTTTAAACTAAAGGGGAAAATGAAATATTTTAAAAGGTTTTAAAATATTTTCTTCAGAATCCCAATGCAACATATTACAAAATAAACCCTAAGGAAAGATGACTAGTAAATTATTTTAAAAAATTAACTTCCAACTAAAATTGATGGTTTTATTGTTTTTAAAGACTTTATTCATTATTTTTAGAGAGAAGGGCAGGGAAAGAGGAAGAAAGGGAGAGAAATGTCAATGTATGGTTGCCTTTCACCTGCCTCAAGCTGGGAACCTGGTAGCAGACCTGGCGTGCAATCTGGGTATGGGCCCTGGCTGGGGAATTGAACCAGCAACCTTTGGGTTCCCAGGCAGGCCAGTGCTCAAATCCACTGAGCCACACCAACCAGGGTAAAACTGCTGACTTTAAAATGAAATGTATTCCTACCAGGGGTGTTTCTTTGACAGAGTGCATCATGCTCAGAATTTATTTCAAAAAAAGAAAAGCCAAAGACTTCTCTGACATTCATTGCTGAAACTGAAAAGGGGGCTTAAAGCCAATTTGGTTCTTTAGAGTTGTTCTAACTGGTGGAAGGATGCACATTCGGCATCTCAAAGATGAGGCAGCTTTATTCATCTTACACAGAATTAAAACTGGTGCTTATAACCCTGGCTGGTAGCACAGTGGGTAAGGTGCTGGCCTGCGAACCCAAAGGTCGCAGGTTCAATTCCCAGCCAGGGCACATAACCAGGTTGCAAGCCAGGTCTCCAGCCAGCTCTAGCTGGAGACAAGTGAAAGGCAATCATACATTGATGTCTCTCTCCCTCTCTGCCTCTCTCCCTTCCCCTCTTTCTAGAAATAATAAAATAAATCTTTAAAAAAAAAAACAAAAAACCTGGTGGTTATAAAATGAGCAATGTTTTTGTATATGCTTTATAAGCCTGGTACCTAAAACAAAACCCTGGAATAATCATCATGTTCAAGACAAGAAAGAATGTAAGGTAACTTGTTTAGGATGAAGTTTCAGTAATTAAACAATACTGTTTAGAGAGAGGAGGTTATTACTTTCTTACTTTTTCATTTTAATCCTCACCCAAGGATGTGTTTACTGATTTGAGAGAGAAACATTGTTCAGTTACCTCTGTACACACCCTAGGCTCAAACCCACAACCTGGGTGTGTGCCCGGACCAGGAATCAAACTCGCAACCCTCTGGTGTATGTGACAATACTCCAACCAGCTGAGCCACCCGATGGGGCGGAGGTTGTTACCTCCCTTATAGCTAGTGTTGAGCAACTTCTCAGTGCTAAGTTCAAAACTAGTAAGGCCTCCTGCTTCTCACAGCAGTCCTAAGAGGTACAATCTTAATATCATTGCTATTTTAGAGTGGGAAATGGATTCAGGCTAAGTAATCTGCTAGTTCAAAATCAGTAAGGATAAAAAAGACCTAAGAGAGGCAAGAATAAAACAAAGATAAAAAGCAAAATTTATAAAATGGAATACAGGTGAAAATGGTAGCATGTAGTACTAGGAATAATCTTAAGGAATAGCATATACACATATACCTACACTGACACACCTGGAGTATTAAAGTAGTGATTTTGTACAAAGTAACTTCAACGTCCTTCCTGTACAGCAGGGTCTACATAGCCCACATCACATGTTTTTTAACATGTTCTGTTGGCAGGGGAGTGGGATCCTCTGACCCTTCTGTCCACTATTTGAATTACCTATGCTTTAGCACTACCATAAGAAAAATTAAACAATCCTTATACTTACAAGTTAGTTAATATAAAATATATCCATTCCCCTTCCCTACAAACTATTAGAAAAAGTGTATGCCGAGTCTTTCAGGATTCTGGATGACCTGCATGGCCTGTGTGAATCACCCATCCATCCCCTGGGCTCTGCCCCATGGCCACCTTCCACATGGTCTTGGGACTCTTGCCCTGGCCCTCCCTGCACCACTGCAGTAGGGCACTAAGTCTAGGATAGATAGACTTTCCCTGGCAGGAAAGTCAGTGGGTTTTGCCAACTTTTATTTTTGACCACTCTGGAGCAGGTGGATGCTAAATCGCTTCTGCTCAGTGTGATTCTTCTCTTCTGAACTTGCCTTCTTTCCCTGTCAATGCCAAGAATGCTGCTTCTCTTCAGGGGTCTGGGCTTGTCTTACTCCTCTGTCATTTCCATCTCTGGCTACATGTGTCAACAACTGGCTTCCAAAAGTACAGGCCATCCATGGTATTTGTAGATTCAGTACTTTGCAGGTTTCCCTGCATGGTCAAGTTTACTTCTAAAGCCTCAAATCGGTACCTGTGGCACTTTTGCAGCCAGTCATTCAGGGACGTGTGCACAGTGGCAAAAAAATGGAGTTCCCCAAGGTGCATGTTGTCAGCTGAGGTCCAACAAGTTGATACTCTCTGTGTCTTCTTGTTCCAGCTCTCAAGCTGAAAACAAGTGTCCTTTGTGAGGTCTGTTTTGTACTGTGTTTTTCTCACTTCTGTGTTGTGTATGTGTGATTTCACTGTTTAAAGGACTCCCCAAGCCCAGTGCTGATGTGCTCCCTAGTGCTAAATGCAGGAAGGCCGTGCCTTTACATGTGTGTGAGCTAAGCTATGTTCAGGCATGAATTCTAGTTCAATGTTAATAAGTCAACAGTATGTATCAAATAAGGTATCTAAATAGGAACATGGAGAAAATAGGTTATGTTGATCAGCTGATGAAAAATGTGACCAGAAGCTTGCATTTCTCCTACATTTCTCCTAAAAGCGATGGCTCAGTTTTCACTTACTTGGTGTTCAGGGGGCCTTCATAGACCATAACTACTGTGAATATTGAGGATCACCTGCTTAAGCTCATCCTCCCTCCCGAGTTCCAGACCTGTACATACAACTGTCTGCTAGAAATCTGGATGCTCCGTAACACTGCAAATTCAGCATGTTGGCAAATGGAGCCGTCACTTTCCTTGCCCCCCCCACCCCCCGTGCCAGGCCACTCCCTCCAACAGGCTCCTTACCTTGAACCCCTCATTGTCAGAAGAACACCATCCCTCACCCAGTTTCTCCAAGCACAAAGTTGGAAATCTTCCAGGAGTTTTCTCCTTCGTGTTCCACATTGAACAGATTGCCAGATCCTGACTCTTATCTGGATTCCTTCCATTCTCCGCATTCCCTCTGCCACTGTCAAATTTCATGTTAGAGAATAAAGTCTGTCTTATTCTCTAACATGAGTGATGACGACACCCCCCTAAGTTACCTGCCTGTCCCAGTCTTGCTCTACCCCGACCCTGCTAATATAGAGATTCTTCTAAGGTACCAGTGTTATTATGTACCTGTATTTCTGCATAGTACACTGTCTCTGAAGCTGCTTCAACAGAATCCTAACTTCCTCACTTCCATTGCCCTGTACCATTATCCCCCCCACAAAGCTGTCAGTAATCCCACTAAAACATAAGCAACATCACGTCACTTCTCAGTTTACCTGCAGCTTCCTATCGCATCCACACTGAAACACCTACCAAGTCCTGCATGATAAACAACGCACGTGCTCCTGTCTTGGGGCCTTTGTGCATACAGTTCCTCCTGCCCAGAATACTCCTTCCTCAAAAGGCTCAGAATCCATGATATAAGTCATTCTGCTAAAATGCCACTTCCTCAGGGAGGCCTCCCCTGACTTCCCCCATACTACAATCACACCCTCCTCAGCCTCCACTGTCGCTTCACCTGCTTTTCCTGAGACTCGTCAACCACTGACCGACTATTTACATCTGTCTGCATCTACATCTATTAGCTTTTGCCATATCTTTCCCTGAAACAAGAGCTCTGTGAGAGTCAGGGCTCAGTGTCCTTCACTTTTGTGTCCCCAGCCCTTAGCACAATGTCTAACACATGGTTGGTAATCAAGTATTTGTTAAATGGTGAATACATGACTAAAAAGGACATGTTTTTGTATTGTCTTAAGAATAAGCTCCAAATTTATTAATAGTATCTTTTCCTGCCTATCTCTGGTGTGATTTCCCACTTCTGTCTTTTAAACCCCATGCACTCAACCAACGTAAAGCATCAACAGTTGTCAGGGCCTCTTGTTCAAATCCCTCTTCATCCCTTCCCTTTTTGTCTTGGCTAAACCCTACCATGCTTCAAGCCTCAGCCCAGGTTTATCTTCTTGGAAAAGCCTTTCTGGAGGCCTGCTCCCTGCTGCGGCAGCCAGTTCAACACAAGACCACTTATCACCCTCTATTTCAGTGGGCTGCTAACTTACTTGTCTCACTGCTATACCAAGACTCCTGGAGGGGAGAGGTTTCATCTAATTCATGTTTTTATTCCCAGGCTTTGGATGACTTTCAGTGCCTAGTGTATGTTCAATAAAGTATACGGAGTACACGAGTCATTTAAAAATTATATACAAATAGTGGTTACAAAGAGGCTTTATAAGCAAAACCAATCTGTTATGTCATTGATTTAACTGATGAGTCTAAACATACTTGACTTTGTTAATCAGTTGAATCAACGAAGTGAGCGTTTTGTGACAATTACTGTGAGCATCCACAATGCATAGGAAGAGTTTAAAGGTCACAGATAAGGATAGGACAAGAAATCACTTTAAGAACATATGATCACACTCCCCCCACCCTACCCCCAAGATATTTTTAAAGCTAAATTACTGAAGTTTGGTTAATGAGGGGCTGCTAGGTGAAGAATAAAATTGAGTTCTAGAAATAAAGCAGCTCATGATTACCAGATAAAGTTCATTATTTTTCATAGTTTTTCCATTGTTTAATATATTTCAAAGTAAACTAAGAACTTCTATGTTGAAAGCCAGCCTCTCAAAGGGTTTATATATTTAACATGCAAACAGAAAAAAATAAAATAAAGATCTCATATAAGCCTGAGGAAATGTACTTGATAAAAACAGAAACCTGACAACCCAGTAAGTTCCATCGGTATCCCAGTAAGTTCCTAAAGCTCCATGCACATGCTAGGAAATGCAACAGCTGCTGAGGGGCTTATTAGGCCAAATTAGTTCATGTTAATAAGCAGTACACAGACACAACCCTGTGAGCACAATAAGTAAAAACTTTACTCTGTTTACGAAAAAAGTAAAATACTGATGTGTCAATCAGTAGAAAACAACCAAGAATGGACTCCATCCTTTATCAGACTCAAGACTACACAACACACCACACTGTCAGGAATATGATACAGTCATTGCTATAATTCAACTATTAAGGGATTTGAGGTGATAGCTATCATTTATTGGGGACACGCTACGTTTAATCCTTATAGTAATTCTACAAGGAGGTTAATGTTACCTGTTTTGTTTAGAGGAGAAAGCTAACCCTTAAAGAGGTAATGAACTTCCTCATGGTAATAATGTTGCAAAGCCAGGATTTTTTTTGAGTCTGTTGACACGCAAGCTCACTTTAGTGAAAACAATCCACAACCAAAACATTAGTGCTGACAGCTTGTGGAATTTTTAACTCCCAGCTATTGTAACAAATCCTTCCATGCTGTGATATCACTAAGACTGTAGCACAAGCCACTGGCAACGCCTGTTTGTCTCTGCTCCATGACACATGAAATCATCATCTAGTTAGATCTTACTGACAGCCTCTTAAGTAGCTTAAGTTCACTGGGGGACACACACACTTACCTAAGCTTGAGCGTGTGTTGGACCGTTCTATTATTGCGTGCTTACTGGGGTTGTTCAACACTGAGCGTTTGGCCAGCGAGATGTCAGCAGTGACCCTGGTGATGGATATCCTGTTGAGAAAAAGTGACAGAAGACCCTGAGGTTATTAACGGAATAAAAAGGGACAGAAGTGCATGCCTCAAATGCATCTATATATGAAACATATGAAGTGACCATATTCTCAAGTCAAAAAGTGTTAGGGCACTTGATTATTCGTTTTTATCCTGCACTACCTAACTTAGCATTTATTGGTTACTTACCAAGTGCCAGGCATGTACTAAGTATTATCGCATCATCTGGATTATCTCATTAAATCATCCCTAAAACTCCCAACAGAGAGGTTTATTGTCATACCACTTTTGCTGATGAAGAAAACGAGCCACCGGTAGATTATTCACATTTACATATTAACTAAAAATGACAAAGCTAGGATTTGAACTCAGGCTTCCTTGAGCCCGTATTCTCAGCTGCTGTGTTAAGAGACCCTCCCGTAAGTATGATGTTGTGAAGGACATGAACACAGAACAAGACGAACATGATCTTTCCTCAGAGGGCTAAAAATCTAGTGGCAGAGACAGGTGATAAATAAGAAAATAAAACAACTTAAGATGACCGTTGCAAAGAGGATACAGAGGGTGTTGTGACAGACAACAATTCATTCAGGGCATCATTTTAGATAGGGTAGAACTGAACACATCAACCTTTGGAAGCTAGAAAGTGCAAATGACTTAGACTGGACACAGATGAATATACCAGGCAGCAGCAGGAAAGGTATGGAGCAAAACCACTGAAGGGTCACAATACCACTGAAGAAGAAGGTAAGGGAAGTATTAGGAACAGGAGGTTTGGTTCAAAGTGTCTCTGGTTAGAGCCCTCCACCTCCCCTCTGCTACATCAAGCCACCAGGTGATCATCTTCCCTCTGCATGCTCTGAGACCACTGGTTTCATCTTCACAGGCAAGAAAACAGTGTCTGTGGCCAGACCCTAGACAGAACAGATAATACTCGTTATTTGGGAAAGAAAAGATTCTAAATGGAAGACTTTTCTCTGGGGAATCTGACCTCCAGAGAGAAAAAGGCCAAAGATCATGATGGTGGTGGTTTTCTACATAGATTGCCCAGTGAGGTTGACGAAGAGAGTGAAAATAGGAGAAGAAAGGTATGAAAATTAGAGAATTATCGAGAGGGTTCAACTTCCAAAAAACAGAGGTCCAAAAAATAAAAAGAATAAAGAAAACAGAAGATAGGAAACTAAAAAATAATTCTAGAATTGAGTCTGATTTTTCTAAGTTGAAAGGATCCAGCACAAAGGTTGAAAAACCCATTCATCTAAATGTCATGACAAGAACACAAAACAGAATCTCAAAGCTTCCAGAGGAAAAGGCAGGTTTCCTGGAGCAGAAAGCCTTAAAAATTCTAGGGGGAAATTATTCCAATCAGAATTCCATTATCATTTTAACTATCAATGAAATGGGAAGGTTGATTTAAGACATTTTTAAAGATTTTATTTATCATGTTTTTTAGAGAGAGGGGAAGGGAAGAGAAAGAGAGGGAAACCAACGCACAAGAGATACATCAATCAGTTGCCTCTCACATGCCCTCAGCTGAGGACCTGGCCCACAGCCCAGGCATGTGCCCTGACTGGGAACCGAACTGGTGACCTTTCAGTTAGCAGGCCGGTGCTCAGTCTACTGAGTAATATCAGCCAGGGCTAAAGACCTCTTTAGACATTCAGGTCTCAAAGCAAGTTTTTGTCTACATTATCCTCGAACTCACTGATCCGGTCCTCTGCTTCCTCTAGCCTACTGTTGATTCCTTCTACTGTATTCTTCAATTCAGAAATTGTATTCTTCATTTCCTCCTGGCACTTATTGATAGTTTCCATGTCCTTTTTCATGCTGTTGTAGCTCTCGGTAAGTTCCTTGTAACCTCCCTGGAGTTGTTTATAGTTTTCTTTGAGCTGGCTAAACTCATTGAGCTTCTCTATCATCATTTTTTGGAATTCCTTATCTGATATTTCAGGTGCCTCTGTGTCATTTGGTGGTCTTTCTGGGGATTCCTCCTTTCCTTTTGGTGATGGACTGATTCTTTTTTTCCCCCATTTTGGGTGTCTGTCGTTGCTTGCTTTTCATTTTTTTTTGTTTTTTCCTTGGATTAATCTGCTTTGCTTCCTTGCCTTAGTTGAGCACCCTTCTGTGTTAGGAGATTTGTGGAGTTCAATGTTGCAGTCTCCCAGATTTTCTCCACTTGTTGTTCTTGGTGTGGCCTTTATTTGGGCTGTCTGGGTGTATTCTGGACCTGTGGGCTGCTCTCCTGCAGGTCTCCGCTGCCTCTGGGCTGTGCTCCCCTGAGTCCAGATGCTGACCGCTCCAATTTTTAAGGACCTGAAGATGTCTCACGCTCCCTATCCTGTCCTCTAGCTGCTCTGGTACTCAAGAACACCATCAGCACTGCTCTCTACTCTGTTGCTATCTTTGACCTCCTCAAAGCAAGTTTTTATGTACTCTTTCCTGAGAAATTATTAGAGGATGTTGAGGTATACCCTGAAAAAGATTAAGGGATCTAGGAAAAAGGGACTGCAAGCCCAAAGGGACAGCAATGACAAGGGATGTCCCAAAATGGACACTACACCTAACACAGAGAAATTGTCCAGATGGGAGCAGGCCAGGACACTCCTAGGGACCCAAAAGAACAAAGTTGAGAGACTACCTGGTGCATTTGAACCTACTGTGAGGAGATATAGACAACTGGGCAGAGAGAATTGGGGGCCAAATTAGTGACAAATATATAGAAAATTAAGCAAGTATAAAAAGTAAAATTAGTTACCTCATCGTAACCACAAAGAAAATGCACATGAAAAAGAATAGCATATTTGACATGGCCCATTCAAATATTATGTACATGGTTATAATACTAAAAATGGAGCCAGCCAAAACTTATGACCTAACTGTTGGGAGACAGGAGGATGAGATGTGGCTGCAGGAGTGTGTGTGACAGAGGGGAGGGCTGGGTGTGGCAGATACACATTCTTCATGGTAGAAGTCAGTGGACAATGCCTCATACTGAAAATTCAAGCAGCAACTGAAGTATGTTATTTAGAGGCAAGGAGTAAATGCCAAAAGATTAGCTAACACAGTTAAAATTGTTTGCCATGGGTAGCAGGACATTCAATACAGTGTGGAAAGAGATTACTGGATTTTGCAAAACAATTTATCTATATACCATAAAATTGATCCTTGGGGATCTGGGTCTATTTCAGAGTTCAAGATCCACCATCACAATCAGGATGCAGAATAATTTTATGACCCTCCATAGTCCCCTGTGCTACTTCTCCACGATCTATCCTCCCCATACCCCAGGCCCGGCACCCACCGAGCTACAGATGCCACGGGCAGTGTGTTCTAGGCAGAGGGAAGAGTGACTAGCTGAAGAGCTGGGCTCTATATGAGCACAGCTGAGTGAGACCCACATACTACTGATGACCAGAATCTCTGTCCTGTGCCTCTAATGGGCCCTGGGCACCCACTGGGAGGCAGGCTGCCCTGTAATGGTACCATATGGGATCTCAGAGGTGATAAGATGAAAGCCACTCAGGAGCATCTCGAGTCTGAGCTCCTTCAGCAGAAGAACAGGGCTTTCTGTAACAATACATCTTCCTCTTGGCCTCACATGCTCTTTCCTTTCCACACAAGGTGCTCTCCAGCTGGGCTTCCACTGACCTACTCACGTGGTGAGCTTTGTACGCTGTGTGAAGACTGGCCACTATCCTATTTCAACTCCTTAAGTATGCTGTGGGGATTGTCGTCACTTGAGTTTCCACCCAGAAAAAAGAACTTAAAAATCCTAAAGGAAAAACTGTGGGGACAATTCAGTTTAGAGGAATGGTTCTCAATGCTCCTAGTATACCCACATTGCCAAACAAAACAAGCTTTTAAAGTTACAGTAGGTCCCACCCTCCAGATTTGGTTCCACTTTGTCACCAGTGAAATAAAAGCCCTGGATTTTTATTTTGCTTGTAAAATGCTATAGAGGGTTCTAATATACAACTGAGGCAAACAACCACCAATTTAGGAGAAGTTATCTCACATCTAAGTAAATTTTTCACAAAATGAAGTGATGTGATGATTCCCAGGATGAGTTTTTTTCAGTAAGCTCCCTTTGCGTGTAAGATTCAACATATACAAGGTCTGTCCAGAAAGTATCAACCGTGCAAACTGTTTTAATTATATTGACACTGACTTGATACTCTCGGGACAGGCCTTGTACATATAGCCCTATGGCAATCCAGTGTGAATTCCAGACACTTCAGTCCTAAGAGCTGACATTTTAAAAACACTGGGAAGATGAATGAATTCCTTACCTTCCTTCTTGTCCCTGATTTCCTTGCTAATTTACCTGTTATTGTCCTACCAGGTGAACTGGGGGACTTGTTTACATGACACCAGTGGTTAGGGTCAACCCAGTTTAAATAGGCTACTGTGTTGCACACAACAGACAGGATAATGATTTTGACCTGACAACTGAAATGCTACTTTAACAACGAGTATCGTTATTCTGACAACTCTCTGGGGCTCCAGCAAATGAACTGAACTAGGTTTAAGAACAGAAAAGAATCCCTACCTAGAACCTTTACATCACCAATACTTCCTTTCATATTTACTCTCCTTGGGCTAAAAAGCCCAATTAAAATTGGTAAATAAATATGTTTATTTAATAGATAATTAAGGAGTAATTAGTTTATCCTTTTAGAATTACATGCCTATTTAGAAATAGACATACCTGATACTTTCGATGACTTTCCACCCTCTATTATCATCTTGGCTTGCCAAAAACAAAGGCTTTTAATGATACAGTTACTCTGAATATCTTGCCATGGATTATAAAAAATTGTTAGTGTTTGCATGCTTTTTGAAATTCTGCCTTATGGACACTATTACTTCCCCCGAGGATCTTTAATTGGTGGTTACAGACTTAGAAAGTTGAACTCCAGCTCTGTGCGTTAAGATGAGCCAAAGCTGGGCCATTAAAAAAGTCACATGGAAATTACTCCTGGCCAGAAACAGAAGATGGATAAAATATGTAGATATTTTGTTTATGGGTTTCCTACATGTAATCAATCTGGGCGGCCGATACTTTAGAACACAGGTCCAAGATACACCTTATGGCTGGAATCTGTCTTCCAAATTCAAAACATGCTCAGGTTTGAATAGAAATGGCAGGTCAGGAAATTCCATCTCATTTCCCCATCTGTGGCATTGAGAAAGGGGCAGCTGGTTAGCTCAGTCACGAGAGCAGAGTGCCTCGTCTAGCAGAATTTTCTGGGTGCACGCGCTCACGTGGACAATTCCGAATTGTGATAAATGACAGAGCCAAGAATGAAGAAGTGAAGGCTAAATGAGCCCAATTAGAGGCATGCCTTTCATACTTGGCCAGAACCTGAAAGCCTGGACCAAGCCAAAGGCCCAAGGACCAAGCTGCGTTTCCTGGCACAAAATAAAATATATTTCCGAAAGCAATGGAAAAACAAAAACATTAATTAGGAGCGCTTGATTAGGTAGCCTTTGATCATGAAGTCTTGGTATACCTTGAATTCTGTTCCGTTTTTTGTCTCTTTTAGTCTTTTGCTTGATTATTAAAGATTTTTTGTATTCCTATAAAAGTTTCTTTGTCCTTGCCAAAAGTATAAATGAGAAATGGCTGTAGAAGCAGGCATGGTTAAGGGAGAACGTACTATATTAAGAAATCTAAAAGAACACTGAAACCTAGAGACACCACCTATTATATTTGTATTGTTAGGACAGAGGAAGAAAAGGAATATGGAGAAGAAAGGCAGCACATTTATCTTGTTAAAAATACAAAAATATTCACCAGCCCTGTATATTCCCATGACCCCTATAATTTACTCTTAGTTTAGATTTTGACATTTTCATTTTAGACTCCTATTATATCTTTGATGCTTCAGAAGTTGGCTTAACCTTCACTAGGGTGCCCACTGGTTATTTGATTCAAGGCTGCCTTCTAGTAGGCTGTAAGTAAGCTCCATGAAGCCAAGGTCCTTGTCTGTTTTTGCCCCTCTGAATGCCTAGGCACATAGAATATGCTCAGTAAATATTTATAGGAGCAAGGTGAGAGGAGGAAAGGAAACGGATTAAGCCTAAGTTGATTAACATGATGCATTAGATGTGGCTTTGTTATCAGTCACTCTCTCCCTAGATTTGACATGAAGACCTCTAGGTGGTTTGCCTCACATAGGATGCTGTGTCTCATCTTGATGTTGTCACACACTTTACACCCTCTGGTGGACATGCCCCTTCTCTTCCTAATTCATCTGGTGGTGAAATCATAGGTTCCATCTAAAAACCCTTCCTGGATGCTAACATCCTGAAATCAGTGTTAATCCTTCCTCTGTTTGTGCTACCTGTTACTGCTTGGGATTTCAATGTATGGTTTACACGTGAACTCCTTATAGGCAAAGACCGTGAGTAGCTTCCGTATTTCTGTCTTTCCCTAGAAGAGAGTACACAAGACGTTCATTCAATGTTCATCCGTGGGTTGTTCAGTGAGCACAGTTGTAAGCACTGAGACACAACAGTTCACACAGCAGATTTTTAAAACCCTGTCCTTGTGAAGCTGGTATTCTAAGTGTGGGTGAATGACAGCAACCAAAATTAATAAATAAAACACATAAAAGAATTATGGGAGAAAAGTCAGGGAAGGATGAGAACATACGTACGTATGTACGTATGCTCACGTAGTAAGAAGAATATGGGAGGGCGATACTCCTACTATAAGGAACTGCAAAGGCCTTGCAGTACCCATGTGTGTCTGGCTGTCTGGAACACTCATGGAATAACAAGGAAATGAGTACAGAGGACCAGAAGGAACTATGGGGAGAATAGTAAGAGATAAAGTGAAAGAGGGGTGTGGGGATGTGGCTGGTCAGACCATGGGGACAGGGCTCTCTTAGTCCATTGTAAGAACTTTGGTTTTAATGCTGAGTGAAAACAGAAGACATTGGATAGATCTGAACGAAGGGGTGGTAAGATCCAGCTCCAGCTGAACAGGGTTGTTGAGGCTGCTGAATTGGGAGCAGGCTTTGAGGGAGCAGGGATGAATCAAGGACACAAGTTAGGAACCTACTTATTGCAATACTCCAGGGGTGAGATACTAGTGTTTCAGATGAAAAGCAGAAGGTATGTAAAAAGTGGTTAGATTCTTGATAAATTTTGAAGAAAACATACCAGCATTTGGGTGTGAGATGGAAGAGAAAAAGAACAGTCAAGGATGGTTCAATGACCTGGAGCTGAAGGGTCTTGGGACTGAAAGATGAAGAAACTCTTACTGGAGAAATGGAAGATGGTGAAAGGAACAGGTTTAGCAGTAAGTTGGGAGGTTAAGATGGAGAAGTCCATTATAGATCATAGTGGTGATGTTGGAATAGGCAGTTGGGGAGATATGGGTCTGAAATGAAGAAGAGAGAAATGAAGGAATGCTATTTAGAAGTCTGACATGAAATACTATCACCTAAGAAGCATAGATAGAAGAGCAAGAAAACCAAAGGACTTGGCCCTGGAGTTTCCAAGATGTCTAGGTGATGAGGATGAACCAGCAGAGGACAAAGAGGTAGCTAGTGAGAGAGCAGAAAAACCAAGGAAGTGTGGTTCCAGAAACCAAGCTATTGCAAAAGAGGATGGCATGGTCCACCATGTCAGGTAAGAGGAGGATGGCAGATCCAGCCTGGATTTAGCAGCATGAGTGAGGGTCACTGACACAACTGGTGATCTGACATGTCTAGTTTGGGGTGACTGATGGACACATGACTGCAGTAGGCTTCAGTTGTTAGAAGACAGCATGTTTACACAACTTCTTCAAGGAGTTTTGCTATGAAGAAAAGGAGAAAAATGGGACAGCTAGAGGGGAAATGAGGTCAGCTTTTTTATAGAGGGCAGAAATCACTATGTCTTGTATGCTTATGGTGTTTCATTAGCATGAGGATGAGTAATGAGGAGAGAGGAAAGGGTTGTTGTGGCTGAGTTGGGTGGGGGAGGGGAATGGGGTCCAGCACCCAAGTTGGGCGTGAGGCATTGCTAAGTGTAATAGGGAAAAAGCAGAGCAGGTCAACATGCGAGTGGTGGAAGTGTGGTGGTGGGAGCTCTAGAAAGTTCTCTGTCTTTATTTTCTCAATGAAACAGGGAGCAAGTTGATGATAGAAAGTAAGAGTAAGGATGGTAAGAGGTCTGGCGGGAGAGGAGCTGGTGTGCAAGTTTTTCAGAAGAGTAGAAGAGCAAATGGAAGAGGGATATTTAGTATGATTTCTGGGCAGCAATGAGAGTCAGTTGACCATGAATTTGGGGAGAAACTAGTCAGCAGGGATTTGGCCCAGTTCAGTTTATGAATGTAGGTGCAGGAACAGCGAGATGGATTATCCAGGTTTGACGACATGCCAGGCAAATATGACAAATGTTTATGGAATCAGATTGAACTAGATTTCCTGTCACCTCTTAGACTTCAGTTTTCTCTTGGGTTCACATGTCTGTCCCACCCAGGTTCTGTCATCTTCAAGGCAAAACCCACAATACCCGGGATTCTGCAATACTCACCGCCCTTCAAATCTGTGTTTTAAAAAATCAAACAACGCCTTTTGCATCATATCTGTGACCTGGAATTGAGCAAGCAATAAATTAAGATACAATAAAAAATAAAAAATATTACTGTTATGATAAAATAATCAGAATGCCTGAAAACTTGAGCTTCCCATTTGGAAAAAGCAGCATGAGAGATCACCCCATCTTTCTGGTCTGAGTTCCAATGCAATGGCAACTAAAAAGTCAAAGCTCTCTGAATTTATTCTGATGCTTTAAGGACAATACATCCCAAGTGTGCTCCATCTGATACTATTTCCCTGAACTGAATAGACCGTAGCTAGCAGAAATCTTTAGAGCAACAACAGCCAAGAAAATAGAACAAAACAGAAAGCAATGTACAGTATGTCACAGCCTGAAAAGCAACAGGCTTTGCTGGCAGGAGCTCTTGAAGTTCTAAATTCAGGAGTCAGGAGAGGGAAGTCGAGTCTCAAAGCAGTTCAGCACGCCGAGGTCAAGTGTGCCCCAGCAGGCAGCTACTTACCTCGTACCCTTTCAGAGAAGGGCCCACCAAGACCACGGGTCGCATTGAAGGTACCACATCATAGGGGGGGGTGTGCTCTGTCTGGGGAGAGAGGAGATGACTTCAGCTAGTTAGCAGGCAGTGGGGACTTAGGTATTTTGCATAAAAACTGTTCTTTCTAAACTTAGTGCGTTGATTTTCCTAAAGTTTTCAAGTTATTAAATGGCCTACAGTTTTTTTCCCTCCCTCTTTAGGAAATGCTACTAATGATTAGTTCCTAAAGCAGAGGTGCTGCTTTTGGATGAAAACTAGTTGGTAGAACAGATAGAAACATGCCTCATGCAGTATAGGTGCTTTAGGCTTAACTGGAGTTAAAACTGCTTTTCAGATGCATTGGGATTCTCTGAAGAGCCACATTGTCAGACCTAACACGGTTAAGTACGAAGAAAAGAATGGTCTCATTCCCTTTGCATCTTACCTGTATAAAACCTAGTTTCAAACCACTGTAACTCTCATTACCAGGTACTTGAACAGTCTTACTTTGCTATAAGAGTGTCAAGTAGCAGCCATACTTGTTTCAGTAAATAATAATCAGGATTACTATCTATAGCTTAGTGATTAATATTTTTGGATTTTGGTCTCCATATCTTGAAACGTAAAAAGCAAGCTTTATGTGTCTTGGAGAAAAGGAAGATACTGTGTGATAATCAAGCCTGTTTCAGTTGCCTCAAAAGGTTCGTTATCAACTTGCATCTCTAAAAAGCTTCTCAAGAGCCTATAGTGGTGTTTCTGTTATATAACTAACTCATGGCTTCCCCCAATAATTTCTCTTTCTTTTCTTTTTTTAAAATTTATATTTAAAGATTGTATTTATTATTTTCAGAGAGAGGGGAAGGAGAGAGGCAGATAGGGAGAGATACATCAATGTATGGTTGCCTTTCACCTGCCTCCAGCCTATGGACCTGGCTGGAGACCTGGCTTGCAACCTGGTTATGTGCCCTGGCTGGGAATCAAATCAGCGACCTTTGGGTTCGCAGCACCTTATCCACTGTGCCACCAGCCAGGGCCTAATTTCTCTTTCTTTCAGAAAAGTAGGGGAAGGAGCTAAATTTGGTAGGAATTTCTAAAACTTTCTAAATGCTTGAGCTGAACTGCTTCAAATAACCAAAATAAATATTTGGAAAACTAATACTGTTTGTTGGATATTAAAATTTCTGTTTTGGTAACAAAAAATGTTATGATGATTCCCAAAATGACATTTTTAAATGCAGGCGAGAGAGTGCCTTAGCATTGAGGTAAACACATCATTGTTAAATGAATTTTTCTGCATTAAAGAGCACCTGAAAAAATATTAAGAATTTCTTTTCATAACATACTTTTCAACAGAAAAGTATTCTTTAAACTATTTTAAGAATTTGATAGTGATATACAAATATAATTTTTGCATTAGCCTGTTTCTCCAGAACATTTTATTGATGCTTAAAAGTGCTCATACAAACTTTTTGAATTCAATTAAATTTAGCTTGCTTAAGGGGGGAATTAAAGACCATTTCAAATTTTAAAGCTTCTGTCTGAGAGTTCAGTAATAGTCTGAGACTGATATGATCAGAGGGAAGAAAGTATTACTGTGATTGTGCTGTCAAATTTTACTTCTTAAAATTGTACCTACTATTCAAAATTAATTTTAAAAGCCACAATAAAGGTAGAATACATTTTCAAACAGAACAAAATTAAAAACCAAGACAAACATAATACAGTGACAGCACAAATGCCACAAAAGCACCACTCTAAAAGCAACCTAAAACACGGAGAACAATGTTACACTAAATCTCAGGTTTTCTGTTTGTTTTTTTGTTTTTTGTTTTTTGAACTCTACACTAGAGTTGACCACATAATCAATAACATAAGAAGAATGAATACCAGTGCCGAAGGCATCATAAGCATATTTATTAAATTATTATTTATACCACTTGGAATTATACTGAAAATGTTTAGAAGCCAAGTCTTTATATGTAAGAATACCTTTTCCACCATTGTAATTAGGAATGATAAATTGCATGCATTTTAGTAACAGCTACCAAAAATTTTTATTTTAAGCCTTTAAGTATTAAGTGGCCCAGTATTTGACAGGTCTTTGGTTCCTTCAGTCTGTGACTGCTGGTAATCAGCTTAATCAGTAGGGTAGCTACAGAAATTACCTTATTTGATGGAATATTGGTACTTTGTGCCCTATTGATAACAACATCATCATTTTTCTTCTACCCTTTTCTGCCAACTTTATGTTGTTTGAGTTCTTCAGTGGAAAAATTGTGATAAGCATTTTTAAAGTTTTGGGATATATAAGAGTAAGAAAACTTAAAAAAAATCTTATCTTGACTAATATGGTTTTAGTTCATACTATTGCTCAGTAAAGCCCAGAGCAGCTCAGTTAGCAATGTTGACTTTCTAGACTTCTGCACTGTTAGTTACTTGGCTGTAAGTTTTCACTGTGACAAGAAGACAGGACCAGAGTAATGGGCTGGGGCTTCTGTGTTTACACAAATAATCCAGATGTTTTCATTTTTTGCCTGGAGTGTTGAGGTCTTCCATTATTAAAGTAACCACAATTTATTTTAAAAATAGCAACTTCACAGTTCTGTACCTGACACCCCACTGATGACTTTAATGCCCCTCCACAGAGCAAAATACTTGTGTGTGGAGGAAAAGAGGTCAGGACAGGGAGAGTTCAGAGCAGAGCAGGCTGCACTCTGCAGCTGTGCCCCATCACATATCTATGGCTGTGCAGGATGTGGTGACATGGGGAAGTATGACTATAAAGACAGCAGAGTATGTTGTGGAAAGTGGTGTGCAAAAGAAGGGAAGGAATGGACATTGGTGGGGAGACAGCCTTCAGAAATTAGGCTCTGAAGCTGCAAAATGTGCTGAAAGGAACTAGACTTTGTCTGGAGTAAAGAGAGCTCAGGACTACCTACGGGACCAGGAGCATCACTGGGTAGCATCTTGGTTGGCCCGTGGCAAAGGCTGTGCACACGGCCACCGCCCCACTGTCCAACAGGTGAGATGCTGAATCTGACTGGTGCAGGAGGCAAGAACATTGGGAGAGTATTTACATATGACAATAGGAAAAACTCACAGTAAACCGCCAAAACAAGCCTGCAGTTTTCCACTGGTCTTGTTCATCTGCAGATTTTGCACCTAATGGATTAGAAGTTTAAATACTGACTAAATTAAGACTTGAATAATTTTTTTTTTTTTAAGTACAAGCTATGTATCTGGATATCATAAATCAGAATCTAATAATGGTTTTCATATGCTTGACTATAAGTTAACTTTCCAGAAAAAAGAAAGAGACAAAGACAGACAGAATAAGCATGCACAATAGAGGTGCATTATATGGCGTTGTCAGTGTTTGACACCCTTGAAGGTGTAAACAGGTTCCCTTGGTGGTAGGTAGTATTCCATCAAAAAGGATAAGTACTGTAATGGTGCTTTCACAGGTCACTCACTGAATTTAGTTGGTTTGCAATGCATGGACTCAATCAGCTGTTTGGTAGGTTGTTTTCTGAGGACAGAAATGATTGCATTTCATAGAACCGTGGGATCGAATGCTAATGATGCCAGTGGCAGGACGAACACAGCTAATGTCAGTGTAGACTTACCGATTTCTGCTTCTGCTTAGCTACAGCAGCGTGGAAGAGAAACAAAGAACAACAAGGCATGCATGTTATTGGCTTATCAAGGACGCAGACAGTCAACAGGACTAGAAAGGTGACGCAGCGCAGTTGAGCAGGTGGACAGATGGGAGCTTGGAAGCTCATGTTACCTTCTTAAAGAAGGGCATTCTTTTCTCTTTGGAGTGGGGTGACGTTACACTGTTTGCACTGGGTTTGGGGGAGCGGTGGTTTGCTGGAATATCATTTTCTTCTGCATCTAAGCCAGTAGCATCTATGTCTATAGCTATATACAGACAAACAATTCAAAAATCATCAGGTAGACAGGAGAGGAAAAAAGAGGTTATAAAAAAAAATAAAAGCAAATAAAATTAATCTCAGTAAAAGATCTATCAAGAATGTTCAGCACAGTAAACAAAGTAAAATTTAAAGGTAAAGCATGTTAAGAATACAATTAATTAAACCTAACAAAACTGAAAGTTTCCCTTAGGTTATCTTGTTTGTTTGATCAATTTTACACTAGATCTCAAAAACTATTTTTAGAGAAACATTTTTATTCTGTAGTTTCAAATATAATATTGATATTTTCCATATCAATGTATGTAATTATGGTACAGAGTATTTTACTTCATTTCAAACAATATCTTAAACCAACTTTTAGGTAATAAGCAACTCCAACATGCCTCAGATTTTTTATTTTCCTTGGTTTTGTGTGAACACAGGGCAATGTGAAAAGGTTCACTCAAAATGCAACAGTCATTTAAAGGAAAGAGAGAATAGACTATCCTAAATTCAAATCACACAAAGAAGTCATACTCAAAGGAAATGATTAGGAAGGGTTCTAGAAAGGGCAGGATTAAAATGATTTCAAGATTACATGAGCACCCTGATTAAGGGACAAGCCTGATTGAAGACTTAGGGCAATACTGTATCCAATGATCACCAAATGACATGAGTCTAATAAAGTGACCTAAGGAGATTTCCAATGATTTCTGTAAAGCCACTGGATTTAATACAAGAGGTGTGGGGTGGCGGTGGGGCACCCCTGATGTGTAGGATGAGAGGTGTAGGTTTGTGGCTTGATGTGCTTCCACTTCTAAAAATCTTTTCATTGGGAATATATTTCAGTTAAAAATTAAGTTTTAAATTAAAAGAAAAAAAAAAGAAAAAAAAGATAAATACCGGTCATTTCATGTCGAAGTTTATAAAATGCTTCCATGTGCAATTACTAGAGAATTTTACCAACTGTTAAAAGAGCTGAGAATTATTTTAAAAATAATCTTTGACTTTCTTATTTTTAATTTGTAGAAGACAAACTCTTAAAGAGTTTGAGGGACTTGTTCTTTGGCAAAAACTCAGCAGAGCCAGGACTTAGAATTTGGTTCTCCTGCCTCTGGGAGTCCGTCCCTCTTTCTGCACCAGGGCCACTTAAGGCAAGGTCCCTTCTCAAAGCAGCGGCTCTCCAGTTCCCTTTGCTCCCTGTGGGGGCCTGTCCCCAGTGTCAGGATGCAGAAAGTGTCCCAGAGCTGAGCTCACCAGCAAATTTTTCTATGGTTAGGCTGTGGTCAAGTAGAGAAGAAGAAAATCTACTCACCCCAGGCAAGCATCATAGCATCATATTACACATATTGCCCTCCTACTGAAACCACAGCACATTCAGATTTAAGGAACAAATGACCCCCTTGAAAACACAGGCAGCTCAGTGCTGGGAAACCACTAATTACCCTTCCCTGTGATACGCAAGCTGAATCAGTGCTTGCGACAGCCTCCGCTAACCTTTTCAAACGATAGGGGATCATCTGACAGGAGTCACATTATTTTTCAATTCTGAAGTTATCACAGCTGTTAGATAACTTAGCCTTTTGAAAACGAGGCTCTCTGGTTTAATTGTTCCTTTTCATTTGATTAGGTCAAAAGCCTGTGGTGATGTGTAAAACCTGGCATTATTTGCACAGTATTGCTAACATCAGCTATTGCCTAAGGCATAAAGGTGAGGCGTGATTTTTCTCTCCAGTGAAGGCAATAATGGACTGAGTTAATTCCACAAGTTTAGTTAGACTTACCTAGTAGACATGGTTTTCTCTTTGCCATGTATGCATCTTGATGAACAAAATGGTTCAGCCCATAGTGTGCAATGGAAACATTATAACATGTGCCCAGAGTTTGGAATCGATGCTGACTTTTATAGCACCCTATAATGTTTACCCTTGAACCCCATTTTAATAAATAGGTCATTCGTGTCTTCCTGGGTATGACAGTGAGGATCTGGCTTACTTTTTCACTATTTCTATACTACATCTTAACCAACATCAGCTAAGTTTCCCTTCTGGTGGTAAATTCCTGTATATATTTCCCTTTCTCATCTTTCATTGGGTTTCCAAAGCCACTTTCAAGGGGCAATACCTGCTGAGATCCTTCTTGAAACTGAAACCTACTTGCATGTCACAGTTGACAGGGATAGCAAAGTTCATGAATTGGATTTTATGATTTACCCATAAATTCAGACCTACTGTGCTCAGATGAATGTTTTACTTTTTAAAGGAAGACTGGAAATACATAAAAACTTTAGCTGTGACATTGCTCAACTGTTTGGCTCCCCGCTACACACAGCCTAAGTCAGGCTCGAAATTAACCTGCATTTGGTCCCAGAGGCTCAAACCCCCAAAGTTGGAAACATTCCAACTTACTTAGTTCCGACTTCTGCTTAACTTTAAACTAAAGCCTTGTGGGTTCATTCTGAAACACAGATAATTCTAAAACATTTGGCCACTTTCAAAACACTTAAACACATTAAAGAATTAGGAAGCATGTTCAATCCTATTCATAGTTCTGTACACTTTATTTGATTCACTAGTTCTCCTTATGTGGAGAAACATAACCCCTGTTTAATTTCATACTTACATTTGCACACCTTGGCGAACACAGCTATTTACTTGGGAATAACTGCTTCTATAAATTGGAAATTAGTTTCTTTTATTCTTTCTCACTAGGGTGCACTTTATTTTTTATGGAGCACCTTGGGGACATTTTTTCCCCCTGAGATTTAAGTATTCATTTAATTTAGACGTTTGGGTCAAGTGAAGTGGCTCATGGGGGTGGCACATAAGTGTGCATTCCTATAGGTATGGGCACACATCGCACAGCTAGCTACCACCCCACTGCCCAGAGAGGAAGTGGAAACATTTCCTTTTCCAAATCCCTGAGGATCTTCCAGTATAGTTTAGGTAGATGCTTATATTCTTTGGTCCAGCCATGGGTGAGGAGAACTGTCAATGGGGCTTCTGGGAATCAAGGATGAATACTGCAATTGCAGACCAATCTGCATTCGAGAACTCAGACAGCTTTCCCTCCAAGTGGGCGGGGGCCCCTCTCTGTAGAATTTTCTGCAATTTTCCTTTAGAGAGGTTGGGCTATGAATACAAAAAGCACACCAGGATTCTGATGTGCCTGTAATACATTTTGTAGGTGGTTAATATCTCCAGTCCACTCAGACCTGCATCTGTATAAACTTGGGTGAAGGTTTAAGTCAGCTTTATGACATGATACTTGTAATCAAACTTTAGTAACGATACACATCTAACTACAAAGATAAAATGTCATTTTACAAATACAGAGACTTACTCTTCAAAATGCACCTACTCTCAGCGTAGTGCCAAAAGGACAAGGAGGCTGCAGGACGGGTACAGGGGAAGGAGCCTCCGTGGCCTGCAGGACTAGGGCTGCCAGCAACGGGAGGAGCCCCTGCTTTATTACATTGCGATGTGGCATCGCCCCAGTTTGGGGGCCCAGTCTCTAGCCTCTGGAGTCTCCTGACAGTGTTTAAAATATACAGGAAGAGTATAAGGTTTATATTATAATCCCTACAACCTGACACTTTTGAAAAGAAGCTCAGATAAACCTCCTTTCTCCTGTGCCTTCAGAAAAGATCTACTCCCTGCTGGTCAATGAAAGATGTAAGCCTCACATAATACCTAAAAAAAAAGGCTTCCATTTTTCCTTTCAAACATACCATTTTACTTAATTTTGAACAACTTAGCATTACTCTGAATGATAAGTACGTGGTTTTGAAATCAACATGCATCCTATAATGATTTAATTCTTACTGTATTTACATCTTGCTCATGTGAAAAATCCTATGTCCTCTAGTTTTTACTAAGAAGCCCTTCCAACATCTGAAATGAAGAGTGATGATTAGTAAGAGGGGAGTTCTGTTCTTAACACAGCAGTCAAGGTGGAGAAGCAATCCCTTAACTTCATAGATGCACAGTTCTATGTACTTGACCTCTTCTGCCTTCAACTTCCTGGAAATCAGGTACGGAATCTTCTTGCCCCTGCCAGCCAAGACTTATAATCTTACTGGGACTCTGAATAGCATCTCTTGTCGAACTCAGACTGACCATGGGCTGTCATGCAATTTCACCGATTAGCCTCCTACTTCTATGGAACCCCAAGTTCTACACAGAGTGGTAGATCTGACACATTTAGCAAGTAAAAATTCAGTTAGGTTTGAATTTCAAATAGCCAATAAGTAATTTTTTAGCATTAACTATATTTCCTGCAGTATTAACGTATACTAAAAAGTTACCTATTATTTACCTGAAATTCAAATTTACCTGGATGTTCTTTATTTTATTTAACAAATCAAAGCATAAATCCACTACGTTAACAGTGGTTACTCTTTCCACAAGTATTTTTATCTTTTTTTGATACTTCACATCTTCCATATCTTTCACAGAGATATAACTCATGTCAGGCCTATGGTTCCCTCATTTCGTTTTCCTTTCCTCACCTTTCCAAAGTTTTCATTCTTCTTCTCTTTTTACTTAACATTGAGGCCTACACTTCACAGGCACCGTGACTGTTAATGGGCATTCACCCATTGAGTGCCCATGGTAATGTGCCAGCACCATGGTGGAGGTGAGGGGTAAGAAGTTCAATACAGTTATCACTTTGATCATTAAAGCAGTTGATAGTGCACACAATGACATATTTACTTTATTTTCCAAAGCCAGAAAAATTTTCTCCCAGATTCTTCCTAACTGTACATGGGCACTCTTATTTCTGATCCCTTTTAACACTTCTAGGGTTCACACAAGGATTCAGTGCAATGTAAATTCACACAAGGAGGCAAGACTGAAGACAGCATGAAATGCAGTATGTAAATTGTTCAACACTTATCACCTACTTACCAGAGGATGGAGGCGTAGATTTTCTGGAACTAGGTACTATGTCACCCAAACTGGATGATGAATTTCCTCCTGATTTACTGGAGTAAAGCAAAAATTTATATTAAATCTGACACCTCGGAGAGGAAAACATTTGTATTGCTCAGTAAACGTGATTGTTCATTGTGTTTTTATGGAATTTTAAATGTGTCTTCCCTACAAGGAGGCAAACAGTGATTTCCCAGAGGAGATTCCTGGGTACTGCGGACAGCCATGTAATAGTCTCTGTTCCAAATTCAAGGTTTAGTTTTAAACAGCCTTGGGGGAATAGAAGAGAACTCAGTAATTTCTGCAGCCCTCAAATTTTCTGCCAGGATCACAGGTAGATCACAGCAGAGATTTCCTTTGCTTCTATCTTAGAGACTCTCTGAAGTAATGTAAACTTGTTTCCTTTTTATTTGGTACCTGCTCCTCTGTCTTAGTTTGATTATTTTTGGTATACTAAGATTAAAGGGACTTCAATTTTCATGACCGATCTATACAGAAAAACTCAGCAATACAAAATCTTGCTAGCCTTTAAAATGAAGGAACACAACAGAGTGTTGTAGGTATCACTGAACCCTCCATTGTATCTAGAACATTTCCAAAGTGTGGTTAACACCGAGGATTTAACTTGGTTAATTTAGGGATGATCTGAAGGGCATATACTGCAGAACTACCAAATTCTAAAGCTTTATATAAGACATGATTCTGTGTCTTAAAAGGTTTGGAGTCAATATTAAAACAACATCTATGTTTTTACCAGTGTTGCAGCTCTCTAAATAACATTTTACAAACTTGCCCCTCATAAACGAAGATGGAAAAGAATATCTTAAGAGTGACATGAAGTTTCAGGAGGACAGTTTTATTGACTGAAGTTTATTATCACAGCCAAACCAGGGTTTGGCTGAAATAATTGCTACATACAGTATCTATGTATCAAAGGGAAGTATTTACCTATGTAAACAGTACTACAAAAATGCAAGTTCCATTAAAATAATGATAGCAGGTTGAATTTTATCACTAATAAACTGGGAATTTTTTTTTCAAAGATTATATTCATTATTTTTAGAGAGAATGGCAGGGAAGGAGGCAGAGAGGGAGAGAAACATCAATGTATAGTTGCCTTTCACCTGCCTCCAGTTGGAGACCCGGCTGGAGACCTGGCTTGTAACCTGGTTATGTGCCCTGACTGGGAATTGAACTAGCAACCCTTGGGTTTGCAGGTGCCTATCCACAGAGCCACACCAGCCAGGGCCTAAACTGGGATTTTCATGCATAAAACAGACATAAAAAACCAGTATAGGCCTCTACGTATTTTTCAGATTTTTAAAGATACATCAGTACATTTAATAAGGATATCAGACAGTATGTAAAATAAATAAGAAGTGGTATTTGTAGAATCAGTCTCCAGTAGTTGTACAATACCCATTACCAGGCCAAAAACATTTTCTTCCAGAATTTTTCCTTTTTTAAAGTACCAAATCTAATTTCAGCTCAAGCATGGGTTTATGTTCCCTTTGCACTTTAAGAAAAGTCAAAGTATTATTTGAATTGTATAAAATTGTGTCAAACATTGTAAATAGTCAAAATGTTCAGAATGCAAATTTGTCCTTAATTTTTAATTCTATACCAACGCCACCTTCTTGAACTGTGCCGTAATTCTACGACTTTGGATTTCAATCAATTTTTACAATATATGTATGAGTTTTAAAATACTGCTGAATTCCAATTATGATCTCAAAACAAACCTCTATTTAAAATGTTAGAAGTCAAATGTCAGAACCTCTGAAAGGAAGTCAAAATATTTTCACTTATTTAGGCAAAAGCTTAGGTAAAGAGACAGGACAAAATGAAATCAAGGAAATAAAAAGAAAATGTATATGGTATGGGAAAAGTAACCTAGTTCCCTTAGACTAAACTATGAGGTGTTGCACTTTCCAAATGCAGAGTCTATACAGAAGTTTAAAAAAGTACAAGAACAAGTAATATATCTAATACACTTAATGATAACAGTTGGCCATAATAATGATAAATAATAATAATAATAATAATAATTTGTTCTGTGGTTGCTAGTCAGGTTCTGGCTATATGATTCATAGAGAGTGTGGAATTCCATTCAAGGTCAGGCCACCACTTTCTATTGTGTGACCTCAGTCAAGTTCCCTAACATTTCTTGGTCTGTTTCCTCACCTGAGCAGTGGAGGCTCTAATACACTCATTGTTCCCAATGTACCTGTAGAGCTGAGCTAATGACTAACATGAGACCAGGGATGCCCAGGTGGGAGGCAAAGGAAATGGCTTCCTTAACTATTTTTGCAAAAAAAACTTACCCCTTCCTATTCCTTTAGGAGTTTTTCTTTCTCAGCTTGTATATGAAGAAACAGAAAAAGAGACACAAGTCTATTTCTGCAAAAGCCTATTCTAAATTTTTTGCAATGCATTCTACAAAACACTATTCCTAAGCCATGAACCAAGAAAAATTTATGCAGGAAAAATATCCCCATCCCACTATCCAGATTTACAGTGCACATAAACATTTTAAAGGCTCTGAAAATATCCTAAAATAACTATTTACTGTCCTAAACTCATTTGACCATGGAACCTTCTTCTCAAGTGACTGGATGGGAAAACTCTAGAAAATGATGAATGAATTTTACCAAACTAAATCCAAAACAAAATGTCCCCCCAGCTGAAAGAACTTCAAACCTCAGCAAAATTGATAACAACAATGTCTGTGCCCCAGGAAAATGAAGCTTTTCCAAATTACAAGATTTTATTAACTGGTATTAAGATATTGTTATCAATATGGAAACTGGGAAAATATACACTTAAAACCACTAGCACACTAGAGATGGAATGAATAGCATCAGATCATCAACAACCCACAGGTAACATGCACATGCTTTGTTTATCTCCATGCCTCTACTTTTTTATGACTAAATGCATCAACCTACAATCCGAGAACCCCCGATAGCCCAAAGATGAATACAAATCAAATATACAGTGGAGGTCTCAAGAAAGAAAGGGATCCATCTGAACTAAAAGAGTCTGATAGTTATAAAATACAAGTTAAAGAAGATGGACATTTCATACCAAAAAGCATCTTCTATTTTACTTGGCGTGGATGCTTGAAAAAAAAATTCTTGCTAACACTAAGATGTTACCATTGACAAAGGATTTGCATCATTATATAAGCAAATAGAATATAAGCTTGAGAAAATAGGAGCTTAGTTAGTCACATGAATAAAAAAGACTTGTCCATATCACATCCTTTCACATAGGGAGAGGCATGCCATGTGCTTGGAGTTGGCTGCATAGGGTTTAATTATAAATTCACTCCATCTGAGTAGCTCTTCTAGTGATTCTTTTAGTTTAAGGCAAACCACTGCCAGAATGCTAGCAAGGGCTAGTCAGCCCCAGTCTGTTACATAACTCATTTACTAGCTATCTGAAAAGGCAATTTTAACTAGTTTCAGATTCAGTTTCCCTTTAAATGCTTAGCAGTGGGGAATACTGAAAATTGAGTTTCTCAAGTGAAAATGAAATCTAACAGGCCACAAGAGCAGCTCTCTGCCAATGATGTCAAAGGCTGTCATCTCTAACTAAAATATCTCCTGCCACATCAGGCAGCAACAGACATAAATTCGTCATCAGATTTGCTCAGTGCCAGAGTATTTTCAGCAAAAAATAAGGACTTGAGAATTTCCTTTGCACTGAAACCTGAAATTAATATTCTATGACCTTAGCTATTTTCATTAATGATAATAATTAATTTGATTTTCTCCCAAATTGAATGAAAATGAGATACAGGGATGAGCTGTTGGAAATGCAGGACTTGTGATACTATCAGTAAGCCCTATCACTAGTCCATTGGATAACATGTCATAAAGATTGTGGGATACAGCAAACCATAGCACTTGAGTGATTATGTGATCTGAACTTTCACACAAACATTTAATGTTCTCATACCTGGAGTAGAATTTCCCTTGCTTGGCTCTCTGTTCATGCTGTAGCCTCATATTTTCTAGTTTCACTGGGCTTGGAATGAATCCGATTTCACAGCCTTCTTTAACCAATCGCCCTATCCACCAGTCATTGTTAAATTTCTAAACACAAAATAGAATTGTTAAGATCAGTGCACAGAAGTTCAAAATCTCAAATGGGCCTTTTTCCACATTATCTACTTTCAGTGGAGAGAAGTATTATGGCAATTACAATGAACTATGCTTCAGCTGTCACAATTCAAAAAACCCTTAGGTTCATGGAATAAGCATGGAAAAGTAAGAATTTTTAGTTACCATGAATAAGTTGGCTAACAATTCAGACTGGTCTGAATTCTAGCACAGCTGCTGCTATCGACTTTTAGTAGGTTAACTGCCCTTCCTAATGAGAGACCATTAAGAGCTAAAGAGTGTTTGCATCAGAACACATTTTCCTTTGTGCAAACATGCTTATAATTAGCATAGTACGGTGTTCACAGGTGATTTCTCTGTTTCTGCTGATGCTAAAAATTTCTCTCTTGTGGATGGAATATTTACCCTAATCCTTTATGATTTGGTTTGATTTCCCTCAAGTAAATAGTATTTTTAAAAATCAGTTCTTGAACATTTTGAAGAAGATCCATTCTGGCTTCTTTACCTTTCATGGCAGAAAGAGATTCTTCTCCAAATACCAGCCATCACCAGGAGACCCTGGATTAATTTTATTGCCTGTCATGAAGTCAGAGTCCAGGCATGTCCTCACTTCTGAAAGCTTTCTATCCTTCCATACTAGCCAATATTTCATGTCTCTTTTAAAACATTGATGAAATGGAAGGCTCTAAATTCTCTGGGCTCTTTCAATAGGCAGTCATCACGTCCTTTGCTTGTAACCTTTAGTGCAGTGAACAGTTACATTTACATACTCTTCTTGGGAGATAATCACCCTGTAGACTCCAACTGTAAGTTCCTGCAAGTCTAGGGACACATCACGCTCACACACCTGGAACATCAGCCACTTAACACAGTATCATGCAAAGTGAGCATCTGATAAATGGTGACTCAAAATAAGCCTGCATTAAGGGTGAACTTGTCTACCTGACAAATCTGAGTCATTGTTAACTGCAAGGTGTTGATTTTTGGCATGGAAGAAAGGGATTTTCTTAACTGTTTCTTGTCTTCTTGGATTCAACTCCTCCCACTCTCCCTCCCACTGCAGAAATGGGTCAGGGAGGAGGTTTGGGCCCCAGTGGTCTGAGTTTAGCCACTGCCAGCAGAGAGGAGAGGTCATGAATTATAGATGACATTCTTATTACACCCTCCCCAGATGGCTAAACTTGAGATATAAGGGGAAAGCAACACACAAAGTTAAAAATTTAAATAAAAAGTATAAGTTAAGCATAAAAAGGGGTCCTCTCCTCCAATAGTTCCCAATTCCTGGGTCACAGGGCCCAGGGGAGCCTTGGGGTTATTGCAAGAGACCTGCAACTGCTTTTTTTTTTTTTTTTTTTTTATAAAGGTGATATTCCTATGAGAAAAGGTTGAGAGGCACCAATTTCATGTGTATGTTATATTACTGTGGCTCTATGCAATGCTATTTCACAGCAATAAGAAATAAATGATGCTGTGTGGAAAAAAAAATACCATGCAGACAGAAATTCAAATTATCTTCCTTACTTCCTTAACATGCAGAAAATCTTTTGCTTCAAATGAGATGGCCATGCCCGGCACCGGAACATCATCTTCATGGGCTGCGCTGTAGCTGACATTTGTCCGAACAGCAAATGCAACGGGCTTTGTCTAAGGAGGAATAAAAGGCAGAAAAGAAAAATAATAAGAAACAAGTGTTCCCTCCCTTCTCCCCTAAAACACAAACATACACTGGATAACTGTTATAACCATTGTTGTTTTTTCCACCTTAGTTTTTATCGCTAAAGAGCCTATTAGTATTCAATATACACGATACCTCTGCGCTCTCAGCTACATACCAGGCATTTCTGAACTCGAAAAAAAGCCACTGTTCTCACAGCACTTTGAGTAATGAAATATGCTTATAACTTGACCATATGTAGCAACAGGAAATCAGGAAATACACACAGAGATAAAATGTCCAGTTCTTTGGTGTCAGTGAAAAAAAGGCTTAGTCATGGCCACCCCTATCCAAAACATCTTTAATTAATAATGAATGACATAATTCCAAAAGGTACAATGTTCTGGATGAAAACAGAACCACTGACTATATTTGCTGATTTATACATAAGTGTTTGAGATAGAGGTATAGACAATACTTTTTTATCCACAGGTTAAAAAAAAACAAAAGGTTAAGCTCAGAAACAGTGAAAAGAGGCATTGTTCCAACTGGAATTGTGTTCCTTTCACATTATGGCAAATGAATTTCTTGTAGGCAGTTTCTCCCTACTCAAGACACTTCACCTGGACTTGTACAGGAGGATAAGGGGGAATTGGAATAGAGAACCTACCTTCGTTTCTAAATTTTCGGCAGTTAATCCAACTCTACCTGACTGCTGTCTGGGTTGAGGATAAAATTAAGAGCTATGAAGTCACCTTGGATCCATCCACAGAATGCAGATGGGCAAAAAGGCGCAAGTTCTGAAAATGTGCACAATCAGCATGAAACGATTTTTAAATGTTTGAAATCCAATTCTTGGTATCCTTTATGATTTTTAATGATATAAGACATGCTATTCCTCATATGGAAATATGGGCTTTAAAAAAAAGTTGCCCATAGTCCTACCAGTGAAACAATTCTTTTTTTTTTTTCCAATTTTAAAGATTTTATTTATTATTTCCAGAGAGAGAGGAAGGGAGAGAGGCAGAAATGGAGAGGAACATCAATGTAAGGTTGCCTTTCACCTGCCCCCAGCCATGGACCTGGCTGGAGACCTGGCTTGCAACTTGGTTATGTGCCCTGACTGGGGAATCAAACCAGCAACCCCTGGCTTCGCAGGCTGGCACCTTATCCACTATGCCACCAGCCAGGGTGAAACACAATCCTTCATAGCATGATAGTGTTTCCATTTTTTTCTTGAAATTTTAAAAAAATACATAGATTTTATTCCCATAGCCACATTCCTAATATATTTAACTTCAGTGCACTTTTAAATGTATTATAGCACTTTTCATGCAATATACTTCTTTACTTTATCATGTACATAATTATTTCAATTGGTCACCCTTTTTTCACATTAAGATTTATAATTTTTCCACTATGATTAGTATTCTGCTTTGAAAAATCATTGCACAAAATCTCTTTTTCTACCTAGAATTTTTACCTTGGGATAGATTCTAAGAGGTAGCATGAGTAAGTCCAAACTAAGTTCAAATGGGCTGCACTACTTTGAACTTAACCAGTAGTAGATGATGGTGCCCTTTTCTATAATACAAAGTCATAATCAGACTCAATTTTACTGCTAGAAATGATTTTCATGAGTAGATTCATCCATTACTCAGGAGAGGTCTGATCATAAAAATATAGGTGCAAGGTCTTTTACATGCTATCATGATCTTTCATTTCTCGCAGGGTCTTTTATTCCTTGCAGAATACAGAGATCACGTGTAGCATATATTTTTTCATCACTGGAAGATATAAATATTAAATGTACAACTCTACAGAGAAGCCCAAGGGAAGTTTCACGTCTTGTGTGTAATGATTAACTTTTCAAACACTGGGGTAGCATGAAGAGGGGACACTAATAAAAAAAAAAAAGAAAGAAAGAGGCAATGAGAAGTAGCCTATCATAACAGGTACTACAGGTAGCAATTTTATTTTCTGAGATTAAGACCAGTTCAGAATGTGCTTCCTTCCCTGGCTCATCTCTTACAACTGATATGCTACCATCAGATATGGGGTTTATACAGGAATCACCTTTATAGAACTTACAGGTAGGAAAGGAAGACCACAGAACCCCATCTGTCTGTATCTTCACTTCAAATTAGAATGGACAACAGTCAAAGTGGAGGGGAAAAATAGATGTAGCCAAGATAAGAGGGTTGATCAGCTTGAGACCAGGACCTCAGGATGCTAATGAAAGGGGCCAAATGACAATTCCATTTTTAACTCATTTGGGCTTTATCTAGTGCAAACAGTGTGCATATAACATGGAAGATATATTCCACATCAATTCCATTTGTGTGAGTTCAAGAACATGAGACTGTGAATGGAACTGGATTTAAATGCTATTCTGCTACATTCCTTACTTTCATGAACATGTTGGCTTATTGCTAAAATGAGAGTAATTTACTAACCTGGCAGGGTTGTCACGAGATGACAGAAAATGTAAGTCACAAGGCTAGGTCAATGTTTGGTATACAGAGTGTGCTTAGTGAATGGGCACTTGTTATATACCAAAAATAAATGCTATACATAAATTCATATTTCCGTATGTATTTCTCATCTATTAAGGCCTAGCACCAAGGATTTCCTCTGTGATCTTTCAGTGTAGCCCTCCTCAGACCAAACTAGTTACCACAGTTTAGCATTTGCCATAGGACCCATGCTGAATATAATACAAATATATTCAAGATGTTTTTCTCTACTAAGTCTTCTTTCCCAGCCTCTAAGATATGGAATATGGCAGGGTTTACCCATAATTATGTTTCCCCCCATGTCCTATTTCTTTAACTCTGATTTGCTTTGATCACCCTCAGAGTCCTTTTTCTGGCCAGGATGGGAGGGGTAGTCACCAACTCAAGTTCCAATGGAACTTTCCTGAAGGAATCTTTGAGTTTTTATCCTATGTAACCATTTCCATGTATCCTGCTTTCCACTGACATCTGCATTTGGAGCCCATTTGCAGTATGGTCAATGGCCTCACGGGACTTCCTCTCCTCAATCGGGCCCTTCCCCTGGTTCCCCTGCAGATGCTCACTCTCAGGCTGGAAGCCTGCCACGCTGCCTGGGTCTCCAGCATAATCACCTCTGCATCTGGGGCCCTGGGACATGGTTCACTCATTCCCTTTCACTCTCATAACTATCATAACAATTTGTGACTTATCACTGATTCTTGGGGCTCTTACGTCTTGAGGCCAGTGGCATTTACTCTCTATTTTTTGCTCCCTAAGGTAAAGCCAAGTCCTGAGAAGAAAGAACAAACAGAAGCCCAGGAACTGTGGCCTGCCAGAGGCCGGACGGGAACACCAGGGCAGAGTGGACTGTGGTGACAGACAGAGCTCTGAGACATGCTAGGATACAAGCAGTGTTCTGCGCCTTGCAGGAAGCAAAGCTGGTCCAGGCTCCAGCACCAAAAATAACGGTGAGTTCTGAGAAGTGGGTCTGCCTAGGTCATAGTTTCCCCTTCAAGTTGTTCATGCCTGTCCTCTAACTCCAGGGCCTCCAAGGTTTGTCTGAAAGACTTCCTTTCTGTTCCATTCCACCCATCTTGGCCGCTCACGCTCTTGTGCCAAGGCGAAAGGACCTGCTCAATTCCCTTGCCTTTTTTTTTTTTTCCCCTTAAATTTCATTCATTATTTTGAGAGAGAGGGGAAGGGAGAGAGGCAGAGAGGGAGAGAGACATCAATATATGGTTGCCTTTCACCTGCCTCCAGCTACGGACCTGGCTGGAGACCTGGCTTGCAACCTGGTTATGTGCCCTGGCTGGGAATCGAACCAGTGACCTTTGGGTTTGCAGGCTGGTGCCTTATCCACCGTGCTACCAGCCAGAGCTTCCATTGACTTTTTGGATACCTCTCATCGACATATGCTGCAGAGTGTGAGAGTGGCAGGTAAACCAGTCATGCTCTGTCACTTCCTTTGACACACACAATTAAAGTTTGCCACACCTCAGCTTGTGGACTAAACTGAACACTCTCAGACTAGATCAACAGGTACTGCTTTGTGTACAAGCAGCATCTCATTATCCAGACAATTAAGCAATAGTGCTTTAAAAACACTAAGCCCATGTCATTTCACCACAGTACCTTTGGTCTGTTTTCAGTTAATGCTTCTGAGGAAGGGAATGAGTAAGTGACACAGATGTAAAGGATTTCATATTCTTTTCCAGGTCCTTCTTCAGCTTGTACGTGGCACAACTTAAAATTATAAACGCTACACGTTGGGATGCCTGCAAGGTGCCAAGCAGTGTGCTGTGCATTATGCATTGGCCGTTGCATTTAATTCCAGCAACAACTCTTTGCCAGATGAGGAAACTGAGGCACATGGAAGTTCTACTGGGCCATACATAATGGAGGAGGTATTCAAGCCCAACTACCTCACTCCAAAGCCAGGGTTCTTTCTGCCCTAAGTTCTAGACTGCCCTTCATTCCAAGTGGGGTACATTGACTGGCAATTCTAGAGCACTTAGATATTTGGGTGAAATTTTAAATACTTGAAAGTTTCATTTTACAAAGTGCTCACAAATTGATGAGTAGAAACATTTAAAAAGTTAGGCCTGAGTTTGCCTTGTAGCCTAATTTGGTCCCCTTTTTAATATAAAACACTACATGGGCAGAGTTTTATATGTTAGAATGATGGGCATTCATTACAAAGACATTCATTTTTGCATCTTGGCACCTAATACAACATGTGGCCCAATACTTTGATAACAATGTCAAAACATGATTTTTTAATTTGTATATGACTTTTCTTTCTTCATATCCCTTCTTTCTTTGCATGAAAGCTCTATTTCATGCAAAGAAAACTGAGATGTTAAAATACGGGCCCTGGCTGGTGGCACAGTGGATAAGGCACCAGCCTGCAAACTCAAAAGTCACTGGTTTGATTCCCAGCCAGGGCACATAACCAGATTGCAAACCAGGTCTCCAGCCAGGTCCGTAGCTAGAGGCAGGTGAAAAGAAACCATACATTGATGTGTCTCTCCCTCTCTGCCTCTCTCCCTTCCCTTCTTTCTAAAAATAATGAAATGAAATCTTAAAAAAAAAAAAAACATGTATATGTAGTTTCATGGCTTCCAAAGTGCCACAAAGGATGCTGCGTAGAGGGGCATAAGAGCCACAGTTACTATAGTTCCAAAAGAATGAGAAGGCATGGAAAGTTCCTTATAGAAAATGATTCACAGACTAATGTGAAGGATTTTAACCAGCCTTAAGATTATTCTGGGGGTATTCTAACATTGCAATTTTATTGCTTTGGGAAAGATCCCTTTTCTGTGTCTCTCACCTGTAGCAGCTCTGGCTGCATCATCTTTGCAACATCACTAAGGTTCTTTGGCCTCAACTATGGTTGCTGGGGGGTTTTCCTGTGACTAGCTCTTGGCGCAGACTTCTGAAGGATGGTTGCATTTAGTTATCAGTGCAGAAGGATGCTGCCGGAGAGCCACACCTCCTGGGTTCACCACCTCCCAGGTTCACCACCTCCCTCCAGCACCACTATAGAATGTCCTAAAACCCAGAAGGTGGACCATACAATCACTTAACCCTCTCAAACTTTCCTCCTCCTAGATGTTTTTACTCTGATTCATGGCCTCTAAGCCCTCTCTTAATGCCCTTACTCATATGCTCTACTCTGCTTATAGACAGATGCCTGGGACTAACAGACACACATGGGAAGCTAATAGGGCAGGTCCAGAGGGATCTTTGTGAATAGTTCTGAGCCTGCAGGACTTGCTTTTCCTCACAACCAAACAATACTCCATTAGTGCCAGAGAGGCCAGCCCTGTGGAAGCCACCAGGCTCTTCTCAGAGATACATCTGAATTTATAGCAGGAGAAATTTTTACTTTTTTTCACAGCCTTCTAGAATTACTAGACCAAAGGCTATCAGAAAATAGTTATTGTTTTGGATCCAGCAATTCCACTTCTGGGAATATATTGAAACAAAATGAAAATTATGTTGAAAAGATATCTTGGGCCCCCATGTACATAGCAGCATTATTTATAGTAGCTAAGACATGAAAACAACCAAAGTGTCCATTTATAGATGAATGGATAAAGAATTTATAGCCACAATGAAATATTACTCAGCTATAAAAAAGGAAATTCTACCATCTGTGACAGCATGAGGAACTTTGAGGGCATTATGCCAAGTGAGATAAATCAGACACAGAGAGAAAAATACTGCATGATCTCAAGAAACAAAACAATACAAAAACTCCTTGGGTGTGAAGTAGAAATAAAACAAATTGTCATAAATTCATGGTACTGTTTCTAATTCTCTTCCTAGGCAATGATTTAATGAGTTAATAGTGAAACTGATTTTAAAAGATACAACAAAATGTTCATCTTCAGTTTATTAAAACGTGCTAATGATAGGATACCTACTGATAAAAAGCAAAATTAAATTTGTTCAAAGAAACAAACTTCTGGTCATGGTTAATATAGTTACTGGAATTTTTATGCATTCAGTTTTGCATTGCATAACACAAAGACACACTTTACTATGCTAAATAGGAAAGTATGTTTTCCCATTTTCATTATGAAACAATCAATAGCGAATAATATAAAAGAAAAACCCATTGTGTTTAATATCTACAATTGGTTTGTCTTAAATTTCAACTACTTCACATTTGTAATATTTTAAAAAGAAATGTAAAGAAAAATATGACACAGATTCCTATTATGAGACTACAGAAAAGGGAGCTTAAAAAATCTAATCAGTTTTTTGATCCACTTTCTGTGGTACATAATAATTTCCTGTGAAACCTGCTCTAGCCCTCTATAATTTTAAATGACTTCAGTGGGAGTATATCCATGAGTCTTATGTAGGAAATACCCAGGAACACAAGAGATGGTGATGTTCTTTCAGAAATAAGATCAGCTATCTGCTTTATTACATACTAATATTTTAGTTTTCCAGTTATCTTCTCTGATTAGCATTTCTCAGATCATTCTGTTACTTTTAGTGATAATCAAAAATATTTCCAATATACAATGAAAATCTTGGACTTTATTTATTCCTTACATTAATATAAAAAGTTCTACAATATGTTGTGAATTTTCTTGCTTTGCATCTTGCTAATCATTCAACTTCTTAAAAAAATCTTTGTGATCTGGCCAGTCAAGATGGTGGTGTAGGCAGGCATGGCTTGCCTCTTAGCACAACCCCATCAAAATTACAACTAAAATATAGAACCATCACTCAGAACCATCAGAAATTGAGTTGAATGTATGTCTGACAACTATGTAATCAAAGAAACCACATTCACTGAGAGGGGTAGGAGGGATGCAGATACAAAATGGGCTGGTCTCTCACCCACGTGTGGTGGATAAAAATTCAGGAGGGATATCTCAGGAACGAGGAGTCCCAGCCCCGCACGAGCCCCCCAGCCCAGGGTTCCAGTGCCAGGGAGGTAGGTCCACATAACTTCTGGCTGTACAAATGAGTGGGGCTTGAGTCAGTGGAAGAAACTGTGGGAGCCCCAAGCGGTTCCTCTTAAGAACCCACACCCAGACTTACCTACTCAGACTCACTCCCTCTGAGCTCCAGCACCAGAGGGCAGCTTGAAAAGCAAATGGTGACACACAGGGAGGACCTGCGGTGTCTGGCATCAAGACCAGCAGAGGCCATTGTCTCTTTCTAAACACTCCCCTCATAGGGTTGGCAAACTGGTGCCATATCGAGACTCCAGCAACCTGGCTGACACTGTTTGACTCACCTTGGAGATCGCCAGAGACTCTGCCGCACCCAGTTTACCGCTAGTTCCATAGGAATGGCTGCTCTTGGCTCAGGCTTCACAACTTCCTAAACCCTATTAAACAAGCAACAGCTGCCTCAGGGAGCCCTTGGCACTAGCAGCAGGCAGCCTAGATTCACAGCATGGCTTCACCTGGGAATCTCCAAGCCCAGCACAAGTAGCAGCATCTCAGGTTGCTTTATAGCTCAGGCAGGGTGGCCCAGGCAAAACACAGGTCGGGACTGACCTTGGCCTGCACCACCCAGGAAATCCCAGGGCCAGTGCACACCGTGGACAGCTACAGACCACATTGGACCACCACCACCCTGCCCCTGCACAGCTGATCTCCACAGAGGGCTGAGGTCAGTAGTCGTGGTCACAGTCAGTCCTTGCAGCTGACTGGCCTGGGTAAATCCCTCCCATTGATCCGCCAACAGCAACCAAGGCTCAACTATAAGAGGAGGGGTGTACTCAGCCCACACAAAGGGTGTCCCTTTAGTACCCAGCTTGGTTGGTAGGGGAGGCTGTGCCATAAACAAGGGTAGTCTGAGAATTCTTTAGTAGCAAAACATATCAAACCACAGTGATAAAAAAGAACGTAACAACCACTTATGTACCTTGATAACTGAACATTGAATCAGACAGAATAAGCAAACAAGCACTGATTTGTTACAGGATAAAATTCATACATGTCATTTGTTCATTTGAGAAATTTAAACTTCTCTAGAATTGATTCACTTAATGACTATGTATTAAGTACATACCTACTATCTCAAGTTGCTGTCTTTACATAGCTTAATTTACCTTCCAGCAGAGAAGATATCATAAGATAATCAATAAATTTAATGAATAAAGTAAAAGGAAGTTATTTGAGTACAGAGTAACTGTGGTGGGATAGACAGACAACATGAAATGGGGCAGTCAGGGCAAGCTTCTTTCTAGTTTCCCATGATCCACTTATCCCTCATCTCCATCTACCCCATCATTTATGTGTCAGGCACTTCTAGACAGTTGGAATACATCAGTAAATAAGATACACTGCCTTCTAGGAGCTTATATTTTAGAAGGAAGAGATAGGTCATAAGTAACAGACACATAAACACGGAAGTATATATTAGAAGGTGATAGCTGATATGGAAAAAGAAAAATCAAAACAGCATGAGGAAAGCCAGGGAGCAACGTGGCAGGGCAGGTCCAGTTTTCAACGGAGTACAGGTTGCCTCCATCACAGAGGTGACCTTTGAACAAAAGCATAAAAGGAAGTGAGGAAATGCAGACATTTGAACCCCAGTCAGAGAAAGGAGCCAGTGCAGAGGCCCAACAATGGGAACTGGCCAGATGTGCCAGAGGGAGGAGAGGGAAGGAGAAGGAGGAGAAGGCTGAGTAAAGTGAACCAGGGTAAAAAACAAAGAATGAGGTCAGGGCTCTCAGGTTATGTGTGACTTTGCAGGTCAGTCAAGACTTCTGGCTTTAATTCTGTGAGATGAGAAGTCACTGAAGGGTTTTCAGTGATGTGGTCTGACATGTTAAAAGGACTATGGTGCCTTTTGAATTGCAAAGAGACTTTGGGCACTTTTCGGTGGAAACAGTGAAATCTGGTGGACGTTATCACAATGATACAGGTGGAGCAATGATGGTAGTAGTTAAATCAGAGTGGCACCAATGGTCCAATTCTGGGTACACATTTTCAAAGTTGAGCCAACAGGATTTGCTTATAGATTGGAGAGTCCACAATGATGTCACATATTTTGGGCCTGAGAAATTGGAAGGATGGGAGGACCCATCAAGACATGCGGGGAAGGCTACTGACGGCCAGAATGCCAAAATCTCGAGTTCCGTCTTAACCTGTAATATCTTTAATTGTATGAAACATCCAAGTCAGATATGAAAGAGGGTTCAAGGTTTAAAGGTTTGGGAGAAAGATCTGAACTGAAGACATAAGGTTGTAAGTCTTGGGCATATTGATGGCATTTAAAGCCAAGAAATGCCAAGGAAATGAACACATGTCGGGGCTCAGAGGGAAGAACAGTGAAGAAAATGGCACGCAGGCTGAAGGTTTCTGGAAGAAACTGTCCCAAAGGATAGAAAGCGATCAATGGTCAAATAGGAGAGGAATTGAACACAGTGAATATGGACAATTATTTAAAATATGTCCTACAAATGGGATTTAAAAAAATGGGGTTGTAGCTGGCATGAAAGGAGGGTCAGCTTTTTTCTTTTAAAGTAGGAGAAATAACAATTTGTGACTATGCCAATGGAATGATCCAGTTGAGAGAAAAAAGGTGGGGTGGCTATATGAACAAGAGAACAAAAATTGCTGGAGAAATGTTCCTGCGAAGCAAGGGAACCCAGTGCTCAAGGAGGAGTGAGGCCAGAGACAGGAGTTCCATTTCTCCAAACAGTCAAGGCGGCAGCGCGGACAAGTACAGATGCAGCTGAGGTGAGGGGCTGCCACCTACTAATTGCTTCAATTTCTCAGTGGAACAGGGAGGGAGGGAATAGGCAAGAGGTAATAGAGGTTTGAGAAGGGAAGGCATTAGAGATATTAGTCATTTAAGAGTGCAGCAGGTTAAATGGACTAGGGAAGTAGGTAACATCGCCTGGCAGTATTACAGACTCACTTGAGACTCCAGGTCATGGATTTATTGTATCCTAGCCTTGCCAGGCTAAAATATAACAAGCACCATTACACAGGTAATAAAGCATAATCCTGTGCCAAAATATCATGGCTTTAAAGTGACCTTTTTCCATCTTGCTGTGAAATTTCTACAGTAGCTTCACAGAAATGTGCGAGAATATTATAGCATTGTGTACATGTATTCTCTATATATTATTTGGAAGCATTTTTACCTACTTCCTTGAATTGATCTTTCAACTAGGTTATAACTCTTTTCAGTTGAGTGATCATATTCCTATTTATTTTTTATACCGGCCTCCAAGGACTTACCACAGTGCTGGTTATGCATTAATAATTGTTAGAGGACTCAATTACGGTATTGATTCTGTTAGAAAAATCAATTATCAGGTGTTATTCAGCATCTACTCAGTGGAAGGTCTGGTTACTACAGCTCTAGGGCCATACAAATCAAATGGCTAAATCAATAAAAAGCAAGCTTGGTCTGATCAGAATTTTATTTTATATGATTAATATGCATGCAGGTAAGTGCAAGTGTACATATCTATTTTTTAAGTTTAAGCCCTGGCTGGTAGCACAATGGATAAGGCACCAGCCTGCAAACCCAAAGGTCGCTGGTTCAATTCCCCAGCCAGGGCACATAACCAGGTTGCAAATCAGGTCTCCAGCCAGGTCCATAGCTGGAGGCAGGTGAAAGGAAACCATACATTGATGTCTCTCTCCCTCTCTGCTCCTCTCCCTTCCCCCCTCTCTAAAAATAATAAAATATTTTTTAAATAAAATTAAATAAATTTAAAATAGCTATATTAAGAATTAAGCAAAATTTTCAATCTTATCACCCTAAAAGCCACTGAAGTGACTAACCACTGCAACATAAAGTAGTTACAGTTGTATATGGGGCTAAAATATACGAACCATTAATTTTTTCAATAGATAATTTAAAAAGCAGTGGACAGTAGTAATCCTTAAAACAGGCAACACACTTCACAAAGCTCAATTGAAATATGAAGAAAAAAAAAAGCAACATTTATGAGTGCTTAAGTGAAGGTAGTGCTCCAAGGTGCAGAATCAGCGTGCAAAGTAAGAAGAGGTTAGAATGATGACATAAAGATTTATCTAGAGAAAAATGTAGCATAACCCTTTCCTTCCCCTCTCAGAAGACTGCTCACTTTGTCATTAGTATTAGTAAAGCTCTCTCTTTCAGTAACAGCTGCTGGCTCCCGGGAGCTGTCTTTCCCTAGAGCATCCTCTACAAAAGGCCTCAGGATTCCTCCAAGGGAGGAAATCAATTCCAAAAGACGGCACTCAATTCTATTTATTCCAGGTTGTGAAAGGTACTTCTTCCTGCCTTAGAAGAAATGTAATTTTCAGTTAAGCTAGCATCTTGGCTTTTAAGAAGAAAAGAACAGTTTATCTTTTATTTTACTATTGATTAGGTTTACCCAGCATGATAACAGTATTTATCGAGTTATTTAGAACTTCATGTATAATTCAGGAGCAAGTCATTTTTACTTCAGGTTGTTGTTTAAAATTTTTTCCCTTTGGTTGCTGTCAGGGACTGAATGTTTGATTAAATGAGGCGGGATGGGCACAGCCCTAATCCAGTGGGGTTGATGTCCTTATAAGAGGAAGGAGGAGAAACCAGAGATCTCTGAGCACACAGAGAAGGAGGGGTAGGTGAGGCCACAAGGTGCATGCGGGGGGCCACCTGCAAGCCAAGGAGACAGGCCTCCCCAGAAACCACCCCTGCCAGACCTAGATTGGTGACTCCAGCCTCCAGGAGTAGCAGAAAACCAAGTTCTGTGGCCTCAGCTAGGCAAGGCAATCTATGGTATTTTGTTATGGCAGCCTGTGCAGACATAGTTTCCTTAACGAAATCAATATGATGGTTTCCATTTCTAGTAAAAACACAATTTTAATCTACATTATTTTGATATCAAAGTCTTCAGAGCCAAATGATTTCTCTACCCAAAACTCCTGTATACTTTTCAGAGAAAATTAGGAAACTGTCAAGTCAACAAAAATCCACTCCGTTTTCTCCCACACACATTGAGGTAGCATCTATTTGTTTAAAATCTAGCGCTGCACACTTCATAATTCAGGGAAGGGCAGGATACAGGGTTTCCTCCCATAAGCCCATGGAGACTTGAGTAACAAAGCTTGTGTCTATACCAGATCCTCCTCTCAAAAAAAAAAAAAAAAAAAAAAAATACCCTTAATAAAGGCAGATGAAAATTTGGGTACCTGCTCACTCTTTTCTGCTATTGGTTGGCTACATTTGTGTGTGTGTGTGTGTGTAGCTGCTGCTTACAATTCCTGAAATAGCAACTTTCTATTTCCTTTATTTCTCTTTGCTTATCCATTATACTTCATCCATTTAGCTGTTCCATTTCTCAGCTAATTTTCTCTAAAATATACTGTTTCTATTCTCCTAAGAATGCAAAATTTTTAAACCAAAATAAAAAGCATGGTGATGCGGGGTCATCTCAACTGGGACCAGGCACTCCGTTCTCTGAAGGGCTTGAATCCACAGAGTGTGGCTTGGAAACAGGCGGAACAGCCCATGCTGCTGGCTGTACAGGTCTCAGTGCTTTTATTCCACACCGAGTACAGGAATGAAAGAGTTAGGAGGAACCATTCTATACTATTATTTATCTATTCTGCACTCACTTAGGAAATTAGACACTACAAAGAATTTCCAAAGCAGCTTTCTAAACAAATGCAAGGAAAGCCTTTACAAAGTACCAGCTGACAAGCATGGGGAGACATAATATTTTGCTTTAATTCCAAAATCTTCACTTTCTTCTTGATTCCAACAGCTGCAGTTTCAGCTAAGTCCATGGAGTTCTAGTGATCTCAAGTTATGCATGTTTGTATGTGTTTATTGTTACTATTTATTTCACACCAAGTGTTTTATTTTCCTTAAATAGAAAAAACTGAGTAGAATATCTCCAGGACCAAAAATCAAGTGTTTTGGCAGGGAATAAATTAGCGCAGAGAGCTGAAGGTGGCAAGTTATGAACATGTGACTTCTTTGACTGCTATGTCTAGAAACGTTTAGAACCTTTACTGCTGCCCTTACTTCACAACTTTCCTCAGGAAAGATTTGTGACTGACTACTACTCGCACAACAGGGTCCAAAGGGGTAGACACTCAAGCAAGTAGGTGTCAGCTGAATGTGTGAATAACCTAATAGTGGCAAATGCTGAGCACTGACTGGGTTGTACTTTTAGATGCAAATCTCTCACTTGAAAACCTTCAATTAAAACTCTGATAGTAACTTGTGTTTAAAGATAAACTGATGCATATGAAAATTTTTAAGATTTTATCTGGGTCACCATTGATTGAAATCAGACAGCACCAAACCAAAGGGGCTAAAAGTATTCTACCAACAGGAGGTAAGGCGAAACTAGACAAGGAAATTATTTGATTGCAGCTTAAGGGGGTTGCCTTATTTGGGAATGCCTAGCAGGCTGTTTGTGATTGGTTATTATTAAATATGTCTTTTGGGATATGAGTGCTTTCATAGGAACTGACTCTGACTTAGGTTTCCTGTTTATGTAGATTACCAAGGTATTCCGGCCACCCTATTCTAATGGCTTCTTTGTTTAATTACGTTAAAACTTGTAATTACTCTAAAGGTCTTTATAAAAAGCATCTCAAATAGTCTGCTTAAGACATCTTCAGTCACGTCAAGGGACATTTCCAGCTTCCCTATGGCCTTCTGTGTGCGCAGGTTTCAGAGAAAGTGGTTGGCTATTGGGTGTAAACTTAAGAAATAATAACTTGACTTACATGTATCTGCGGCAGAAGATATGACTTAACTTGATAAACAGGTATTTTTCAAGTATTATTAGACTGTAATAATTAATACTTGCCTTAATTTATTAAGCACTTACTATATGTAAGCCATTATGCTTAAACATACAACTATTTTCTCCCTCAAAACCCTATGATTATGTGTCTAGTAAGTGAGGAGATGGGAATCAAACCAAGGTCTTTTTTGAGGACAAAGCATGTATTCTCTTAAAGCCACCACATTGTCATCAAGAACACTCTTTTGTAACAAGTTCATTCTTATTTACTTCTACTCATTCTGTAAATCTCAAAACCCCTATTACATGTCTAATATCCCATGGAAATGGTATAAAGTATACTTATTTCATAACCTCTCATAAAGTTTGACCATTCATGTTTATGACAATGTTTCAAATAATTTAAATTTGGTCTAGCCTTTTTGTTCCCCAGTTGAAATTCTTACAAAAAAAATGTACTTTTTGTAAAATACAATAAAAACTGTATTTTACTCTTAAAAATATAACTCCAAAAAAGAAATTTAGAAAATGCAGTAAACCAAAAGGGATTGTTATACATAACTCCACTGTCTATGTAACATTTTATAAATTTTACACATAAACTTTCAAAAATAAAAATAATGTAATAATTTTGTAACCATTTTATTTCATTAAAAACAAACAAAAAAAACCATTGTCTTTCCCAGTCAGTTTCAACAACTGTACATACTATGCCCATTGAATAAATAATACGTCTTCTTTAATCAATTAGAGAACCTCTCAGTTTCCCAGGAAGCAGAGCTGAGGCAGGGTGTTTGCACCGTGGAATTGCAGGGAGTGCAATTCCAGGAAACAGAAGTGAGGGATGAGGTTAAATCAAACAAGAGAGAAACAACAGGGGGATCTGTTATCCACTGGGCTGCTGCTGAGAATGACTTAATCCTCCTGGACTCTTCTCTGGGAAACCACATACAACATTCCTCAGGACAGTCTATCAGGAAGAGAATGTTATTTAACCACCACTAGTCAGAGGTGCACCCTTGGGTGTGACTTGTCTGTTCTTCTGGGTACTCAACATGAAGAACAGGGCCCTGGACTAGGACACCCATGGTCAACAGAGAATAGGGGAAGAAATCTAACATTTAAAAGACAAAAAAATTGATTTTTAAATAATCTGACCACTTTTCCAAAAAAAATAAATAAATAAATCAAGCATGTATAAACAAATCCAAAGTAGTGGTAGCCCTTTCAAGAAAGTATTCATGGAAAACATTGTAGTTATTCCAGGTTTGCTTCCACTGTTTGAAAGTTATTTAGGCCCTGGCTGGGTAGCTCATTTGGTTAGAGCATCATCTCAATATGGTAAGGTTGCAGGTTCAATCCTACAATCAACCAATGCCTGCATAAATAAGTGAAAAAACAAACTGATGTCTCTCTCTCACTCCCTTCCCTACTTCCTCTTGCTCTAAACTTAGAAAATTATTTAAAATTCCTTTTTTGAAAGTATCAACAAAATCAAAAGTATATTATTGATTATATTTGAATGCCCTTAATATTGGCAGCTCATTTTCCTTTGAGGACAATTTAGTTTTTCTCAATCATCCCAGAGTCATTCAAAGCCAATTTTAATGGATAGTGATCAATCTTGGAGAGAACTTTTTAAATTAAAAACATTGCTTGATTCTAAAAGAATGAACTGTCTTCCTTGTGAACTTCATGTGTTGCCTCAGAGGACAGACCTAAATTTGTCATCACTTTCTGGGAGAAAGTCAGTCCCTACCATTGGTCCCTGAAGTTTTAATGGTTCCCATATCTTCTTGGAATTTTTGCTAAGAACTCCAGGATGCCTGCAGAAATTTCTCACCACAAATCTCCAAGAAATGGGTTCATAGACTCTCTGGTTGTGTTTATTCTTAGCAGATAATAAATAAACAAATAAATAAAAATAAATTAGGCAAAAGATTTCAGAAAAAGTGTATATATATAATTGAACATCTATATCCTATAAAAGCAAATCTTTCTTTTATAAAGAAATGCTAAATATTAACCACATTTTTAAAGAACCTAAGTAATAGATTTATAGGATTTCCCCCCTTTTCAATGTGCATAGAAAGGCTTAGGAAAAGAAATAAGAAGGAAAAGATCTAGAATTTACTTTTTTTCTTTTGTGTATCTTGCTCATTTTACTTAATTCAGGTATGTTAAGGGTTCGCAGAATTAGTTAGGCTAATAACGAATTTCTAGTGCACTCAGGCAGGAAAAGCATTGTGGCCAGTTTTTTTCCTAAATGGCTCCTTCCCCCCACTCCCTAGATTTACTGAGGTATAACTGACAAATTAAATTGTAAAACATTTAAAGTGTATAACATGATATGACATACATATTTCTGTGAAAGGATTCCTCCCCCATCAATTAAACTAACACAGCTATCACCTCCCATATTCAACTTTTTAAAAAAAGAACATATAAGTTCTAATCTCTTAGCAAATTTCAGTTATCAACTACAGTTATCAGGTTTTACATGATATCCTCAGAGCCTATTTATCTTATAACTGAAAGTCTGTACCCATTTACCCATCTCTCTCTATCTACCCTGCCTCCCCCCACTCCTGTCCCCTCTGACAAGATATGGGGAGCTGGACCCCATTCCTCTCTGTGCATGACTGGTCCTTCCGCTGGAGTGTGCCAACTAGCTAGCCTAGGAGCTAAATCTTATCCCAGAGCCCTGGAACACAGCCCAGGGGCATAACCGGTAGGTGTTGCCTTGGGGTACACTGCCTCTTTGTTCTAAGGTATGTACAGTTTCCTTTGTTCCAATGTCTATATAAGATGTCCTTGCTGTAACCTAGTGTACGCCACTATTGGACAGGGTGGACAAACTGTGTGTGGAATGCCAACACCCTTGCAAGCTGCTAGGCCTTTCAGTTGTTATCCTGCTGCTACTTGCAATAAAGCATGCCAGGTCTCCGAGAGCTCCACATAAGTCCATGTTTATCATCAGACCAGAGGCCTGCCCATCAGAACCGACTGGTCTGAAAGCTCTCAAAGCTCCAGGACCTAACACCTCCAAAATGGCTCTTCTTAAAAAAGTGGGCCCACTATGATCTCTAGAATAGCTACTGATAGTCCTGGAGAGAACTCTTAACCTGGACCTTTCTATAGACAATAGAAAGAACTAAGAAAAAATGGAGCCCGTTACAGGATGAAAAATGTGTTCAACATCTCCTATTGTAACATAAGCATCATTATACATAAGTAAATTGTAAGTAGTATATTGCAGGGTTTTATAGTAATTGCCACTTATTCCTTCCATAGTTGAGTGGCTTGAGAAATCCTCTGTCCTGATCCAATACAAGCACTTTCTTTCCTTACATCTTCGCTTACAAGGTACATTTCTGGTCAGGGTGGCAGGTTGAGTCAGTCTATAAGGTCTTCTATTAGAAATAGAGGCCTATTTGCAGTTGCCTGAAGTTCACTATAAATGTACATATTGGCAAATGTATACTGTGTTTAAAAAGCTGTTTCCTTCCAGTGTTCTCTCAAAAAGTTCAAACAAACCCTGCTGCTAGTTACTCAGAAACCAGAGAACATCATTCCTTTTCTTGTTCTTCAGCTCTCGGCTTCTGCTCTGTATTCTTTATTCTGCAATGAGTCTCAGACTTAAAAGACAGCCACATTTACACTCACACACTGTTTCTCTTGACAAAAAAGAAACTTTCTCACAACAACAATAAAATTAAAAAAAAAAAAAAGAGGTCATAAAGAAAGAGATGACTAATTAAAAAAAAAAAGAAAGTAGAAACAGGTTCATGAGAAAACACCCATTGCTTCCAGTAAGAAAATGATCCCAAGCCCTGGCTGGTGGCTCACTGAATTGGCACCGGCCTACGAACCCAAAGATCGCTGGTTCGATTCCCCAGCCAGGGCACATAACCAGGTAGCAAGCCAGGTCTCTAGCCAGATCTCTAGCCAAGTCCGTAGCTGGAGTCAGGTGAAAGGCAACCATACATTGATGTCTCTCTCCCTTTCTTCCTCCCTCCTTTCCCTTCTCTCTAAAAATAATAAAACCTTAAAAAAATAAAAAATAAATAAAAGAAAGAAAGAAAAGAAAATGAAAAGAAAAAAAGAAACTTTCGCAAATGAATCATACCCAGATGGGCTCCCAGCTAACATCCTTTCCCTTGTTCCAACAGCATCAAAACATCGACTACTTAAATGCACTCAATATCAAGTGGCTATACCAACCTGCCACAAGTCTTTTTTTATGGAATACATCTTAAATATCTTTAAAAAGTTCTAGAGAACATCACATTTGGAAACTGCTCTGAAAAGAAAGCCAAAATAGCAAAACTTGTAAGAGTTCTCAGTGCAATAAAACAGAAGTAGGGGCTGTGCCTGGGGTGTGTGTGGGAAATCAGAACAGGATATAGTCCTTGTGTGACTGAGAAGGCCTGGCTGGGCACACCAACCTTGGCCATGAACTGGCTGTGCGACCCGGAGCATATAAACCTTTGTAAGCCCTGGTTCCATGTCTTAAAGAGGGTTTTGAGAATCTGATGTGAGTGGGAACACACACAGCTCTTAGCATGGAGCTTGGCACCGGGATATACTCAAAAAATGGTAAACATCAAAATCTGCAGTTCTGCCTGTCTAGTACTAGTAGATAAATAGTAAGACTTGCTTTTCGCAGGGAGGGGAGATGTCACAATAAGGTGCCTGTTCATCAAAAGCATCAATAAATACAGCCATACTTGTAGATGGTGTCCAGGACTAAGCAGGCACCCCAGCATTTAGTAGCCACACCCCACCCCAGGCTAATGAGGCCAATGTTGGGTCTGATCTTTCAAAAGGCAAGCTGGATGCCTCCCTGTGCTTCACAGCCACAAGCTAGTCAAGCCGGCCTTCTTTCTCAGGATGGTGAGCTGTTTCTGAGTAAGACTGACGAATATGGAAAAGTCAGTGAGCTGGCATCTCACCTTCGGACAGCCTAACAGCTCACACGGGTGACTCACTGCACCTTAGCTCACGAACTTGACTAAGCACCTGGCTTGCAGCCAGAGTGCGACTCTAGAGCCAGTCCACAGTCCCTGAAAGTCGCCCTGCCTCTCTGTCCTTCGCTTCCTTGTCTGTGAGCTAACAGGTGTGGGGGCCCTTGAGTTTTACTGCCTTATAATCCTGCGAGCTGCAGCGCTGCTCAGGTTCCCAAAACCTCCCATGAGATATTTTTAAAAGGCCCTTTTTCTACGTGAGAAATTTTAGTGAAGTATCTTGAAACAATGTTTTATCAAATGAAAAGAGGAAGCCCAGCAAATTTAGGTCTCCCTCAAGGTCACAGGTAGTGGTGCGGCAGCGCGCTGCTGCTTGTCCAATTACACCCTACTCCCGGTTCCAGGATGTGCAAAACACAATGGAAACTTCAGAAAATTATCTTTTAACTTGACGTGGTAGTTTTTGGTTGCTATTTGAGAGACAGGAGGGAAAAAGGTAAGTATTTTTAAGAAGCAAGAATAACTGAAAGGTCAATCTCCTTCCCCATTTGGGCTATTTAAAGCATTAAGTTACGTCAGCTCTCTGGGTGACTGTGGAACCGATAGGAGAAGGCATACACTTCTGGCATCACTTCCTAGCACACCCATGCTCCAGATGAGTACTGCCTGATGGCTTCACACACTAATAAGTCCAGAGTCTGTTGCTAGGAAAATGTTTTGTATGCATCATTAAGGCTATTTTAGAGCTTGAAGTCTTGAACTGCATGTAAATTAGCCCTGGTGATTCTCAAATTAAATGTGATTTCACTGAGGGAAGGGGAAAGCATAACATTATTTTCAGGCTGCAAACAGAAGCTATATATATATAAAAAAAAAAAAAACTGGTGGTAAATCTATAGATTTTTATGTTACTTTTATAAGTTCTTTGAACAGCAACTAATATTGGCTTTATATTTACTAACATATTTACTTAAATCAAAATACTGCTACTTAAAGAATGCATTTATTTCCATTATAGATGTATCATACTATAGGGGACTAAAAATCATCTAATACATTTAAAAGATAAGGGGGGCTCTGGTGGTTGGCACAGTGGATAAGACACCAGCCTGCGAACCCAAAGGTTGCTGGTTCAATTCCCCAGCCAGGGCACATAACCAGGTTGTAAGCCAGGTCTCCAGCCAGGTCTATAGCTGGAGGCAGGTGAAAGGCAACCATATATTGATGTTTCCCTCCCTTTCTGCCTCTCCCTTCCCCGCCCTCTGAACAATAATAAATTAAATCTTTAAAACAAAAAAGATAAGGGCACTGAGCCCCACCTTATATATTTGCACTAAATTACCAGCCGGTGGAGCCAAAGCACAAAATTTTTTTCCCGATGACCTTTAAAAGCACCATGGTTGACTATTACATAAGTCTCTAATTATGAACCATGGATATACTGAACAGCAATGCTTTTAACACCTCCCTAGTTCAGGGATGAGAATCTACATCTGAAGCGGGGATGTATTCTTACAGCAGTTATGCTCAAACTTTGTTCTGCATCAGATTCAGCTGCTAATGACAAGTCTCACTTTAAACCTAAAAGAAACTTACTATTAAAAAAAAATAATGCTCTTCTGAGTATTCAGAAGCCCACAGCGTTTGAGGATAAACTTTAAAACTTTCCGGGAGTTTTCCTGAAAGGCCACTTGCTTTCTGAAAATTGAACTTAAAATAGTAAACCAAGGAGGTTATTAAGGGAGATGTAGCTGTGTCAGACACAATTTTAAGGTAGATCTATTTTATTTTATTAAAAAATTTTTTTTAAAGATTTTATTCATTATTTTTAGAGAGAAGAGCAGGGATGGAGGAAGAAAGGGAGAGAAACATCAATGTATGGTTGCCTTCACCTGCCTCCAGCTATGGACCTGGCTGGAGACATGGGTTGCAACCTGGTTATGGGCCCTGACTGGGAACTGAACCAGCGACCTTTGAGTTCGCAGGCAAGCACATATGCACAGAGCCACCAGCTAGGGCAAGGCAGATCTATTTTAAACCAAGATCACTGAGTGCCTCTGTCAACTCCAGACATCTCCCTGGTCGTGCTGACATTAGGCTAAGGAACTGACTTACATCATGGAACCAAGGTAGGCCAGAAGAGAGGAAGAGTGGATCGAGTGTCAAAGCTATTGATAATCCTTGTCCAAAAATGGTTCAGCTGATCATGCATGGGGTTTAAGAAGACAGGGGAGGTATGTTTCACCAAAAGAAAATGGGTGACCCTAACCCTATTAGGTGCATGAGATCAAAGAGCGATGTAGTACAACTGATGGTTGTGATGGAGCCATAGAGGGAGATGATTGTAGTTAAACAGGGAGATGTTGGAGTTTCACTTTTCTGGGGTGGGACATTTGTTCCTTTGGTTGGAGGTACTCTAAAAGTAGTTAAACAGCAAATGTGTGGTGATTTTATGATGCTGGATGGTGCGTGATATTTATATAGGGACTTAAATTCAGAAGACATATTTATAGATATTTCATCATTTACTATATACAACTCTCTAGCCTTTTTATTTATTTACCTCAGTTGTAAATTAAAAATTTCAAGGTCCCTTCTGAGTCAGAATGTCAAATGTTTCTGATAGGTATAGTAAGTATTATTAGTCCCAGTTTGCATAGGAAGAAAATCAGATGGCCCTAAACCACATGGCCATGTGTCAGAAAAATTGGACTCTAACCCATTAATTTCAACTCCATTGCACCACAACTTCTGCTCCAATTTTAGTCTCTGGCTAACTGGTATTCCAGAAGAAGAGGAAAATCCAAAGGGTTCAACTCAGGGCAGTTTAATAAGACCCATACCAGCAGGGTAATGACTTCCCATCTTGGAGAAAATAACACTAACGAGAACGAAGAAAGAACTGTTAGCATGTTGAAATACATATTTTGTGGGGAGAAAGGTAGTTATTCTTTTATCACATGCAACTGATTACTTAATTTTAAGGTCTTCCAGAAATACTCATTTGACAAACTTTCTAGTCCTTACATTAACATCTTACATGTGGCCACATCATGTGTGCGGGACATGAAGAGGTGTCCACCATTGCCTTAGGGCTCCTGTTTGGGACCAGGGAATAGTCTCATGCTGGGTTCACACAGCCATACCATTCCCACCATGACTGTCTAGTTCCTCAACCAGACTCCGTTCCTTTAAAAGGAGGCGGTGTTTCCTTTATTTATTTTTTTATTCTGCCACCACTTCCACCACCTCCCTCTCTGTACCCAGCAATCAACAAAGATTTTAACAAACACTGGAATGCCTTCCATGTGCCAGACACGGAAGACACCAGGCTAAGTGCTTGCAGAAGTCAGTTTATAGAAGTGAACAGCCACAGCGTAACACAATCTGCTCAAATGCATAATTTGTGTGAGCAAACCGAAGCAGGCCCAGAGGAGAAGCAAAACCAGAGACAAGAAGCTCTGAAATGCATCACTGTATATAGACTTTGCTGTATTTGAGAAGTTTATATTTCATAAATGAAAATACATACATATAGCCACACGCATACATCACATCAACATATATACAGGAATGGAGACAACATTCTTACACACAAGACACACATGAAAAAGGAACTGAACATTCATTTAAAAAAACCCAACAAGTCCTAAGAGGCATAGTCACATCATTACTTAGCTTACTAGGTACAGTAACCCCCCCCCTTAGAACACAGAGCATGTGTTCTAAGACCACCACTCCCGCAGTGGATTGCCAAAACTGCAGATAGTCCTAAACCCTAAATATACTATGTTTTTCCCTATACATATATAAAGTCAGGACTTCTCTCTGGCAGATTGTACCACCAGCGTCACTACTCTGGCACTTTGGGGTCATTATTAGGTAAAATAACTATGGCTTGAACAAACACACTGAGCTGATAAACTAGACAGCTACTAAGTGCCTGATGGGCAGAGGAGCACCTATTTCTTGGAGACACTGGACAAAGGGATAATCATGTCCTGGGCAGGACAAGCTGGATGTGCATGGCTTTATCCCACTACTCAGAATGCTATACAACTTAAACTTATGTATGACTTGCTTATTTCTGGAATTTTCCATTTCATATTTTTGGACCCCAATTGGCTGTGGGTACCTGAAACCACATAAGCCATGGATAAGGGAGCACTCCTATATATCATTGGCATAGTACCCCCAAAAGATGCTACCTTTCACTGAAAATCTTAAGCTGCATTGTGTATTTACATTAAGGCCATTTATATAGTTCTGAAGATTTTGTCTTGTACCTACTTAAAGAAAAAAAAAAAAAAAGGTATTTTTGCCTAGTGAAAGCATCTGGCTTCCCTAAGTAAAGAAAATGCACAAATATATATATATTTCCAGGTAGGAATTGTTAAGTTGAAGACTTTATTTAAAAATGTTCATGTTTAAGTTCTTGGGCAATAAACAAAAATGAATGAACTAGTTCACTTAACCTCGAAATACTATGACTTCTTAGGTGGAAAAAATGTTCATAAATGTAAATAATCCTGGATGTGATTAAGTATGTTTTAATAAAGAGTGGTGGGAATTTAGAGAAACTATATCAACCATTAAATTTATTCTCAGCAGAAACCAGATATTCCTTCCATGCATGTAGTTAAGAGTTTACAGAAATGCTGGCTCAAACCATGCAAATCCTCTTGAAGTTGGATTATTAACAATAACTCTTCATCTTGGGAAAATCATTAAATCTCTTTGCGCCTCAGTTTGCTCAAATGTAAAATAAGGGGATTAAAATCAGACGATCTGCAATCTCTTCTAAATCAGTGATTCTATAAGCCCCCCACTTATGTTTTGAATTTGCCAGGAATAAGCAAAAGAGCCTTGGGCAGCTAACATAGCTTTCTTTGTTTTCTATTCTTTTTTTTTTTTTTTTTTTTTTAAGATTTTATTCCCTATTTTAAAAGAGAAGGGCAGACAGGGAGGAAGAAAGGGAGAAAAACACCAAAGTATGGTTGCCTTTCACCTGCCTCCAGCTAAGGACCTGGCTGGAGACCTGGCTTGCAACTTGGTTATGTGCCTTGGCTGGGGAATCGAACCAGCAACCTTTGGGTTTGTAGGCCAGCACCTATACAATGAGCCACCAGCCAGGGTTAACATAGCTTTCTAAAGCCTGTCAGGTCCATGAGTTGATTTTCATTCAAAACATAGCGCTGTTACCAAGTTGTCCTAGCCAACAGAAACTCTAAGACACACTGAGGTGTGACAACCCTTGTTCTAGGCACTACATAATTTTCTTTATTTCTGATAAATAAAGTCTGGTAAAAGTCTTTTGTTTTACTGATTTAAAAATGTAAGGTTGCAACCTTCCTTCAGGGCCTCACTTAAACCTTGTGAATTCATCCATTTCTTTATTCACTCATGCAAGAAACATTTTTTCTTTTTGGTGGTGGTAGTGGCAGTGGGGAAAGGGGAACTAATAATATTTTACCATTTTAAGCAGGAGAAATTCAAATGTGAACAAGAAAGTCACCACCAGTCTCCCCAAACAAATCAGACTTTCATGTGGGAGGCAGACGTGTGAACTACTGCAGTGCACCAAAGGCACCTCAGTGTAACTAAGGACAAAGAACAGGTAAGTGCCCACCTGGTGGAGAGGTCCATGACCCTGCCTGGGGTGGAGTTAGGAGAGGAGCAGCTTCACAGGTTGGAAAGTCGAATAAATAAGCTCCCATGCAGCTGCTGCTGGATGGACAGTGGTAAATTCCTCTACAGTTCCTCTTACTGCAGCTCTCCAGAGTCTCCCTCTATGAAATCCTGTAGCAACCTATGTGTATGCTCCTTATCGATATCTGACATCTACCAGTGTATGCAGCTCTTGTTCTGACACCTAGCACTGTATCTTTTGTGTAAGTCTGATCTTACTAGACTATAAATCACCAAGCTGTAAGCTTGTCGAGGTAGTTCCTACGTCTTATTCATCATTGTTTTCCCAGTGTCCACCGTATACTGGGCACTCAGTAAATAGCTCTTGACCTCACAGTTAGACTTTAACATTCCTGGAGAAGACAGAGGGTTTTCAAGTGTGAAGCATCTAACACTGAAGTTTGAACACAAGTGCTGACCACAATCAGTAACTGCTCGATGTCTGGGACCGAGGGAGATTGCAATGGCAATTCATCATGTCCACTGAATGAATTCACAACTATTCCTTTAAAAAGTAAGAATGCTCTGGATAGTAGCACAGTGGATAAGGCACCGGCCTGGGAACCCAGAGGTCGCTGGTTCGATTCCCCAGCCATGGCACATAACCAGGTTGCAAGCCAGGTCTCCAGCCAGGTCCGTGGCTGGAGGCAGGTGAAAGACAACCATACATTGATGTCTCTCTCCCTTCCTCTCTCTGTGGAAATAATGAATAAAATCTTAAAAAAAAAAAAAAAAAAAAAGTAAGAATGTTTTTCTATTTCACCCTATTCCATTTAAAATATTATTTCAACATTTGGACATTATTTAAATTTCACATTTAACTTAGACTGATTTAAATTTGGGACCCATTTTATTCATATAAATTTCTAACAGTTCTTGGTCTAGAACTTGTCCAACCATCAGTAAGCCAGGATTATTAGAGGAAGATTTTAACACCCCATGAAAAAGAGGGTCTCTTGCTTCTTCAGCAATTGCTAGTGTTCATAATGGAGGATCAAATTATGTGGCTATAAGTATGTGTTTTTTTCCAGTCTGCTAAGACACCAATATAGATCCTTCCATGTCAGACTTTCACACAATTCAGAAATTAACAGTCATAGCCAGGAAACCAAGCTCGCTAGAATTATAGTTAACACAGAGGAAAACAGACTCCAGTTGGAGTGACTAGGTGTTATAATTCTACTTTGATGGCTAAGAGGTTTTGTTGGCTGCTTTGAGATTCTTGGCTTAGTGTACCCTAATGAATGTCAGATAAGCCATCCCCAGGGTGGAGGGTGTGACCGTATTTGTTTGTCAGATGTTGTCACTCTCCTGTGAGGCCAAGATAACTGAAGTTATTAAGAGCCAAAGTGTTCAGCCATAAAATCTTTATAAAGAAAGTAAGATTGCGGGGGCGGTGGGGGAAGGTATAAGGAGGCTAAATGGTCATAAAAAATACAATAAAAATTAAAAAAAAAAAGAAAGCAAAGGTATGCGCTTATCTTTGTTAATACTAAGACTGAAAGGAACATGGAACTCTGTGCTTCATTCTATATGCCTCCTGCAAAGGGACTGGCCAAGGGGGAATGTGGGTGGTGGGCAGCCATGAGAGGAGGAATGCAGACTGTGTCTGGGAAAAGGATCAGAAAGAAGATGCAGTCAGTCTAATGGAGGTGGAGACGCAGGATTGTCACCCTGTTTTTTCTCCCTGGTACATTTTCCTAGATGACTTCATTTACCTTTAAGGCTTCAGGTGTAATCTACACTGGATGGTTCTTCAGCTCTGAAGACTTCCTTCTACTTGTCTACATCTAACTGCCTCCAAGAGTATCCATCAGATTACCCACAGCTCAACATGTCCAAAGATTAAGTCATCTAGTCATAACCTTTGTATTTTTCTTATTTTAAAAAGTAGCATTTTGACCTGGACTCTCTTCCTTTCTGTTTTTATCCATGTCCCATGGGTTCACTGTAGTCTGTTCTAGTTGCTAAACGTATAGTTAATGTATCCTCCTCTCTGATTCCTACTGTCCTTGCTTAAATTAAATTGCCAGTTTCCTATAATTCTACTTTTTTCATAAGTTGGAAAGGATCAAGAATAGAAGCAAAGTGCAGGTGAGAAATGATGGTGGCTGGGGCTGGTGTTGTAGTGGTAAAGCTAGGTACATTTTAGAGACAGAAAAATAGGACTTACTGAGATGAAAAAGCCTGAGAGAGGAATGTATTGGTGGTAGGAGAGGTTGGCAACTGAGTGTTCTGATTTGGACATGTTTACACAGACCTCAGACTATGGGCAGCTGTGAATGTAAAAGGGAACTCAGAATGGAGAGTGGAGGGAAAAAAAGAAAGGCAAGTTCTAAGTGGAGGAACCCAAATTCAAGGGGTTGAATAAAGAGGGAGGCAACTACCCCTACTACGACCCCACCCCCAAAAAAAGGAAAAAGAAAAAGTAAACTGGCAGGACATGGTCGAAGAACATAGTTTCATAGGAGCCAAGAGCTGGCATTTCAAATTGAAGAGAGAGACCAACTATTCTGAATGGTGCTGACAGCCCGAGTGAGATAAGACAAAGCTTATGAGATTGTTGACCTCGCTTGTAGCATTTTGTTGGAGTTGTTGGAGTTGGGGAAGTGGACTCTGGACTGAAGAGAGGTGAGGGGTGAAGGGGGAAGAGAGAGGTGAAGTGCAGGCCACTCATTTGAGAAAATGACCGAGATGGAGTACCAATTAACCAGAACGGGATGAGGTACTGGCTGAGAAGGTGAAGAGGGATCTCTTTCTAGAATAAGTGAATATCCAAGATGGAAAAAACCCTGCATCTCAGCCATCTCCCTAGGCCTCCAGAAAGGTTTCAGAATCCCTTGGAGGCTCTGTCTTAGCAGATTATTGGATGAACTCCCTCCTGGAGGGGTGTTGGCTGGATGCAGGGGCACTGGCTTTCCTAACCAAACTGTCAGACAAGTTCCAAACTCGGGTAGACAATGGCCAGGATCACTGGCCAAAAGAGAAATGTTATCAAAAAGCTTAAACCAAAGAACACAGAGTCTGCAAATAAAAATGTATCTAAATAAAATTAAGGGAAAACTAGAGGGAGGAGCCCTATCAAATGAGGACGTTAAACCTCGAAAGAGGTCAGTCCAGAGAGGAGTATGTTTATAGCATAACGGAATCACTCTGGACAAAGTCAGAAGATAGGGCTAGATAATCCCTGCACCCTGAGGATAGTGGCCTATACAAAGGGAGGGGAGCCCTGAGTGGTGTGGCTCAGTTGGTTGGACACCATCTTACAAAGCAAAGGGTCACCAATTCATTCGGTGCTTGGTCAGGGCACATGCCTGCGTTGTGGATTCAGTACCTGGTCAGGGTGCATATGAGAGGCAACTGACTGATGTTTCTCTTACACATCCATGTTTCTCCTTTTCTAGGAGAGGCTTCAAATATACTGTTATCTGAGACAAAGGGAATTCTCTCTGGAACCATTACTGAACTCAGCCTCCACACATGTATACATCTGAATGCCTACTGAAAGAAAAAGATAAATAATTTGAAATATTTCTACAGATAGGAAAAATCTATCCACTTATACTTCAGAGCTATGACTGCATAAATCCTGGAAAGTGATGAATTTGGGAATCTTCCCCTCAGAACTAATCTCTACCAACTCATGATTGAGAGGAAGAGTATGCATGTGGAAGTGAAGTCCAACCCACCATACTAGAAGACTATGCCTGCTTCTTCCCAGCCTCTCTGGTGTCAATCTATTGAGTGCCACAAGCCGGGAGATAAAACATGAATTAGAACAACATTCTTGATTCTCCCATGTTTCTATTTTATGCCTTATTATAGATTTTCATCATTTCATTTGTTATCAAAGTTATGTATGTATTGTTGTTCATATGGAAAAATAATACAATAATTAATAAATAACAAGAATAAACTGTGTTTCATGTACTCACCATGGTAAACCTATTTTGGCACACCTCTGTATGTGTACATGGGCAAAAGTAAATTTACAGTTGTCCAGAACACGATGACAATCAAGAACTCTGTGCCAAAGTGTGCCTAAGTATAGCAAGAGGACTACAAGAATTTATGACTAACGATGGCCAGCATTATGAGCACTTACAAAATTGTACCTAAATGCACTGTGACACTGGGGCATTCTTTTGCGTTAATAAAGCTATTATAGTAATCATAACCTGCATGTATTTTTCATATAAATAACTGTAAACCTACTTTGCCTACCCCTGTATGTATATGTGTGTATATAAATAATAAAATATGTTTTGTAAAAAAAGAAACCCTAAATTTGTTAATATTATAATACTTCTTCAAAATGCTAGGGAGTAAGAACTACCTACTTTATTATACAGTGTTAGAATGTTACGGATATTTCAGGTTATTTTATTTTATTTATTTATTTTTAAAAGATTTTATTCATTAGTTTTGGAGAGAGAAGGGCAGGGAGGGAGGAAGAAAGGGAGAGAAACATCAATGTATGGTTGCCTTTCACCTGCCTCCAGCTATGGACCTGGCTGGAGACCTGGCTTGCAATCTGATTATGTGCTCTGGCTGGAAATTGAACCAGCGACCTTTGGGTTTGCAGGCCAGTGCCTATCCACTGAGTGTTATGGATATTTTAAATTAGTAATAATAATATGGATAAAAGTGCAGAAGGAGAAATGATTATTTATTATGTTTGGACAATTTCATTCCAGCATTTAGTTCCTGACTGGCAACATTGCAAAGCCTGAGGACTTGGTCTGCCAGCACATAAGGGACCTAGGGGTTGGGGTTGCTCCCAGAGAATGCTAACAGAACGGTCACAGCTCAAAAAGTACATTACTGCAGAAGAAAGACAGCAAAGGTAGCAGGGAAGGCACAAATGACAACCGATCTGATGTTCCTGGTGCTATTAGCACATGATTTTAAGTGTTCAGAGCTATAGGTGTGAATTGGAGGCAGCAATTAGACCTCTTTTCATCAAAGCCAAAACTACAGTTCTTTAAAATAAACCTGTCAGATAAAAATTCAAAAAGCGAGAGTCCATCTTCAATACTGAGTTATCATCAAGAGCAAAAAATTTTTAAAGCTTAGTAAAAGTTTACCTTCTTAATTTCTTCCATACTGGCATGTGTAGGCCTTGAACTAGTTGGTCGTTAGAGTTAGGATGATAGTAAAAGTTAAAGAAACTTTTCACTTTTATATCATTAAGTGCTTTGTGATTTTTTTGATCTTATATAGCATATTTCTTGAAATTCTGTTTATTAATTTCACCTTAAGGTGGCAAGTATGTGGAAGAGTTTCTAAATGTTACTGTTACAGTTATTCTTTTGTGCATATCAGTATCCAATGAGTACCACATGTATAATTAATGAAACAAATAAAATCCCCATCTTTGTGGAGCTATGCAACCTCTTAGAATCAATACAAGTAGAAAGTCAGTACCTGCAAATCAGTACTGAAAGTGAGCCAAGGATAAAGTTCTCACACATTTTCTAGGCTTACACAATATTGGATCTGCCAAATATTTTCATTCAATCTGCTCAATATTTTTATCTTGAGATTTTACTTCATAAGAGGCTATAAATTTACCTGCAACCTTCATTTATTTTCTCTTCAAACTTAAATGTCTGCGTTGCATTAAAATACTGTATACATTTAAAGGGGTTTCATAAAAGCCAATAGTGTAACAGAATTGGTAAAATCGTTCCCTTTTGCTCATTAAATATTTCAAAAACAATATGCTGATTTAGTGAAATGTATTTATAGTTCAATATGGATAATTATAATAACTATGTTGAGAACAAGTATATTCTACTAAAAATAAATGGATATTTATATTTAGTTCTCCAAACATACTTTTTCCCCCCTATTTTTCTTTTCCTTTAAAAGGAATTTGATGGAAAAGATCACTATTCTGCCAAGTGGAAATTGGTACATATTTAAATGGAAAAGTTCCAATACCCAGCAGCATTTAAAAATAAGGCATTACCCTGGATAGGGGGAACTCAATTTATGATATACAGTCTAAGGTAATAGCATACATTTTCTGAATATAATTAATAGAATTTCTTTTAAAATTCTTTGGAGGTATATTTGTATAGCCATATTCATAGAAATGTTATTCACAATGGTCAAAAGGTGAAAATAGCCCTGGTGTCCCCTGACAAATGAATGGATAAAGAAGATGTGGTATAGCCATACAATGTAATATTATTTTATTTTACAAAGGAAGGGAATTCTGATATATGCTACAATGTGGATGGACCTTAAACATACTCTGCTAAATTAATAAGCAAGTCACAAAAGGATAAATATTGTATAATTCCACTTCTATGGGTACTTAGTCAAATTGACAGACACAAAGTAGAATAGTGGTTCCCAGGGACTGGGGTTGTGGGATGGAGAGTTAACATTTAATGGGCACTGAGGTTCCCTTGAAAAAAGTTCTGGAGATGGATGGTGGTGATGGTGACACAACACTGTGAATGTACTTAATGCCAGTGAGCAGTTATACTTAAAAGTCATTAAAATGTTAAATATTATGTGATATATATTTTACCACAATAAATAAACTGCAATAAACCCAAACAGTATACAAAAATGATTAAAAAACTTCTTAGAGATGAATGATCATGGTAATAATCTATGAACTTAAAAGCAAGGGGAAACTCTTCCTGAAAGACAAACTCTGAGTATATGCTCATCCAAACAATATTGTTTGGTTACCTAATATTGTTTCTCTTCAGTTCGTTAGTGCTTGGATAACAAATTCATGTGGTATTCATTTAGTGCAGCCATCACTACACAGGCCTAGTGTGTCCAATTTATCCCAGGGTCTGACACTGGTTGGGTAGAGTCTTAAATGAGGTCACTAGATTGATTTATACAGCATACCAGCATGGCTAGGACTCAGAGTGGGGTGCTCACTTTGTTTTTATTTCAACCACAACCTGTATATACTGTATGCCTAGTAATAGAAGGCAGAGGTGGGGCACTGCAGGAAAGAAAGGACAGTAGGTAGTAGCATGCAGTATGGGAGAATTTGAGAGGCAGCCAAGAGAACAGGCATTCACGGAAAATAATCATCTCAGATCTTGGAGGTTGTATGGTTAGCCAGTTAATAAAGGGGTTTTGGCAATCTGAAGGCAGTACTGATTGGAAGGGTCTTTCTTAAGGGAGATGCATTATGAAATTCGTGATTTACATTAATCTGTCAAGAAAGTGAAGATTACATTAAAAGGATGATGAAGAATACTTCGTGACAAGGAGAGTGGTTATGGGAAACGGAATGGAAGCAAAGGATGCAAATGTCTCAGAACCAGGGAACTATCTTGTCTCCTGCATAACTGCAAAACCCATCCTTGGTATAAGGAGGAACATCAGCTTTAATGGGACAAAGTGTCCCCTCACTAAGCATCCTTCATGGACCATCAGGCTAAATCATGCCTCATTTTACTGCATATCAGTATAGCGCAATTCTACCTGGTTAATAAAAAGAAATTCTGTTAACAATACAGAATGAGAAGCCCTCCACTTTGGGGAGTGGTGGTTATGCCCTTCTTATTATCATAGTGAAGCAGAATCTATCTGCAGTTGCAAAATAACAGCCGTAATATAAATGGGGCCTACAGAATTAAACCATTGAACCGACCTCAGTGCTCTACCTTCTTAAAATGCTTAAAATATAAACAAGTGGAAAGTGTTGAGTGATACATGAATTGCCCTTGGACTAACTTCCATAATAAAACTCCTTCCTGGAAGAGTGTCACCAACTTCTGACACTCTACTTTCCAAGGAATAGCCATTGGGCATTTACCTGTGTTCACGAAAGTGTTCCACACAGGATTCACCTCCAGCATGAGGCAGGATGTAAGCCAGACTGCTCACTCGTTCTCTGAGAATGCTTTCTTATCTCTTTGACTCTTAAACACAGCTCTCTTGAATTCTCCCAGGCAATTTTATTAGCATCCATTTACCTATTAATTTAGTTATCATTTCTGAATCATCTCTTTGGCAACACCTCCTTCCTAAGGCATCTTCCCACTATACCACCAAGCACTCTTCAGAATCAATCCACCCCCACACATTCCCTTTCGAAATCTTCAATGATTACTGTGCACTTGTCACATTATTTCCTAAATATACAAGTTCCTCTGAAATATCTTTAAAGGCTCTTTATGGAGGCTGAGCCCCCACCATGCACGGGTGGGTATTACTGTGTGAACTTGGTTAGGATTTTGCTGGTGGCTTCCACTTCAGTGAGCAGGCAGATATATCACATTAAAACAGATGATAAAAGCAAACAATCATTAGCAACAATTTTATCTCCTTTTCCTCCCAAGGGGAGGAAATGCCTTTTTAAAAAACAATACCCAATTCCTTTGACATGTAAAGAGCAAGTACTATAAAAACGTATCAACTACATTTTCTTGAAAACTTAGTCCTATGATCTATGTATATTAAATGCTTAATACATGCATTCTTAGGGGAGGCAACTTCACCCCCAAGGGGGAGCAAAAATTTGCCTTTAGGAGGTAAAAACAACCTTACTCTTCATGTGTAAAGCATAGATATATACCAAATGCATAAAAAGATACACAGTATAGTTGTACTATACAATGCATTGGGGAAAGGGAGGACAGTAGTTAGGGAAAAATTATCTAGAAAGGCTCCTCTTTAAGGGATTGATCATTTTTTAAAATGTTGAAAAACACTGTGGTAACGTAAAAAATACGTAAGAAATTAAATGGTAATACTGTGACCTCCAACAGAATTACTTACTAGGGATCCTTAAAATCTCTGTCCGGCCATCATTTTTTCTTGTCCTCAAGTGATGCAGAGAGACCAGAGTGACTACAAGGCAATGAGATGGGGGGTGGAGGGGGTGGAATGCAGGGATCTGGCTGAGAATGACCCTGGGAAGTCAGGCCAATGGAGGCCAGTCATGCACTGGCTTTGTAAACACTAAGGACTTCTGATTTGTCTCAAAGCAATGAAAAGCCCCAATAGGTTTTTAAGCAGGATGGACACAGGATCCAATTTAACTGTTAAGAAAATCACTCTGGCTATTACAAGGAGAGAGAGGAAGAGAAGCTACAGTGGAAAAACAAGACAGGTGAGAAGATTATTTTGGTATTCACAGTCCAGGTGAGATAAGACCAGCGCAGTAGCAGAAGAGATGGACAAACGTGGGTGGCTACAAATAGCCTGAGTGAGGAGAAGAAAAGAGGAACGGAGGATGCTTTGGGCTTCAGCAACCGAGTGGATGGTGGTAACATTGGTAGCAAGAGATTTTAGCTCGGTTTAATCCCTAGCACATGGCCTGATAAATAACAAGGATTTAGTACAAATTTCTCCAATAAATGAAGCATAAGGCCATGCTATCTTTATAACATCAAGAGATAGCTATTTTTCCCATCTTAAAAATGAAGGAACTGAGGATCTAAAAATAAGTAATGTGTTTAAAATTATGCCACTAGCTAGTCAGGGCCAGGACCGTATAACTCTGAGCTTGGCTTTTAGCCACGGTCAATCTTTTCTTTAGAAAACCCAACCAATGTGTTGAGGTATTTATGGTATGGGTTCAGACAAAGGGTGACTATACAGTTTTGGACATGTCCCTTAAGCACATTGGGCTTCTCTACCAGACCCTGAACTCTTCTAGAGCAGAAAGTTATTTATATTTGGACCATTAATAAAAGTTGACTGAATGACTATGATGAACTTTTCCAACTGGAAGTGAGAAAGTTTATTAGATGAATTCTTAATTTCTCCCTGATCTTATTATACAACTTATGTCACCCACTTGTTAATTGTTAATTCTAAAAGAGAACATATAAAGATGTATGACTTTCTAATATTTTGAAGTAGATTCTAAATGTAAATTTTAACTTTCCTGACTGACGCATGATTCTTCCAGGCATGATTCAGTGACCTAACACATACATAGTTGTTCTTATTCAGAAAAACTTTTGTTGTCTTCATACTTGGCACTTGCTGACAAGAAAATTTTGCTAAACATGGTATCTTTAAAGATTTTTATTTATTATTATTTGTAGAGAGAGGGGAAGAGAGAGAGGCAGAGAGGGAGAGAGACATCAATGTAGGGCTGCCTTTCACCTGCCTCCAGCTATAGACCTGGCTGGAAACCTGGCTTGCAACCTGGTTATGTGCCCTGGCTGGGAATCGAACCAGTGACCTTTAGGTTTGTAGGCTGGCGCCTTATCCACTGTGCCACCAGCCAAGGCTAAAACCTGGTGTCTTTAAATGATATCGATAGAAATTTGTGTATTGAGTGTAGGATTATTTGAAATACAGTAATTATTTGGCAGAAAACTCTCAACTTTTCTCTACCCTCTCAACTATTAATATAATTCATTACCAATTTATTAGGGGAATAAACCATTTATAAAACTTGTAGAAATCTATCTGAAAGGCATGAAGAAAAAAATATTTTTTAATGTAAAAATTTGATTGTTGCAGTGGAAAAGCTAAGGTTGAATTTGAAAAAGAGATGAAAGCCACTAATAAAGATGACTAAGAAGAAATACAGGGCAGATGTCTTTCTGGAGCAGTGGTTCTGAACATCAGTATACGTTACAATCCCCTGAGGGTTTCGCTAAAACATGGGAGTGCTGCCTCTTAACCCCACCCCAGCCCCGATTTCCACATGCAGTAGATCTGGGGTTGGACTCAAGAATTTATACCTATAACATGTTCTCAGATACTACTGATACTACTAATCTGGACACCACATTTCGAGAACTACTCTCTTAGAAAAAAATATTAAGTTGAGGATAAACATCTGCTGTTTTGATCTGATTTAAAGACAGCATTGCCAGGCAAGTAGAATTCAGCATTACCGAGTTGTCTGAACCAAAAGCCGATGTGCACATTTTTTAATTAAAAAACATTTTAAAAAATGTGATCTGTGATACAGGAAGAAAGAAAAAAGGAAGATTTTTTCCCCTCTTGAGTTACCTTTGGTTTACAGCGTAGAATCTGATGGGCTTTTCCCCAGAGTAGGAATTTCTGTAACACCAAAGCCTGGTTATAATCCAGGTTGTGGAGAAATGAATTTGGCCACCTCTGACTGCTCTGTCTCAGCCCCTCTCCCAGGCCTGATGTCAGCAAGGGACGAGGCATCAGCTATCTGCACTAAGTGACGTATACATTGGTAAGTTTTAACTCATTAAGGAATGATTATGCACAGCAAAAACAGCCAAGGGTGCTACTGGGGGTGGGATGAGGCAGAGAACCATTTTTAGTGAAGTGAAAACAAATTAAACAGAAACCGCAATTAAAATGAATTGAGATGGCCTGTAGGGGGAGCTCTTGCCCCCTACCTACACGGTCAAGTACAACAAGGAGCGCTGGGGTTTCACTAGTTCTCCCAACTTCCTTTCCCTTCGAGAAAAGTTTCTTTCTCTTAGTTTTAGTGGCCATGCAGCTGACTCGTCATGGTGTGTTCCAAATGGCAATTATTTGTTGTTCCCAAATAAATCCATTTTGTTGAAGTACCTGGCTGGCTTTTTACAAAGTTCAACATGAGGAATATGGAAATATGCCAGGTGGAGAGTACCCCTATCTGTAGGGCCAGCCTTGATACTCAGCTGTTGCAAAGGGCAGTGGCAGGCAGTTTTTCCATGTGATGATGACTAGGTTTGTTTTTTTTAAACATGTGCTGCTAAGGTTCTGCTTGTTTTTATTTAAGGACATTCTGGCTTATTCTGAAAGAACTTAATTTACTGAGATAGAAACAATCCAGTAAGATAAAAAGTTTTACAAAGACTTAATGTTTATGTCCTTTTCAAGTTCATAGGTTGAAACCCTGACCCCCAAGGTGACAATGTTAGGAGGTAGGGCCTTTGGAAGGTGATGAGGTCATGAGGGTAGAGCCCTCCACAATGGGACTGGTGTCTTGGTAAGGGAGATAACAGTTTGCTGTCTTGCCCTCTCTCTTCCAGGCAAGGGTACAACAGATTGAAAATGACCATCTGCCCCCAGAAAAGGGGCCTCATCTGAACCAACCATGCTGGTACCCTGAACTTAGATTTCCAGCCTTCAGAACTGTGAGAGATAAATGTCCTTTATTTATAAGGCACTCCCTCTCTGGTATTATGTAAAGTAGGCCAAACAGACTAAGATACAGGGTATAAAGCAGGCATATTTGAAAGAGAGAGAGAGAGATGTATTTGTGCAGGAGAGCAGGAATGAAGCCAGCTGTGAGGTTAGGCCACCGCTTTTAACCTTGGCCACCTGAATTTATATAGCTGCTGAAAAGCTGAACTGAAAACCACAATAGCTTAGGAAGAACACATTACCACATGATAAATTGAGCCCTATCAAAAGTGTAGGCTATGACATTATAACCTAGCATTCTGTTTGATAGAGACATGCTTTCAAAGTTAATTGCAATGAAAATGGAGGTTTCACTAGTGTGCCTACATTTGTTGTGCTGATAATGGACTAGGTGCCCATTAGTGATTGTGAGGGGCAAAAATGTTTCCCTACAAGACAGAGTTCCACTGGAGAAAATACGTGGGTATAGGGAATACGGGGGCCAAGAGACCTTACTTGTGAAAAGCCCCACCTTCCATGAGGAGAAGTAATAAAGAAAATGGCCAAATGTTTTCGGCAGGGGAAAATAGTAAATAGTGAAAGAACCCAGTTTTAAAGCCATTTTGGTTCTTAATACATCCCTAATTAAGAAAATGTCACATTGAAAAAATGGTCCTGATGCAGTTTCAAATAGCACCAAACAGCACATGACAGACTGGATGTATCTTGATGACAGAAACACTCTACCCATGACTGTAATGGTTATGAATAAAATTTGAAACGGAGCAGGGAGAGGTGGAAACTTTTGGGGCCTATCTCTCTGGCCCAGGAATGCTTGACCTGTTAGACTGATTCTGAACATTTTCTTAGAATTCCAGCTGGGAGTTTCTAAGGCTGAATCGCCCTGATGGTGGCTGCCTTACGGCTGGTGCATTAAGCAGGTTGCTTTTCCCACATCGAGGGTGTGAAAAGTAAGGTGAAATGCAAGAACCATGGAAGACATGCTCAAATGTTTGCAAGCCCTCCTCATCCTTCAAGTTCCTGCCCTCCACAAATTTCCCCCAATTCTAAATCCAGCACACAGTGATCTCATCACTCAAGTAGGGTTTTTTTTTTTTTTTTTTAATCACATTTATGGGAAAGATTCCCATAAATATATCAATTCCTCAATTATGTGTTACAGTAGCAGCTGAAATGTGTCCCAGGGGATAGATAGGTTGAAATATCAGTAGTGATGCTTTATGCCTTTACATAAAAGTAAACTAGAGGACATGAGGATCATTCTTGAAGTATTTTGTTCCCTCCCACTCATGTTGAATTTTTTTCTGAAGAGGAAGCAAAAAGGAAGACTCTATTCTTGGGGTCCCCTCATCACTCACATTCTGTCTTTACCTGCAGCCCCAGGTGAGCTACCTCATTACATTACTCACCACATTTTTAAAACGTATTCTTTCTCAATAATTATTAAAAGCTTTGGGTTTTAGGGGATGAAGTAAAAACACATTAAAAATATCTAGTAAGTAAAATTTTAAAGCCTTAGATTCAGTCACCATGTCCTTTTCATTAAAAAACAAAACAACAAAAACAAACAAACAAACAAACCAGATATAAAAAAAAAATGCAGTGCAAGCCCTGACTAGCGTGGCTCAGTTCACAGCGCTGGCCTGTGAAACCAAAGGTGGCTGGTTCAATTCCCCAGCCAGGGCACATAACCAAGTTGCAAGTCAGGTCTCCAACCAGGTCCATAGCTGGAGACAGGTGAAAGGCAACCAAACACTGATGCTTCTCTCCCTCTCTGCCTCCCTCCCTGCCCTTCTCTCTGAGAATAATAAATAAAATCTTTTTTAAAAAATGCAGGGCATAGGTATTTTATAATCATTCATTCATCAAAATTGTTGGAATTGTGCATTAATAGTCCAGTTTGGGGTTTTACAAGACTCAAGGAACTGAGAAAACAACACAAATTTTACCCTGAAGAAAATTGGTGTCATCGACCTGACAATTCCTTGGCCTTATGCCACCCACCCTCTGCCTTCCGTTCCTGTGAGAATGGGCATGCTCTGCACTGGGCCACTCTGCCCCTCCTGCTGCTTGTTCCAAACCCTAGCACCGACATGTGACACTACTGAGGCTCCCCTTGCCCACCCTAAAAGTGATCTCTGTCCTCCATGTGTGTGTAAGTGACAGCATCTGCGGAACAACACTGTAGGACAGAGTGTGGCCTGGGAAACACACCCCAAAGGGAACCCCTGGGCTGGCACTGTCCTCACCTGGCACCAACTCATGGGATGGGGCCCCAATAAAAGACAAGAAAGTCAAATGGGCTATGTAGGGGCAGAAAGGTTCTATTACACTCCCCATAGACTGGATTCAATTCCTGACTTCCTCATTTACTTGTGAACTTGACAAGCAACCTCACATTTTGTTACTGCATTTCTTTAATTGTAAAATGGGGATAACAGTGCCCACCTCACAGAGTCCTTGTGAGGATGAAAGAAGTTAGTCCATGAAGCGCTATGGTTAAGCCTTTGCTCTTCTCATAAAACTGCATTTGCTGAAATAGTTTAGCCTGCTCATACCAACATCCTCAGGACCTTTTGCAATGCAGGACTTTATTTTCCTACTCCTTTTAACTTAAGAGGTTTGGTATGCTCTTCACTACCCTTAATACCATTTCCAGATCACAGTACCCTTCCACCCCCAATAGCAGCCTATCTCATATAAAACCCTTCCCTCCTCCTACACCCACTGTGAGGGACCAGAATGTGTCACTACCAAATATGCCACACTGGCGTAAGAATTCCTTTGCACTGGAGGTGAACGAGAAACAGCAGATGCAGAAAGGCACCTTCACAGAGCTTCCGCGTTGCCTGAAAGGAGAAACTCTGGAAAAGCAGACTGCCAGAAATCCCCTCCCGGGGCAATTTTATGGCCATGAAGATGATGGAAAGTGGGCATGAAGATGGGTCTGCACTATTAAGCCTTAGTCCTCCAGTGTCCCACATTTGCCACCCTAGAAACTCAAAGTCCTTTTCCCTTGTTTTATCGCTTCTCTGAAAAGTTATTGTTCTTTGATAAGATGCTACATGAAACCAAGTTTTAACCACCCCTTTGAGTAAATCTTCACTGATGTTTCTTCCTCATAAACTATTTTTCTTCCTTTAAGTTACCTTTTGTCAATCTAATTTAGGGAGTCTGAGCCAGAAACGCTGGGAAAGCAGAGGGAAAAAGAATTTTTTCCTCCTGTACACCACCTTCCATGCTATTTTCAGCACTGGGCTCACTGTGTTTTCTTCTACACTGTCCAGCTTCACTATCATAACTTCAATAACCACAGTGACAACTTTCTGGACTCTAGAACATAATTCTTCCATTCTACAAGCTATTGTATCTATCCTATCCTACTTCGAAATTGTATGTCTTTATCTACTATTTATTCTTTCACATCTGGTCATTTTCTGACAAAGATGTCTTTTCTCTCTCTTAAGGCTCACTGTCCACCTGCAACCTGGATTCTACATTCTCCACAGCAGAGCTTCTCAAATTGTGGTCCCCAGATCAGCAGCAGCAGCAGCTCCTGGAAACTTGTTAGATATGCCAATTCTTGGGCTCCCAAATCTAGTGAACTAGAAACTCTGCGGTGAGGCTGAGCAGTCTGTGTTTTAACAAGCCCTCTGGGGATTCGACTTGGAATCTACCACTGTTCTAGGGAATTTAGTAGTAAAGTAAGCATTGCTCTCCCCACTCCTTTTCTTCTTAAGCATGCTCAGATCTTAAAAAAAAAAAAAAAGAAAGAAAAATCTAAACTCTGCTCCTCCTATGAGCATCCATTAAGTGTAGATATAATTTTGTTGATAACATTCTCTAAATAAGGAATAGAAAAATTCTTTCTGTTCATGCTTTCTCTGAAAGGCTTTTAAGAGTTCCTCAGTAGGTCTCCATCTCTATCACATTCTGTTAAAGCCATTCCTCATCAAAGTTCTATCTTTATTTCCTAAAAGGTAAGATCTGAATTCTTTCTCTGTAACTATCATTTTTCAGCTTCTTTTGCCAGTTCTCTTTTCTATCTTACACAGGTTTTTCCCAATATTCTCTCTTCCATATTAATCTCACCTTTACAGATTTAATTACCAACTCTATATAATAACTCTAAATTCATCTTCCTACCCTAACTGTTCATCTTAGGTAGAATCATAAAACATGCAACTTTCTAGATATTTCCAACTTTCATGGTCTAAGGTATCAAAAATGGAATACATTTCAATGTTAACTTATACTTTTTGGTTCAAATCAAATTATAATTTCTATTTCCCAGTTTTTAGTAATGACATTATCATTTTCCAAATATAGTGTAGCATGCCCTAAACTAATGTCTCAGAAAATGCTAGGTTCTTTAGAAATTCTTTTTTTTTTTTTTTAAGTTTCTATGAACAAATAAATGTAGGAAATGGAATAACATTATCTTCTTGGGGATTCACAGTACATATTAGCATATTAGAAGCTTTGAGGAATCTTTCACAGAAAAAAGTCATGCACACAATTGCAAATTAATTTGAACAAATATTTAGTATTTGTTAATACTAAATAATGTCACTCAGAACATTTACCAATACATGTTAAAGAGTGATACCTTGATCACCATCTTGCATCTGCCTTACATCTGATTCTTGCCCAGCCTGCTTGACTTTTCCTTGAAGAAACCTTCTTTCCAGTCCTGTGGTCACCTCCCCACTTCTGGCCACGCCTACTCCTTGCCAGAGTATTGCAACTCACCTCACTCTCATTCTTTTGAACTTGTAATTCAGCCTAATTAGGTCAGATCATTTAACTTTTTGGTTCAAAATCTTCATTAAGGATACAGGTCACCATAGAGAAAGTAACATGCAAGGTCCTTTCTGACCTAGATTAATCCCTGCTAGCCATCCCTTTCCCTCCCTGCACCCCCCTGTTTCATCTGAAATGGGCCGTGACCCTCATCTGTCCTCACATCTGAGTTCTGGCTCACACTGTTCACTTGCTTCATCATGAGAAGCCCTTCATTAACATAATGGCTTCTCAAAGCTTACTATTCTCCAGGGCTCTCCTGCAATCCTACCACTTCTAGAAGCTTCCAGATGCCCTAAACACAAATGGTCACTCCTCCTTTTGAAATTTCATAGGGCACATGCCTGTGCTGTGGCTCGGTCCCTGGTTGGGGGCTTATGAGAGGTAGCCAACTGATGGATGTTTCTCTCTCACATTGGTGCTTCTCTCCCTCTCTTTCTCTCTCCTTTCCCCTCTCTCAGAAAATAAATAAAATCTGAAAGAAAGAAAGAAAAGAAAAGAAAAGAAAAATCCCATAGAGCTACGTTCATTGCACTGGTTATATATGCTCTTCTGTTTTCAGAACAAGACACAGTGCAGATGTAAACTGTGTCTCATACATATTTATGTCTTCAACTGCACCTAATGCAGAGCCTTGCTCAGAGAGCTCTAGAAATAACCTGCATAATGAATAAGGATCAAATTACTTTGACCTACACATGGAAGAGGAAACTAACACTCTTAAAGGCAGAGCCAATGACATTGGAAAAGCCTTTCCTTAAAAGTGGTCAGTATATGTGCGATGGAAAAGAAAATTCTTCATGTTCTTCCTTAAAGTGAAAGCCTTTTTTAAAATACTCAGTGCTGTAATTTTGTTAAGTTGATGCTCTGTTGGTAGCTATAAGCACCATAGTTCAAGTAAACTATCAGCCCTTCCTGGCATGGCTTAGTGGGTTGGGCATCAGCCAACAAAGCGAAAGGTCACCAGTTTGACCCCTGGTCAGGGCACATGCCTGGGTTGCAGGCCAGGTACCCAGTTGGGGATGTACAAGAAGCAACTGGTCAATGCAATGTTTTTCTCACACATCAATGTTTTTCTCCCCATCTCTCTCTTTAAAAACAATGTATTTATTTTTAGAGAGAAGGGAAGGGAGGAAGAAAGAGGGAGAGAGACACTGATCAGTTGCCTCTCACATGCCCCCAACTAGGAACCTGACCTGCAACCTAGATATGTGCCCCAACCCAGAAGCAAACCTGTGACCTTTCAGCTTGTAGTCTGACACTCGATCCACTGAGCCACACTAGCTGGGGCTCTCTCCCTCTTTCCCCTTCCTTCCCTTCTCTCTAAAAAAAAAAGGATAAACTATCAGCCATGGTAATTTGCACCAGTTTCTAGAGGTTAGCTGCTAGAAAATATCCTTCCCTGTTTCTGAAAGGAATCGTGTGGGTTCCATTTCCACACAAAATTTGATACTCAAATGAAGAATAACAGAACCATGTCAACATTAATTATCACCAAAACTACCACAGGCAGAAGCAAAACATACAAATTATTTCTATTTCCATCTCACTCCATTAGACACTTCTGATAAATTAAAACTGGGCCAAATGCAATCTGTTATATAACAAACCACAAGTACTTGGGTAAAAACAAAACTAAAACCCTGGAACTACCAGTTCAACAGTTTAAAATCCAAAAAACAAAGGGCAAAACCATTGAGAACTAGTAAAGCTGTTAGACAAAAGTCGAAAGTATTTTTTATTTTTGTTCCTCATGACATCATTGTTTAGTCTTTGCCCCTCAATTTATAGTTTTCAAATACTATGACCTTTCCCTAATCTTTCAGCCAGTATAGCTGTTACTTTATCCTCTAATCATATATATATATATATATATATATATACACACACACACACACACACACACACACACATATATATATGAAGTGATGAATTGTGAGGGAAAAAGGAAGCTAACATTTATCGAAGCAGAGGAAGGTAACCTCTGTCAGGTAGTTAATATTTAAAAGGTCCCAGAAATCCACACCTGCACAGCAGACTAAGTGCACCAGCCCTGGCGCAAAATCCGTGGGTTTGAGTCCTGCTTGCATATTTACTAGCTGTGTGTCCTTGAGCAAGTTCCTAAACAGTTCACCTTCTATAAAACTGGAATACGAATAGCACCCTTTTCCTGGAGTTATTACAAGTATTAAATGACCTACTATCTCTAAAGTACTTAGAAAAGCATTTGGAGATTATAAATTCTTTAAATAAATATTTATTAAATAAATAGAAAATGCAACTGATTCACTAACTTACTTGACAACAGATAAATGAGTGGTAACGTTCAGTTTTACCCCAGGTCTTTCTGATCCTTTTCACACCACTATCCTCAGTGGAAAGTAATCCTTATAAATAAACTGAGGGAAAACACATGAGACTATATTCATCATCCTTTCATTGAAAAGATACCTGTTATAAGTTGAACTGTCTCTTACAATTTGTATGCTGAAGTCCTAACTCCCAGTATTTCAGAATATGATCTTATTTGGAGATGGGACCTTGGCAAAGAGATAATCAAGTTAAAATGAGGTTGGGCCCTGATCTAATACACTTGGTGTTCTTATAAAAAGAGGAAATTTAAACATAGAGCTATACACAGAGAGGATGATGAGAAGAGACACAGGGAAAAGAAAGCCATCTACAACCCAGAGAGAGGTCTGGAACAGACCTCCCGTCACCGTCTGCCCTCAGAACTAGCCAGCCAGCTTGTGGAACCTTGTTTGGCAGCCCTAACAAACTAGTACAATCAATACCCCACACCCGACCTCTGAGCCAGATCTCAGAAGTGACTGTGTTGGGCTGTGCTGCTCAGCCATTTGTAGTCACAGATTTTATTAGTTTGATTGAGATATGTACGACTCACTCTCAGTTTTCTACATTTTACTTGTGAGCCAAATGTTAAGTATTTTAACTGCTAAGTAATCTAAGAAAATTTTTTCATACATCATATTTTGGAGCAAAGGTAAAATTTACATGGGTTTTAAATATAAAACATTTCACAAGAGTTCTCTTTTCAGCAGGCCCTGCAGTCAGCGTGCCCAGGCCCTGTTTTGGCTCCTGTCCGCACATCCCACAGCAAGGTTAATGAGCCAGAGATGAAGGAAAGGGATCATCAAGGTCACTCAGTAATGACATGGGATCATTTTCCAGGGTCTGAGCTAATCAAGGGCATACTTAAGCTGAACCATCTAGCCAGTTCCCTGCATCCAGATGGGGAACAGAACTCACCCTTCTAATGATATACTGAACTGGCTTGGAAGGATAACGAGATCTTTCTTCTTGTGAGAGTAATATTTGCTCAAATTAGTTGATGCCCTTTAAGGTACCTCAGGAGTTGGGTCTCTATCCCCTTTTAGCTGCAGGAAACAGAACAAAACAACAACAACCAACCACAGGAGCAAAGCAGAGAAACACAATATGCTGGGAAAGCTCCTCCGTGTCCCTGCTGGCCCCACATATGACTGCCCTGCTTCTGAGAGGCCTAGGTGGCTAGCCAACTGGTCAACATGACAATGAGCCTAGAAGAATCCTGGTAAACTGCTGACTGCTACTGTCATTGTGTTAGAATCCTGGGATGTGTACTAACTTGTCACTGATTGCACTGATTCATTGGTTTGCTCTCACGTTAGCAGGTACTCTGTGAGGTCACATACATAAACAACTTATTACATATATATGTGCACACACACACACACACTTTACCATCATCACGTTAAACACATGCAGAAGTCAAATAAAAATGGGTAGAAAATGAATGAAGATTTGTTGAGTCCTTAAGTTCCAGAGACTACATATACTTAAGCTTCTTAATAGTCTTCATTATATTCATTTCTCAAAGACGTGTTATCACCTTCATTTTACACACATGAAAACTGAGTCTACCTCTTACCACAGCTAAGAGGAAGGGCAGATTGAAATCAGGGGTATCCATCTCAAAGGGCAGGCCTTTTTCTTCTAACCTCACAATGTGTATGGTCTGCTTCCCCCAACTGAACTGTAATCCTCCTAAGGGCAGAGACTTTGTTTACTACTATTCCTGAGACAAGAATACAATAGGTTGACTGGCTGACTGAGAGAACAAATGAACCTAGATTTTGGCCAAGTATCAAATGAAACCTTGGATCCTTGTGGAGAAGCTGACAGAAGTTGGATGACTGAATAAGTCAATTTATAACTCTGAAAACAATATGGTATGATAACCTGAAGATAAACTCAAGAAAATATTTAGAGCATAACTTTGAAGGTGGTAGTGGAAGGGGAGGGCCTATGCCCTGAGAGGAAGCAATTCAGGATAGCTGCAGCTGGAGGGCAGGCATCAAATGATCCCTTGAAGGTGATCAGGACATGCCACTCCAGAATAAGCCACTTTGACACATGGGTTTATTTTGAAGTAAAGGCAACTCAGAACCAACAGATGCAGGAAAAATTTCCTGCTTTCCCCTTATCCACCCAAAAGCAGCAAATAAATTGACCTTGTGAAGGTCTCTCTCTCCCTAGATGGACAGAAGAGCAACTCTTCTCACAGAGATAGAGAGATGGCACCAAGATGAATCTGCACAAATTAACATTACTAACCCCTCACTCTCCACTGGCTTCCCTATATAGTTCCTATACTTTATCATCATTTGAAGCCCAAATCCCCTTTTCTTTGTGAAAAAATGGTATATAAATTCTTAAGTCTAACCACTTCTTCTGAGGTTCACTTCTCTCTTAACTCCGGTGGATATAAAATTAATAAAATTGGCCCTGGTTGGTGGTACAATGGATAAGGCACCGGTGTGCGAATCCAAAGGTTGGATTCCCAGCCAGGGCACATAACCAGGTTGCAAGCCAGGTCTCTAGCTAGGTCCATGGCTGGAGGCAGGTGAAAGGCAACCATACATTGATGTCTCTCTCCCTCTCCCTTCCCTTTTCTCTAAAAATAATAAATAAAATCTTTTTAAAAATTAATAAAATTGTATGCTTTTTCTCTTGTTTATCTGCCTTTTATCAGCTTAATTTGCAGGCCCCCAGAGAATAAACCTAGGAGGGTAGAGAAGTTTTCCTTCCCAATAGCCTTTGCATTTCCACCAAATCCATGTGCCTTCCTAGTCCATTCTATTTAGTGGTTGGCCAGATCACAACTAAAGCATTTAATTTGATGTGTGTTCTCCTTTGATAAGAGCTATACTTACAACACATTCAGGTCAAAGGGCTCAGTAAAGGGGCATACATAAATATCATATGAGGGCTTAAGAACTTTTAGCCTGGAAAAGAAGAAGTTGAAAGGAGGAGAAGGTGATCATATACCCCACAAGGCCCAGAGGGGACAGAACTGGGATCAAAGTGTTGACATGTTAAAGGCAGACCTAAGGGTAAGGTCATAACACTCTAACAGAGATGCTGGCCAGGCAACCATCTGCCAGCCAAGAGAAGAGATGGCCTTTATGAGAGATGCACAGAACAGCAGATGGGTAACTGGCCTGTACCCCTCCCAGACATCCTCAGTGTAAACACAAGCCAGGCACAGGTGGTCTGGGACTGCAAAGTCTCAGCTGTCATCCATTAGAGGTGGGGCCTTGACTGCCAACTGATGAATCTGGCTATCCAGTCCCTCATCATTAAAGCAAGGTGGATTAAATCAGCGGTTGGCAAACCCAGTCCCTCAGAGCTCAAGTTTGAGATGCTTTAGTGGCTGTTGGTGAGGAGAGTCAGCTGGGCCAGATTCCAGGTCCTCTCCCTGAGGACTGCATCAGCCGAGGTTTGATAAAAGGTTTCATTTAAAGGGAGGGAAGGGATATAGTGTTTTATTAGTAAGAGGAGTTGGAAACCAACCACAGTAGATCTATGTCCCTTTCACTTCTAAAACTATTCTTTGATAACCTTAACCAACTGTTAGGTTTTTTTTTTTTCAGCTACAGTTGATATTCACTATTATTTTACATTAGTTTTGCATGTACAGCATAGTGGTCAGACAAATGTCAGCTAACAGTTTTAAAAGACCATGAAATTCAAATACTTAAAATTTGAAAATAAAACAGGTATTTATTTTCACTTGACTACGCGAACCCTTTTAATTTTGAAAATAAACAAGTAATTTCCTATGACTTGGGAGTTTTGAGTCAACTACAGAATATGACTGTGATGTTGCAATTTTATACAAAGAAGTACATAGTAAGGGTGCATGTCCATTCCTGGCACAGAACACCTAAAACCTTGGAATTTCCTAAGTCTTGTCAGCAGTTAAGGTGTCTTTGTTATGTTAATGAGGTGACATCTGGAAAGGCCCTAAGAACCTGAGATTAGGGGAGGGCTGGCAGGTGATTAGAGGGTTGGAATTTGCAGTCCTTGGGGGAGGGCGGGAAGGGGGAACTGGAGGTTGAATCAATCACCAATGATTTAATAAATCAATTCTATGTAATGAAGCTTCCATAAACCTGCCCAAGGAAAGGGTTTGTTGCACTTCCAGGCTGGTGAACACATGGAGATTCTAGGAGAGTGGTGTGTCCTGACAGCACAGAAGCTCCACCCCCTTCCCCAGGTCTCACCCTATTCTTGAGTTATATTCTTTTCTAATAAACCAGTCATCTAGGAAATAAAATGTTTCTCTGAGTTCTGTGAGTATTCTAAGCAATGAATGAAACCAGAGGATGGTGTCATGGGAACCTCCTATCTGGTATGAAGAAACAGTGACAACCTGGACTTGCAATTGGCATTGGACCAGCAGAGGGTGTGTATTATTGTGGGACTAGGCCCTTAACCTGTGGAATATTAAGCAATTCCTAGGTACAGTGTCAGATTTGAGTTAACTGGTTGGTGGTGTTGGAAAAATCAAAACAAAACAAAACAAACAAACAAAAAAACACACACGCACAAACACATACACACTGGAATGTCCGAAGTGAAAGAGATTCTAAATACAAGATAATCTCACATTTTACAAATGGCAACTTTAATCTTTTGGGGAGGAATCTAACTCTTAGGATCAGAGAAGGTAAGCCAATGGCAGACTCCAGGTGCCAGCTAACTTTACTTTCTTCCTCAGGACATGGACATTATTTCTAGTCCTCCTTGCAGTGAAGTTGGGACCTAGTGATTGAGTTTGGGCCATTGCAAAGTGATGCCTGCCATTTCCCAGCCTGGCACTCAAATGACCCATATGGTCTTTCATGTTCTTTCTCTCCCTTTGTGGTGGGCCTAGTGGCTATGTGTTAAACAAGACGAAATGTGCATACCCACCTACTGCTTGCAGAAGAGCCACTCAGTGGGTACTGGATTGCGACACATGTGAGAACTAAATCTTCACTGTGTTAGTCCACTGAAATGCCTAGGATTTTTTGTAGAAACAGATAGTATTACCTGTCCCCATATGAATGCCTACCTAAAATTCAGTTACACACACTATGTAAATAGCACATTATATGAATGTATGCTAGCTGAGAAATAGCCTTCTTTCCCAACTTTTTATTTATATTTCATAAAACAACTTTCTGTGAACTTTTCACCTGTCTCATGGACATTAGTGGAGACATGAAAAACATCTAAATCCCCTCCAGAGGAAAATGCCATCCAAGTTGTCGGAAAAAATACTGTTGTGAATTCTTGAGTTCACCATAGCATCTAGTATTTACAAGTGTGAGGTCTGAGTCCCAGAAATAAACATTGTCTCTATTTAAAAATTTAAGTCAAATTTACCAGGTGAATTATATAAACACTCCCAAATAAGACTGACTGAGCTCAATCAGGCCAACAGGCTTCCTGCGCCAGGAGATATTCTGTGAGGGTTCAGACAAAAGCTGACGCTTTCTTTTCTGAGAAAGACTCTTGGGGAAAAGCCTCATCTCCTATTCAGGCTTATGTGGTAATCTTTGGCAAATTTGTATTTCTGAACATTTATTTTTGTATATTCTTTCTAAGTGCATATGGAGAAAATAAACACAATTTATTTTTGTGCAGTTGTATAAGCTCATTTACTTTTGGCATCTCCATGAAATAGGAACCTAGTAACATTTTTGTTTGCATAAGACTCTGATTATTTTTTCAGGTGCTTTTTGTTTTAAAAAATACCAAATATGCTTTGCAAGCAACAGTAGTTCTGATTGCAAAGCCATACATGTCAAGGAGAATTAATCAACACTTGTAAGGTCTAAGTAGATCTTCCAAGGACCAGCTTTAACGTATGAATCTTTTCCTAATTTTTGAGGGTTGGGGAAGGAATGTGGCAATGATTAATAGAAAGAAAACAGCATTGTTTTCATTGGATGATTACTTTTATTTATTGTTGTTGGTCTATGCTTTACACACCATGAATAAATTATTCCAGAAGGTTCAAATTTTTACTTTCCTGCCAAAACTGTTTTAGCAAAGTATACTTGAAACAGCTTCTGAGATTTTCATCAAATTTGAATTTAAACAGATACTTCTAAACTTTTCTATTCAAGGGGAGAAAAAAACACCCTTCTTACTGGTAGACTAGCCATTAGTGAACATAAAATTTAAATTAATTCACTGTTTGTGCTTTATTCTGCTTCTATCACACCTGACTCAAGAATTTTCATGGTAATATCTAACTCAACTCTCATCTTTTAAAACATTCTTCCTAGAAGGAGCCTTCATTTTTATTCTTGTTCTCTTTTTATTAAAAATTATCTTAAAATACTCTATATTTTTATAATGCTTCAAAAGCTATTCAAAACAGGTGGGATTGACTTTGGGGGGAAAGGATGGGTGGGGAGGGGGACAGAGGGGAGCAAAAAAGGGATGGATGTAATACAACAACAATAAAATTAAAAATAAAAAAGTAAAAAAAAAAAAAAAAAAAAAAGGCTATTCCATGCATAATGCCTGATGCATGTGACAACTGCTTGTGTTCTGGGCTCACCTGTACTATGGGTTCTCCGAATAGAACCAAAATTTGCTGAGCTCTAAGGAGAGCCCAAAAGCGTTGATGCTATGATGATACATGATATTCCATCGTACAGAGGTGGCCAAAGGTAGGCTTACAGTTGTTCATATGAAAAATACAAATTTATAAATAATAAAAGAATAAATGTTGTGTTTTAGGTACTCACAATTTTTTCCAAAGTAGGACCAAACCTACTTTAGTCCATCTTTGTTTATTCTATTTGTAAAAACAAAGTTTCAGAATAGATAAAACTGGAAATTAGAAGAACCTACTCACAAACCATTTTCTACTCAAGTTGACGGCCTCAAATCAGTGTTCTACGTTTTAAAACAATAATTTTATCTATATCAAACATGCCATGTGCCTTTCACAGATAATGCATAATTAACTGATAAAACTCCACCTCTACATGCAAGTCTACCATAGGTCTTGTTTAAATGGCAATGAATATTATGTTTATTCTAATATAATAGTTGTGTTGCAAGAAGTTCCCTGTTATTAAAAAAAATTAAACATTTGATTAAATAAAATAGTTCTGATTGCAGGAAAAAACTGAGTCTAGAAAGTTTCAAATTTGCCATAACAAATATATTTTTCCCCTATAAATATTTACGTAATTCTAAAATTTTAACCATAAATACCACTCAGAAACCCATCCTCTAATTACATCTTTTGTTTGCATAAGAAAGGGATTATTTCGCTTTAGTAGCAACACACATGGGTTCTTAGACATTGTTACCGCTCTGACCAACTGTCTCCTAAACCAACCCAACTCAAACAAAGCTGCTGAGCTGCAGAAACAGCCAATTTTCTTCAGGGATTGCTCTGGGCCATCACAGCACCACAATCAAGAAGGGTCTGCACACAGTGTAACTCGATCCTAGTCCATTACCTGGTTTCCACTAAAACTGAGTTATGAGAAATGCTGGGATATGAAATAGCCTAGTTTTATAAAAGAGAACTCGGTTATGTGAGCCTCTAGTTTAGTTATATTAAACTGCTTGCTGTTCCTAAAACAAATTTTGTTCTCTCTGCTCTGGGGAGCATGCCGGGACCCTTGCATAAAACATCCTGTCTTAATTACCTCTGTACCTATCTGCAGCACTGGCACTTCGCCTAGTTCCTAATAGGCTCTCAAATAAATACACACACATATATGTAGGTATATATGCATGCATATGTTCATATATCTCCATGAATAAGTGGTATTATCTGAACAGTTACATTCTAATAAGGCCAAAAAATAACAAGCATGGAGTCCCAAGGGAATAGATGCTTGGGCAGTAATGGGAGAAGTCAGGCACATATCACTGATCTATTATCTCAATAGTGCTAAAACATTTATTTTGACTGCACTTCCTCCTGCTTTCGAAATGTAACGCCAATGCCAATGAATTGCTTACTAGAGACTTCTGAAATGTTTTTGAATATTTATTTTTACATATTTGTTTTTAATAGTTGTATTGAGGTACAAGTGCCATACAAGTACACACAGAGTATAATTTGATATGTTTTAACTCCTGTAATTAACTATGTAACTACTACAGTCAAGACAATGAACATATTAGGATATCAAAGGACCATGAAGGAAACATGACAAACGAGCATGAGGACAGGTGGCAAATATGTTGCCATATTTAAAATTTGAAATCTTACTTCAAAGGAAAATCATGATAAGTACATAGTATTTTGGATTGTTTATTTTTCTGTAAGGCTTGACATCACATACCTATTTATAAAATCAATCTATTAATCTATTCTTTCTAAAAAAGATAAATAACGCATTGATGTTTCTCTCCTTTCCTTCCTCCCTCCCTGCCCTTCTCTCTGGAAATAATGAATAAAATCTTTAGGAAAAAAGAGATGAATAATGGTCTTGTGACAGATACATGTCTGGAGGATGGACATGCTGGAGGGGGACAGTCAACAAAAATTACCGTTGGGGCACATTCATTTTGATTCTCGACTTTTGTCAGAGTGGACAGTAGTTTTGTCTCTGTTTATTTCTTTACTTTTAAGGCTTTTCAAGAAGAAAAATGCTTCAAATTATATGTAAAGCTTTTAAACAAAGGGGAAAGTATTTATATATAAAATACTTAAACAAATGGGAAAGTACATGGTCAGTTCTTCTATGTGTATCATGGGTCATCAGAAGTAAACCCTATGTTTAAGGTTGACATTTTCACTAACTCCAATGAAGTACATTCTTAACTGAACTCGAGTATGTTTGCCCTTATAAGCAATATCCATAGGGAAAGGCAAAACAGGTTTTCTAGACAGTGTTGAAAAATTTATACAAAGAGCTCAGGACCTACTTGACGCATCAGGAAAAAAGCAGATTCATTCTATTACCATAGTCAAAGGTGAATGGGTAGAGAAAGTAAACATGATGACACTGTATGGTTGTTTGAAATGCTATCACATCCCCAAAAGGACACATACCTATATAAAGACAAAGCATCTGACCAAACCCAAATATAGATGATGGTGATCATCTACTCAAATGATCTGCTTGGTTGACACAGAAAACGCAGATATATCATATAATATATATGCTTTTCATGTGGACAAATAGAAAATGAGTCCATGTATATTTATCATGCTTCCCAAGTCCATACATTAGAATTGTGTCTACTTTCTTGGTCATTTCTTTTTGGAAACACATCTCAACGCACAAAGCACAAGTCAGAATGCTTCATGCTATCCAGTCCCTTTTTGGACTACTAAACTCTAATGAGACTTTGAGAAGCTGATCAGCAAGCCATAAAAAAAAAAAAAAAAAAAAAAAAGAAGAAGAAGAAGAAGAAGAAAAGAAAAGAAAAAAAAAAATGAATCCTTATCTGGAACTTGAGTTCAAGAGGGTAAGAATAAATGTCTTTTCACGGTTGCCCTCCCTCCATGCGTAGCTACTGCCAACAGTCTGTGTCGGTATCTGTGCACTGAGTCAGGCTCAGTCTCAGTTCATCACAGTAGCCTTGGTAGTTGCTGACATACGCAGGTCCTATTTATAAGTTTCTTTTCCCCTATTATTTCAGGTAACACATTTTTAAAACAATGTCTTGATTTTTTTATTTTCTGTTTAACTATGTAGGTAAATAATTGTAAAATCAAGAGAAGATTTCACCTAAATTCAGATGCAGTAGTAAGTGTAAGACCTTCTTAATATATCTCCTAAAGCTGGCAATGAGACAGATGGCATTTTGGACAGTCATTCTTCCAAATATTCTACCAAAGAATAGCTAACAATGCCAGATTAAAAAAAAAAAAAGTTTTTCAGGAATGATGGTGGAGAATTTTCCAGGATTGGTTAAATATTTACATCTTTGATTCAGGGGTTTGGGGTGGGGGGGATAATAAATTCCAATCAGAATATTTTTTGAAAGGTAAAAGAGAAATCTGCACCTTGGTTAAAGCATGAACTGTGAAAAACACCAAAGAAAGTCTTAAAACAATTAGGAAAAAAAATAGTGTATACGAGAATGGATAATCGCACCAAGAATTGACTTTTCAATAGCCAAAGCCAAAGATAGTAAAATGTCATCTTCCAAGTGCTAGAAAAAATAACTACCAACCTAAAAATGTTTTCAAGTGAAACTATATTTTGTAAATGAGGTATTTTTTTTTCAAACAAATGTAGAGATTTCAGTGACAAAAGTGTTCTCATGAAAGAAATTTATAAATAGTAACCTTCAAGAAAAACAGCACTGATATCAGAAGGAATCTTTACTACCAAAAGAAATGCTGAGCAAAGGTAATAGTAATTAAAAGGATAAATCTAAAGAAACAGCGTTTTAGAAAGATAAAACATAATATTTAATATGCAGTTATAAAGCAGATAAAATAAAATTATTGGCAAAAATATGGAGAGAGCTATATATAGACTTAAATTTTCTACAGTTTTTGTTGTCCAAAAAGAATGTAAATGGCTAACATTAAATGACTTGAAGAATTCAGGCTAAAACTTCTAAGGTATCTACAACAAATCAAAACACCAAAGCAGAACTATAATGCATACCTAATGCAGACAAAGTAATAAAGGGTGAAAACAGATATATTAAAAAATTCAATCATTCTGAAAGAAATAATGAGATGAAAGATAAACAGAAAAACTGAAAAATTCTAAAAACACAAAGTATAACTGTAGTGCAAAATGAGCACAAATGAGTAATTTCAAAGTTAAAGTTTAAATGCTACATTAAAAAAAAACAAAAATTGCCATACTGAATTAAAACATAAAATTGAGTCACATCCTAGTTAAAATAGACAAACTTAAAAGCAAAGGACAGAGAAAGGACAGCATAAAGATAACCTGCGGCCCTGGCTGGTGGCTCAGTGGATAGGTGCTGGCCTGCAAACCCAAAGGTTTCTGGTTCACTTCCCAGCCAGGGGACATAACTAGGTTGTAAGCCAGGTGTCCAGCCAGGTCTGTAGCTGGAAGCAGGTGAAAGGCAACCCATGCATTGATTTTTCTCTCCCTCTCTGATTCTCTCCTTTCCCCTTTCTCTGGAAATAATAAGTAAAATCTTGAGAAAAAAAAAATACATAGCCTGAATACATTTGGAATTAACACATATATAAAAACTTCACAGGTCAAATAAGAAATCAAAATGGAATGACTTAGAGCTGAATAATAATTATATTCTATATATCCAAATTTGTGGGTTACAGAAAACATAGTTCTGAAACAGAAATATATAAAGCATAAATGATTAAAAGAGGAGAGAGAGCCTAAGAACTAATGAGCTAAGTACCTGACTTAAATGAAAAAATAAATTAGAAAAAAGCAACAGAATTTTATAAAATAGAAAACCAATTGAGAAAATTATAAACTTTTTATTCTATAAAATTCTTAATATACAAGTATTTGTGAAATTTTGAAATTAAGAAAACATTAAAAGAAGGAAAAAGAGCTCTAAATGCCATGGACATGGACAACGAGTGGGATTGACTTTGTCGGGGAGTGGGTGGGTGGGGAAGGGGACAGAGGGGAGTAAAAAGGGGATGGATGTAATACAACAACAATAAAATTAAATGGAAAAAAAAAAAAACTCTAAATGTTACAGAGATGAAATGAGATGAGAATATTAGAAGTAAATTTATGACTACAAATTTGAAAATATAGATAAAGTGGATAAGCAACAAGGAAACCATAACACTCAAAATGGCATCAGGAGAGCAAAAAACCCTAAAGACTTCTATTAATTATCAAAGAATGTGAATCAATAGTTTAAAAAAATCATCCAACTGGAAAAACAAAACCACAGTATAGGTAGGAATTTTCCCAGTGAGTTCTAGAAAATATTCAAGGAAGATATAATAAGAATTTAACAGAGACTCTTCCAGGGTAGAGAAATCAAAACAAAAAAGAAACAATTTCATAATAGTAAACTTCAATCTTAAACTGCATGAAGGCAGTGCAAAATAGGAATATTAAAGGCTATTTTCCCTAGTGACTACACATACAACAAATCCACCCACACAAAATCTTAGAAGGTTAAATTCAGCAACATATCAAAAGAGGGTAGACCATTATGAAAGTGTTCTTTATTCAAATATGCAAAGTCAACTGTTAATGTTACCACAGTAAGAAAATTTTAAAGAAAAAATATCATGCAGTCATCTTAAAAGATGCAGTGGGCACTTAATAAAATTCAGTATTAATTCATGATTTAAAAAATCCAGCAACTAGAACCCCTGGCTGGTGACTTAGTGGATCGGCACCAGCCTGCGAACCCAAAAGTCGCTGGTTCAATTCCCAGCTGGGGCACATAACCAGGTTGCAAGCCAGGTCCCCAACTGGCTGTTAGAGGCAAGTGAAAGGCAACCATACATTGATGCTTCGCTCCCTTTCTTCCTTCCTCCCTGCCCTTCTCTCTGAACATATGAAGAAAAAATCTTAAAAAAAAAATCCAGCAACTAGAAATGGAACAAAACTTCTTTAATGTGATAAAATGCATCTATAGAAAACCTATAGCAATTATTATACTAAATAATAAAAAGGCATTCTTTAAAAGAACTCATGAAGAGCAAGAGACTTGCTATCACCATATATAATCAACATTGCAATGAACATTCTAGTCAGCGCAACAGAATGAGAAAAGTCTTGAAAGTTAATCATGATGTTTCTCTCCCTTTCTACCTCCTTCCCTGCCCTTCTCTCTAAAAATAATGAATATTTTTAAAACAAAAATCAGAGAGGGAGAAATAAAATTTTCATTATTCAGAAAATTGTCCTATATATATGCAATAGAATACCCAAGAATCTACAAAAAGTTAACATTTAATAATTGTTTAGAAAGACTAATAAAGATTTTGTACAAAATCAACTGCAGCTCTATACATCAGCAAACAGAAACTACAATAAGAGAGAAACTACAGTAAGAGAGAGAAAAGAAAGAAAAGAAAGTGAGACATAGGGACTATAATAGCAGGTAAAAAAATAAGATACTTAGGAAAAAATCAAAAAAGCATAAGCATGACGTTTATGAAAAAAAATTTATGAGACATTCAAAAACTGAATGGAAAGATGCTGCATATCCATGGATGACTCAAGATCATAACAAAGACAGTTTCCCCTAAATTGATATACAGGCATAAATATAATCCCAAGCCAAATCTTAGGTAGGTACATTTGTGGTTTTTTTATTCTATTTTTTTTTCTGTTCGACTTCATAAATGTTATCTAAAAGTTATGAGAGAGAAAAAGTCCAAGAATAGCCATTTCTGAGCTGAAGAATACAGTGGGTTGACCTATCCAATATTTATTTGAAAACTATAGTAATTAAGGAGTATGGCACAGACACAGAAAAGGGAACCCAGAAATAAACCTATTCATATGCCAAAAATTGATTTCCCCTGAGCAGGAATTTTAGGCCAGTGGGTAGAGAATAAGTTATTCAATAAATAGTTCTGAAACAAATAGGTATGTTGTTCAATAAAATGAGATCCCTATCTCATTCCATATGTAAAAAATTAATTCCAGAGAGATTAAGGAATTAACTATAAAAGACAAAAATCTAAAAATGATTAGAAATAAGGATAGATGAGTTCTTTATGAGTTCTAGGTATGAAAGGCTTTCATAAACAAGATCTCAAAAAGCACAAACAATAACAGAGAAGATGGATAAACCTTACTTGATGAAATTACAAATGCTATAAAAGTATGAAAAGCTACAAATCAAAACCTTTCAGCAACATAATTAACCAATAAAATAAATCAGACACTTCTAAAATATAGATATAAAGCACTCCTAAAAATAAAATGATTTTAATTGAAAATTAAAAGCCATTCATGGCCATTTCATAAGAGAAGAAAACAAAGGTCAGTAAATATACAAAGATTAACTTCCTATGTAATCATGAAAATAGAAATAATACAAAGAGATTTTAAATGTTGCACTAGATAAATATGACATTGTAAATGTTATGGAGAATGTGAAAGAAAAGGAACTCCCTACCACGACAGTATGAGTAAAAATGAAGACAACAAACACTTGAAAAACCACTGCCATTAACTAGCAAAGGTAAAAACACACATACCTTATGACCCAAGGATTCCACTGCTAGTTCTACATATGCTAGAGAAATTCGTGCACAGGTGTATCAATAGACAAGAACAAGTTTCCACCCCAGGACTGTTGGTAGTAACTCAAATATCCATTGGTATGAGAATAATAGGTCAATTGTTTCAAGTCCTACACCAAAGCATCAGATGTTGATAAAAGTGAATAAATTGCTATGATAAAAATCAACATAGATAAATTTTACAAATACAATGTTGAGCAAAAAAGCAAGTCACAAAAGAACACTTTCAGAGAACTCCACTTAAATGGTTTAAAAACAAAAATGAAGCAATGTTTTTAAAGAATATAAAAATATGTAAAAAGATAAAATATAATGATGAAGAAGAGAATGAGAAACATCAAATTCAATGAAAAAATAATCTCTGACAGAGAAGAACAGCATTGGGAAGGGCAAATGGTAGCCTTCAAAGCTGCCTGCGATGCTCTCTAGCTCAAATCTGTGGATGCATGCATTTTCACATTACTGTTATGGATACTCTTTTATATGTATTACTTAACTTATTGAAAACATACTTGAAGGCCCTAGCTGGTAGCACAGTGGATAAGGCTCTGGCCTGCGAACCCAAAGGTTGCTGATTCGATCCCAGGCAGGGCACGTAATCAGGTTGCAAGCCAGGTCTCCAACCAGGTACATGGCTGGAGGCAGGTGAAAGACAACCACACATTGATGTTTCTCTCCCTCTCTGCCTTTCTTCCTTCCTCTCTCTTTGGAAATAATAAATAAAAAATCTTAAAAAAGAAAACATTTGAGAAGGTAGCATTCTATCTTCCTAAAGTTTAATAAACTTTCATTATTGTTTATTATTGAAAGTTTTATTGCACATAACTTTCATTCTGTGACAATTATATTTACAGTCAACATCTGCTAAAAAATGCTATTACATATCAGTTTTTAACAATAGCATATTTATCAGTACATAGGAGATTAAACTTTTTCCAATGATTATAAAGTCATGTAATTCTAGTTTTCTCTTGAGCCATATTCTCATATTACAAAAACAAACTGAATCACCTGATAGCCTACACAGAGGAATACACTAGCCATTTTTCATTTCTTCTACCTGAATCCTTTATATTACTATCTCTCCTATTCACTAATTATTTCAAAAGGGTCAATAACCAACCTTCAACAGCACCAAGAATTTTAAGTATCTCTTTGTGGAACATACACCATGGGAACTTCATATACAGACCTCGATTTACCTAGGAGGTACCTCAATTCATAATCTCATCTTTTCAGAACAGAATAGCACCTCAGAAGTGATGCTGGGACACTCGCCCAGGAGAAGGAGCAGAAAGCTGGGGCAGCTGCTAGTCAGAAATCTGGCCCCTCAGAGGGGACCCCTCTCTCCTGCAGAAATCACCCTGCTCACGTGTGGCTCCTACTTCATGCTACCTCTTCCCTTAGCTGTGTGCAGCAGCATGGGGGGGGCACTACTTCACCAAAGTTTTCTGAAAAGCATTCTCCACGTCTTCTCCACCAAAAACGATTCAACAATTATTTTAACTAAAAAATGCACTCAAGTAATTCTACATAGTGCTCAGCATACGATACGAAGGGAGATGCAAAGGAACTTCCACATCCTGATTATCCACTCTGAGGCCAGTGGGTAGTAGTGGTGATAAGACATACCTCCTAAAATAGTTATTTACAAGATACAGATGGCAAAATACCACTTATATATAAAGGGTTGGGGTTCTGGGCATGGATTTCCAATAGCCCTGCAGATCTGCGATTCATTCAGCACATAAATATTTATTACATCTCTACAAAGGAGTTAAATTTTAAGTGTCAACAGGATAAGTCTTCGTTCAAGTTGCTCCCAGTTAACATGCTTGTGGAAACACATATCCCAACATGATATGACAAGGGTGGTAAGAAGGATGAACAAGTGTAACAAGTGAAGACAGAGGGGGAGTTGGTGGGACAGTGATGGACCATGACGAACCAGAGCATAGAGCTGCTGAATGACAGAGAACATCTGAATGGAATCCTAAACCTTTGGGCAGCAAAAAACTGCCTGCTGCCGAGTACAGTGAATACTTCATTGGTTTTTTCCTGGAAGACAAAAAGAACAGAAAGATTTCTGTCTAATTCTAGGAAAAAGACAATCAGGCAACAGACAGCCTTGATTTTCTGCAACCTGACACAGGGTGCCTCTAATACAGCTAAACCAGTGGGCTCCTGGACATCCAAGTCAAGCAGACCATGTAGGCAGGAATAAACAGGAATAAAGATATAGATTACACTCGATGGCAGTTAACACAGGATAAAGCAAAGCAGAAGCTCACAGGCTAGTAAACCAACACAGGCCCGTAGTCAGGCCAAATCACAAAGCAGAAGGATTAGCTCCTGCTATCTGCTCAACTTGAAAGGATCTTTCAGTGTTGTCTGCTTTCTCACAGGTCACTGAAAAATCTCAAATCAAAACAAAACATTGAAATCACTAGGCATTGACAACCATTTAAACTAGAACACCCTTCACATATATATAGCACATGGAAGTATTCCGAATATTGTATATTTGCCAGATCTCTGTGGCCACACTAGACTAAACACTATAGCTAAAATGAGAACTCCAAGAAGAATTCATGTGGTAATCTCAAGCATCTGAGAGCAAAGGAAAACAATGTTCTCAGAACTGCTTCCAGTTCTTCAGACATTTGCTGTTCTAATTGGAAGAAGGCTGAGATTTTTAAAGATTGTGGTACTTTGTAAATCCTTTGGGCACATGGATTTGATTCAGGGGGTCTAGAAAGACCATGGAAATATCAGCCAAGCTGTATAGATGCAAGCTATTTTCCTGGAGAAGACTCACAGATTTCATCATATATTCAAAGGTACTCATGAACCAGGAAAGATTATGATTCACTACTTAAAAATCAAACAAACAAAAAAAACCCTTAAGACAAAGGATACCATAATTGGTCTTGCTGTTACCAGATAGTAAGTTGGGGTCCCACTGCCCGCCACCACCCTTCAGGCAAATTTCCAGAGGTAAAGGTTTGGTGATAAGAGAGTCAATTCAAAAGCAGCCACTGCAGCTTTAATTACTTAATCCTATTAATTAAGGCTAAACTGTGACACCTGAGTTCTATCAGTCCCCTGTTAGTTTCTGTAGGCTTAGTTTACAAATGAACACAACACAATACACAAAAGCTACCTAATTCTAGAAGGATGGCAGGCTTCTGCCTCAGAGCCTGTCCCATCTAGGACACCCAAAGAATGAAACTGCCACCCTCTGCCCACCCAGCTCCATCCTGGGCTGTGCCCGGGGTTCCTTCCCATACGAAATACCATCTGTTGGAAAATGTAGACGGCTGCAGCATGGTCATCCAGCCATCCCGAGGAAAAGGAGCCTGAAAGGGAGCTTGAGAACCCGAGTCAGCCAGTCCAGGCACCGGAAAGCCAGAGCCAGAGCCAGAGCCTGAGCCTGAGCCTGAGCCTGAGCTCAGGAGCCAGAAAAGCTCAGAAAAGTTTGAACCAAAGAGCCCGCCCTCTTTTACTTCCATTGGCTCTGGAGGCATCAGCTTCTCAGCCAATCCTGTCCTAGATTGCTTCCCAAGGCCTCAGCAACCTCCTCCTGTGGCCTCTCCTATTTCTCCCAGTGATCTCAATCAGCTCTCTCTGTATCCATGTTACAATGAACATTTTTTTTTTCAGCCAAGAAAATAGCATATATATATTTCAGGGAAATATAACAAAATATTTCAAGAGCTAAGATTACAGGGAACCCTGTTTGTCCAACTCAAACTGCTATATTTTCTTAGGCTACAGTTAACAAGATTGACTAACTTTTGCTAATGTCAAAATATTTTACGTACATATAAATTTTTAGGAATATAATCTTATAAAAATACTGCATTTTACTGAAGTCTTGCTTTTTTACTTTACCAAGACAATTAGCAAAAGTATAAGAGTAAAAAAAAAATGTTCATGTTTCAGAAAATGAAGCTATTTAGGGGGGAAAAATTTAAGCACCATTTTGAGTTATAAACATGATTGATTTAAAATAAAAAATTCAGCCCTGGCTGGTGGCTCAGTGGATAAGGCACTGGCCTGTGAACCCAAAGATCGCTGGTCTGATTCCCCAGCCAGACCACGTAACCAGATTGCAAGCCAGGTCTCCAGCCAGGCCTGTGGCTGGAGGCAGGTGAAAGGCAACCATACATTGATGTTTCTCTGCCTCTCTCTTGAAAGGAAGGAAGGAAGGAAGGAAGGGAGGGAGGGAGGGAGGGAGGGAGGGAGGAAGGAAGGAAGGAAGGAAGGAAGGAAGGAAGGAAGGAAAGAAAGAAAGAAAGAAAGAAAGAAAGAAAGAAAGAAAGAAAGAAAGAAAGAAAGAAAGAAAGAAAGAAAAAGAAAAGCTGAATATGATGGTATTGTACATTACCATATAGCTACTATTTAAGTGACCTCTTAGGCCTTGGAGATCAGGGACCCAGGGTCCATAATTTTATTTTCACTAGCCATATGCACACCACAGGTAGGTGATCAACTACAAGTGTGTTGAATACCTTAATTTACCATGCAGATATTTTTATCTATTTAAAGGATTTCTATACTTCATCATGTGTCTGTTATATGACTTACTTATTATATGCATCAGACTATTTAGACTCACAGAATTGAGTAGTGCATACTATATGCCAAAGATCTGCTGTAATTCTGCATGACTGTGTGTGACCCTGGGCTATCTTGTAAGCAAACTTGTAACTTGACTTTCATCTGTAAGGAATATAGGTTGCCTCAAATGGAAGGTTGCAATCAGTCCAATAAATATTTCATGTAAAGATGACTATAGTTCCTCCAAGATGACCAAAGGGAGAATTAAGTTGTTTAACATCCAGGGAATAGATCTAGAAAGCTGAGAGGCTGCCTTAAAGTTACAAGAATTTTTTTTTAAAAGCAATGCACATTATTCCTTTAAGTATTTATAGAAAGAGCTATTAGAACTTTCCCTAGAAAGAACTATAGAATCACTAGACCATAAATACCTTTGACAGCTAATTATGCAATTCATCTTCCTTCCTCAAACATTATTTAAAATAAAACATTTTAAAGCCACCTAAATTTCTTTAAAACCATCACTAAAGCAGTTTCCTGAACTTACAACACCTTCTCATCTCTTTCTAGTCAATTATAATATTCCACTTCACTTTTTTAGCCACTATAATTTTTAGATCATTCCTTTCATCTTTTATCCCCTCTTAGGAACAGAGATCACTTACACTTTCTCTTTGATGTTTCATTGTGATTTAAATCTTTTCCCCCTTGCCCTATTTAAACTGTTTCTACAGCATTCTTAATACAACCTCTTTCCTAGATGTTTGATTATTTTTCCATTTATCTACAGAAGGATCTTATTCACCTATTTTCAGAAACATTCCATTTGTTTTTTTTTAAAGATTTTATTTATTATTTTCAGAGAGAGGGGAAGGGAGAGAGGCAGAGAAGGAGAGAAACATCAATGTATGGTTGCCCTTCACCTGCCTCCAACTATGGACCTGGCTGGAGACCTGGCTTGCAATCTGGTTTTGTGCCCTGGCTGGGAATCGAACCAACAACCTTTGGGTTCACAGGCCAGCACTTTATCCACTGTGCCACCAGCCAGGGCTGTATTTTCTTTTAACCAAGAGTATACAATACACACATACAGCCTGAAAGCAACTTAAAAACAACAACAACAAAAAACAACTTTATTTATTTTTAGAGAGAGGGGAAGGAAGGGAGAAAGAGAGGGAGAGAATTATCAATGTGTGGTTGTCTATTATACCCCTTCCCTCCAGCTGGGGACCTGGCCTACAATCCAGGCATGTGCCCTGATGGAAAACCGAACCAGTGACTCTTTGGCCAGTGCTCAAACCACTTAGTCACACCAGCCAGGGCTGAAAGTGCCTTCTTTAACAATTTATTAGGTTCAAAAAATTGTAGCTCAAATTTTCATTTAAATGCTGTTAAAATGTAAAAATGGTGTGAAGATGATAACCAAAACTTAAAATGTGGGGTTAAAGGGAAAGTATTTTGCTTGTAAATTCTAGTGATACCATCTAGACTCAGGAGCAAAAAAAATTGCAGAGGTGATGTTTTTCCTTTTTAAATTGTTTTCATGGTTGCCTTGCCTTTTGTTTGTTTGTTTATTTTATTGTGTTTTTACCACTAAAGCAAAAATAAATGTTTTATTCCTTTAATCTTTCCAGGGCCTGAAACAAAGAAGCAGCAAGAGTGCATTCTCAGATTACATCTAAGAGGGGCTCACTGATTAGGTGGATGAACCTAAGAACAGAATCTTACCAGGCAGAAGCCTGAGTCCTTGTCCTGATACTGCCATGTAAGGGGGCAATCACCTTGGGCAAGACCCTTCACTATTTACCATCAACTCCCTCATTCACAAAGTTGGGTAAGTCTAGCTGCCCTCCCTTCTTCACTGGGTAGTTGTGTTACTATAGCTAGCTAGCTAATTATTAATAAGGAAGGAAACAAGGCCCAAGCAAAGTAAATCAATGGTAAGTTAAATACTGAGACACTGTATAAACATACACTAAAATTGTACCATCAGCAAGTAGTAATTAAACAGGAATATTAAAATAAATCCAAAATAAAAAAAATTACAGTATGATTCACAATAGCCAAGAAGTGGAAGCAGCCCAAAAGTCCATCAAGAGATAAACTGATAAAGAAAATGGGGTAGTTCAATACAATGGAATATTTTCCAGTGTTTAAAAAAGGAAAGTCTATCCTATCCTATAACATAGATGAACTTTGAGGATACTATACTGAATGTAATAAACCAGTCACAAAATGACAAATACTACATGATTCATTTATATGGGGAACCTAGAGCAGTCAAAATTATGGACACAAAGTAGAATGGTGATGGCCAGGGGCTGGTGGGCAGGGGGAAATGGAGAGTTGTTGTTCAACAGATATAGCATCTCAGTTTTGCAAGGCAAAAATTTCTAGAGATCTGTTACTCGACAATGTGAACCTAGTTAACACTACTGACTGCACACTTCAAAATAGTTAAGGGTAAAAATATATTTGGTGCAGTTAGTGTAAGGAAAACTGGAATTAAGTGAGATTTAAACAAAATCAAACCAAAATAACAGCCTTTGTTGGATGCCTCAGTTAGCAATCAACCTTTCTAACCTTAGAAAAGCACATTGCTGGTCAGCAAAGGCTCTTCCCCTAGAGATGCTCTCAAAGCAGTGGGGATATCTCTAGTCCTAGCTGTTCCCCGTTCAGTCGTCCAGCCCTGCTCCACCCCAGCAGTATTGAGGCCCCTGCACACCATTCCTATAGCATCTGGCTCATACTACTGCTAGTTTAACACTCATCATATTACTGAGACAGTGACACACATTTCTGGCATCAACATTAAATCATGAGCTTCTTGAAGGGAAAAAACACATCTAACACATCCTTAATCTCTTTTCCTTCAGCTCCCAGCTCTTTAGCACAATACCACTCACCAAATGTTTGCTAATTAAATAAATTCTACTCTTCCACAGGTTTCAACATCTGTCACTGAACTGTTTGTGGGGCACAAACTCCAGAGCAGAGAGAGGTTGACTATATTCAGCTGTGCATAGAGGTTTTGTTGTTACCCATTCACATCTGGTAGAGAAAAAGGAGTGGAAGAATCATGTATTTATAGCTGTGTTTATAATAATACAATCAAGTTGTTCAGTGATAGCTCTCTAAGGAAAAAAAATACTTGAGCTGCAAAGTTTATAATAATTCTTCCAAACCATGTATGGTTTTGTAATAGCCAGAAGTCTATATTATGTTCACAGTCCTTATAAGGATTCCTACACAGGAACGTAGCTTTGAATGTGGGCAAACCTCAGCCTTCTAGGACTTCCATTAATAAAAACCATAAATCCACTGTAAGAGAATGCTGAATTAGAACATGGGGTTCTCTTTATTTTATTTTATTTTTTTCAATGTATGGTTGCCTTTCACCTGTCTCCAGCTAGGGACCTGGCTGGAGACATGACTTGCAACCTGGTTATGTGCCCTGGCTGGGAATCAAACCAACAACCTTTGGGTTCACAGGTCGGTGCCAATGCACTGAGCCACCAGTCAGGGCCTGATTCTCTTTAAAATGTGTAACTTTTATCCATCAGTAACTTAATACTTATTCATAGGTAGACTGCCAACATAAATACAACTATAAAGAAATATAGAACAATATGTAATTTTATTCCCTAAATACTCAGGTATTACTCAGAAGACAGCATGTGAGAAGGGCAAGAAACTGTGTTTTCTTGTTCTTGATAATGGAGGCAGGACTATGGACTAGTGAGATTAAGAAGTACAGAGGATGCCTTGACTCTTGAGGGGAAAAGCCTACTTCAGGAGACAGGACACGTGCCTTAGTCACAGGGATGGATGAGGATGCGATCTGATCGAACGCGGTGAAGATTAGGTGACAGAGTCAGTGCCAATCATGTCCCACTCAAGTTCACAGCCACTGGGCATAACAGACCTGCCATGCAGCACTCATCACCAAGTCAAACACAAGTAACTCAAATACGATGGTGACCATACGTAACTAAAGAGGAAATGAAAAGAGTGGTTTCATATCTAAGACAAAATCCCCATTGGACACTGAACTTGAAGGAAAGAGCTTTGTGCTCCAGTTGCCCTTGCCCATCCCAGTCCCCTCACTGGGAATCCTGAGCCTGCCACCTGCCACCTAATGTGATTACCACAGGAACCATGACTAAGCTTCATCTGTATCTGATCAAAGGTCTACCAACCAGTCTCTACAACAGAGATGGAATCTGAATCCAGGTTCTCCTGAGTAGAGTAGTTATAAGAGAAAATACATGACCTATGACATCTAAAATGTTTCCTATCTGACCCTTTACAGAAAAGAAACTTGCTGATCCTTACCCTGAGGCTTTAAGCTTGGTAGGATAAAGTTAACATTGATGGAGATAGAAAAATATACAGAAGGAAGGGTTTGAAGAAGAAAATTGGGGAGCTCAATTGTAAATGGGAACCAGAGCTGATAGGGATGCCAGAAGGGGATAATGTGAGATGCTAAGCATAGGGAGAAAGGCAGGGGCAGAGTGCAGACAAAGGGGAAGCTGTAACCAAGAGGAGATCATAAAGGGAAACTTGGCGGTGGTTTTAAAGCTCATTACAAAGGTGAAGCTCTATAGTCAAAGAAAAACTTGCATTGTAGTCCTAATAGATCAAAGGAATGGAGAGAGATGCTTTGGCTGAATCCAGGAAAAATACACAGAACCATGGTGTCGGCACCCATTTGCCCCTGCAGCAACTCCTGAGGAACCCATCAGTTTGAAAACCTATAATAAGGTCCAGGAGGTCAGCATCTAAACAGTGGGTTGGATGGGCTTCCAGACTCTGGTGGAGGAAACAATGCAGTAGCAACAAAGACTGAAAAGGAACAACTACAGAAGCAGCAGAAACAGGCTTGTGTCATAGCCAGCACATGAGAGACAAAATTGACTTACTAGATGAGAAAAACAAGGCAAGGCTTACAGAGAAGTCAAAGGAATGCTTAATAAAAAGTCCATGAACTTATTTAGAAAGTCACTAGAGACTATCAATAGAGAGACGGTTACCAAAATCATTTTTAAGGAAATGGGGAAGAAATGGAATCAGGGGGAAAAGCCTGGGGTTATTAAGCTTGATATGAATAGGAAGATAAAGGTAGGATGTGAGGGAAAACAGGATATTTGTTATAAAAAGTAAAGAGAGTAGTTTCTTCTTCCAAAGAGGTAAGGGAGAAAAAAAGATGGGAGTGGCTGACTGTTTACAGAAACTGGCTAGAACAATTTCCAGGATGAAATTGTGCCTTGCTAGCTAACTGCCCCCAGACTAGTAGCTTAGCCAGATGGCTTGCTTTGACAAACAGGACATTAACACACATGACACCAGGAGAGACCTGAATATAGTGCACTGTTCTCTCTTGATGTCCTTGTAACCTTGAGACCAGCATGGGGGTGAGCCAGACAACCTGCTGGGGGAACAGAGGCCACCCTGAGGGGAATGAGACACCCAAGCTGACAGGTATCAACCTGCAGACACATTCAAGACTTCATTCCAGATCACCTTGTCACCAGGTTACCTGCAAGCTGGTCATTGATTAATGGAAGAGAATTGTGACCTAGGGAAAAATGGTGGTGACTTGAAGCCACTAAACTGAGAGCAGCTTGTTCTGAGGCAAAAGCTAAGGGAGAATGAATGAGGATTTTTCTGATGTAAAAGATAGTATTGGTATCAATGCTGTAGGTATGGCACGATCAGAAATGCTCCAAAGTATTTCAAAATGTTATGTAGACACAAAGCTTTCCTTTTTCTTTTTATCTCTTTCAAATTGTCTATAATGGGCAATAATTGTGGAACAAGTTGTTATTATCATTGTTACTAAAACTATCAACTAACATTGGAGATAAGTGGATATGACTATACTATGGAGTCACACTTATGAGTTAACTCAGAAGCTGACCTAGGTTTCACACACTTTTTATACACAAGTGGATTTTAACCAATAAACTAACCCATGCTGCTGGAAGTTAGAGATATTTAGCCAGTTTTGTAATTTGATTTGTAAGATAATTGCAATGGGTAGAAGAGAATTGACAATTTTTCAATGCAAAAATCAAGACAGCATTGAAATCAATGAAGGGAAACTAATGTTAGCCTAAAATTTTTTCCTAAGAATGTCTGCCATACTTTATGTTTCCTATTATGAGATGTCTCTGTCGGATTTTATCCTTTTACCAATTAAGTGCATTTTTGGGTCACCATTTACTTTAATACATGTTCTTTAGAGTCTCTCCAACAGTTTTCTTGTGGGTTGGAGAAAGTATGCAATACAGACATAAACATATACTTCTCTCTTACTTCCCACATAATTTTCTTAGTAAGATCCATTTGTAAAAAAACATGTTTAACATTTTTTGAAATAGAAAAATTCATCTTTGAGTTGAAGGTGAACAAACACATTCATGTTTCTCCTTTATTTTGAAAAGGCTACTTAGGAAAATATTTCCAATTTGGTAGGATTTTCTTTACATTTTATTAGAGGAATATTATTCTTCTCTTTCATAATAGGCTTATTGATAAATATGGGGAATAAAACATGGTCAAGTGAACATATGCTTCCTCTTGAAAATGTTTTTCAGAAAGTATAAATCCACAGATATAAAGAACAGAAAATGAGATGAGGATAGACCAAAATCTCATGTCAAATAAAGAAAATGATAGACAGTTGTATTTAATAGAATAGAAAGAGTGACAGTGTAAAATACCAAGAGATTGGGGACTCCTCTTTAGGGACACTGACCAGACTGAAAGAAAAGAGACCCCCCCCCCACCCCCCGCCCCTAACCAATTTCCCTGTAAAAGACCAACAGTCAAGAAGTTTTGTGGCTGCACTCAAAGCTGTCAGTCAACACCACAAGGCTTTGCTCTTAACTGGGAATGGCCAGCTAGAAATCAAACCTCTGACAAAAGTCTCCAGGATGTAAAAAAATCAAATTAAAAAAATGTAAAAAACAGGGGCAGTTCGTAAATCTTAAAGAGAGAGAGAGAGAGAGAGAGAGAGAGAGGAAAATATTACACTCATTAGAATAGGAATCTATGAAAGCAGAGATGAGAAGCCAAGTTCTTCAATAATAAAAATTCCAAGAGATGGGTTAAAAATGGGTTAAAATTTAGATAGTAGAATAAAAAGACAGAGGTATTAGTCGGGGAAAAAATGAGTAGAGGAGAAAGCTCTAATCAAATATTTGAAATATTAGAGACCCAGGGAACAAGTAAGTGGAAGATACAGTAGGAAAAAAATCATCCCTCCCCGCCCCCCTCCGCAAAAATAGAAGTCACTTCCCAGCACTGAAGTGACTAATCCTTCACAATGAACATGCACATGAGAAGCCAGGCACAACAAACAATAAGACCCACACCAAATGTACAATTTCAAAAGACCAAAGGAAGAGCAGTTCTCAGTATATTAGATAAAAATGTAAAACCACATTCAAGGACTGAACGGCATCAGCAAGCATTGCAACAGAGTGTTAAAAGACAACAAAATAATGTTTTTAAAATTCTGAAGGAAAATGTTTTTCATAAATGAATACTATACCCAGCCAAACTATTAATTGTAAGGCTAAAGACATTTTCAAGTTGTTAAGATCTCAAAAAATCTTCCTTTCCCTGGAAGATCCCCTATTTCCTTATTGCCAAGCGTTTTCTTACATTGGCCTTTACTTACATCATTTAGTTGGCCTCAGAGGCACTTCCCTCTTCTCCATTTTCCGCTTGCTACTTCATAAGCTAAACTTCATCTGTCCCTCCTGTAGTGTCTAGGTTTAAACTAGCCACCATCTCCTTTAAGAAGGAACTTTTGTTTCTGCCAGCAGGGTGCGGTCTTTTCCTTCAATGCTCACAGACTTCTCTGTTTCTGCACTTCTATGCTACCTCTTAACTACCAAGCTTTATGGCCAATCTGCTTCTTCCTAAACCAACAGTCCAGCTTTCTGCAGGCAAATGTTGGCCTGTGTCTTTTTTGTGGCTCTGTCCTTTCAGTCCCTCTACTCAGCGACTCTAATACAAATTCTTTAATGTGGTAGACATTCACTGGTAAGACAACAAGGGACTTAAAATATAATTCCAATCGATTGTACATACTACAGCTCTGAACTGATATCATTTCTGCTGCCAATCCTTTCCCATCTCAGAGTTCCCACAGTTAGAGCAGAAAGGTCCATTTTGGGAGGGTAAGGAGGAAAAGAAAAAGAAATAATTCTTTCAGTTAAAAAAATGATCATATGACCCGGTAACTTCATTCCTGCATACACACACACATGAGGAATGAAAATACTGTATGTTCATGCAAAAACCTGTACAAAAATGTTCATGACAGTATTCTTCATAATAGCTAAATGGTAGAAACAACCCAGATGTTCACTAAATGATAAATGAATAAATGAGATATGATACATCCATAAACTAGAATATTATTTGACAATAAAAAGGAATGAAGTACTGATACATGCTAGAGCAAGGATGAATAATGAAAACACTATTGTAAATGACAGTCACAACAGCCCACCTACTATATGATTCCATTTATATGGAATATCCAGAACAGACAAATCTGTAGAGACAAAGTTAAATAGTGGTTGCCTGGGGCTAATGGTATTGGAAAAAATGGGCAATGGCTGCTCATCTAGAACATGGTATTTCTTTGGGATAAGGGTAATGAAAATGTTCTAAAATTAATCATAGGGATGGTTATACAACCCTTTGCACTAAAAAACCTTGACTTATACAAGTATAGTTTGAGTGAATTATATCTCAAGCCATTTTTTAATTTTTAAAGATCAATGTGGGAATAAGTTAAGTTCACATATTACTTGTCTGTAAGGCAGAATCAAAGAGCACCAGCTAAAATAAGGCAAAATATGCAAAGTACGGTACAACTGAACAGGATCAAAAAATGTTTATTAGGGATCAAAAAATACAAAAAAAAAAAAAAAAAGGTCATGTTAATTGCCTCAGAATTAATGTACAATCTGTTCACCGTAAAGTGCACTAGTTTAAGAGAAGCCATAACAAAGTGTAGTGAAAAGTACTGCATTTTTCTGGAAGCACAGAGTACCTAGTTATATAAACTTTTGTAGGTCACTTAATTGCAAGAGGCAGTGTCTCCAGTTTCACTACTTGCCAATCACCTTATTTCAAAGGTACATTCTTAAGGCAATTAGTGGATAATGCAGTTCACATTTATAGAGGGCCAGAATCTGCAGCATCACAGCAGTGTATTCCAGGCATTTACACAGACATGTTAGCATGATCTGCAGGGTGAATTAAAGCACCCACTTACAAAAGCTCTCTACTTGAGATGACTGCAAAATAATTCTATAAAACTTTTGATTCTTTCAAAATGGATGTGCACCGTGACCAGGTAGTTCAATTAGTTAGAGCATCATCCCCATCCACCAAGGTTGCAAGTTTGGTTTCCAGTCAGGGCACACACAAGAATCAACCAATGAATGCATAAATTAAATAAGTGGAACAGCAAATCAATGCCTTTGTCTCTCTCTCTCTGTCTCTCCCTCTCAAATCAATAAACAAAACGGATGTGCAGTGTTTTAAACTATCTAAAATTAAATGACATGTTTATATATATTTCATCTATAAGGCTTCATTTTAAAATAGATCTCAAAAAAGGCATGATGATATAAAGGCATGGTAGAGGGGAATAGACAAAAATATTCTAATGAATAAGCCATCTACAGTCCCTCTTTGCGTTCCTTCAAGGATATTGAAATTAATAAACCAGACTTACCAAATTTATTTTAACATAAACTTAAATTATAGTCTTATCTTCTTTCAGAGCATATTAAAATTCACACTTATCCAGGTGTAACTCATTTGAATACATCCAACTTTTAAGATACTGACCTAATTTTAAGAAAAATGGATACAAATAAACTATGTTCACCAAACATAGGAAGTAACCCTTCAATGATCTTTGCCTCTGTTTTAAAGTATCTTTATTTTCTTTCATCTTCTATGTTATTGGTAACTATAAACTTTTTTTATGGGTATGACATGTAACATGAATCTGGTCTAACTGAGGATCAATATTTTGATCCACTCTGGTTTGAAAGATATTTAAAAGTTCTATGATGCCGTGTCACTTATCTCAGGACTTACAGCATTCATGGACAAAAATGTGCCAGTCAGATAACTGAAGACTTTGAAAACCAAACCTGGGTTGTATGATAATGTGGTATAAATCTGTGAAACTTTAATTTTAGTACATGAAAATCACATGAATAAACTAGTGCACATAATACACTCATGTTTTGGGAACAAAAACCTTTTAAAAATTTTTTTAAAGATTTAATTTATTATTTTTAGAGAGGGGAAAGGAGAGAGGCAGAGAGGGAGAGACCATCAACGTATGGTTGCTTTTCACCTGCCTCCAGCTATCGACCTGGTTGGAGACCTGACTTGCAACCTGGTTATGTGCCCTGGCTGGGAATCAAACTAGTGAACTTTGGGTTCACAGGCCAGTGCCTTATCCACTGTGCCATCAGCCAGGGCAAACCATTTTTTTTTTTTTTTTTTTTTAACTTTTCTCTTTATACCCTGGTACAAAATGTAGAATGTAGAATTCAGCTTCTAAATTGCAATATTTACTGGCTACAGTGCAAAATTGTAGCAATTCATTCATTATTTAATTTTCTTCACTGTTTAATTTCATCTTCATAATTGTTTTTTTCAATGTATGGTTGCCTTTCACCTGCTTCCAGCTACAGACCTGGCTGGAGACCTTGCTTGCAACCTGATTATGTGCCCTGGCTGGGGAATTGAACCAGCAACCTTTAGGTTCATAGGCCAGAGCCTTATCCACTGTGCCACCAGCCAGGGCCATAATTTTTTTTATTGTAGTAAAACCATTTAACAAGAGACCTACCCTTTTAATAAATTTTGAAATACACACAGTACAGTACTATTAACCACAGGCACCGAGTTTTATAGCTGATCTCTAGAACTTATTCATCTTGCATAACTGAAATTTTCTGTCTATTGAATAGCAGCTCACCATTTTTTCCTCCTCCAGGACCTGGCAGCTATTACTCTACTATCTTCTATGAGTTTGACTACCTCATCATATAAGTGGAATCAAACCGTGTTTGTCCTTCTGTGGCTGGCTTATTTCACTAAGCATGATGTCCCCCAGTTTCATCCATGTTGCCACATCATAATGTCTTAAATGATTAACCTGGACAGAGCAGATGAACTGATAACAACTGGGCCACACCATGCTTCACAGATCCTTGTGCCTGCTATTTATGGGTTTGTCCTGCAGTCAAGACTGTCACACCTGGAGATGACTTCCCTGCCTGCTGAGCTGAGAACACTGTTCCGATGTACGGAAATACTGCCTTTGAAGAGTCATGGCCTCCTGGCAGTATCTGTGTAAACTACCGTGGCAGCTGTGCTAGAGGTCATGAATATTACATAAGGGCTGCCCATGCTTTCCAACTAGAATCTCAAGCCACCATTCCCATAGCAACACACAAAGATGTTACTCATCTCAGAGAGATGCAGCAGCTGGCATAACTACTCAAATGTTACCCTGGATTTTTTAGCAAGATCAATGTAGTATTTTTTTTTCAAGAGAAAACCAGCAATTGTGTTAAAATACGTTCATTTAAAAGTTAGGGTATCACATACACCAGGGTAACTCAATCCATGATTTAGAAATAGTGGCTATTCAAATGACTACATGGGTAAAAGAATCCAAAGCCAGACAATTGGACAATCTAATACAGTCTCAGATAAATTCCTCACTTATATATTTCATGTCTGATATCTAGTCTCCCTTCCACATATATAGGAACTTTATTATTATGGAATGGAGAAGAAATGTGCCAAAGGAAGAAATGTATTCAGTTAATAAAATCCTTTGATGCTTTATGTTTTGAAAAGCATAATGCAATCCATTTTTTACATATAAGAAATATTATTATAAAACACCTAATGAATAGTTTGAGAGAAAGATTATTCAAATAAATACCCAAATAAATATTAACTTGAAGGAAGTTTGATTTTCTAGACAGAGAGATGGTGTGCTGGGAAAATAAAGAAAAATCATTTTGATATTATGGTGTTTTCTCTTTGCATAATCAAGGGTCCTTCTATGTGTCTAAATAAACCATTCACCATGGAAACAAATTACTGGGATCATAAAATAACATAAAAGTCAAGACCACTCATATATCACATTTCCTTTTTCCACCAAAGGAAGAAAATAAGCTCGTTTCTTGTACCTCTTTTAAATCAAGCAGTAAAATGCCCTAAGAACCCAAACATATGTTTCAGGAGCAACTGCCACAGGTGGTCCACCCTAGATTCTGCACAACAGGCTGTGAGAAAGACCTTGGCAGGGAACCGTGATTTTTTTACCTTGGCTTTTCCCAGCTGGGCCTGGGCCTGCCGCTCCGCCTCTCTGCGCACTGCCTCCCGGTCTTCCTCCAGAGACACATCGGAATCGGAGGGCCGGCTGGTGTAGGAGTCTGCCGAACCCTGGAAAGGAACATTTACATTTTAAAATAGATTCCATCTATAACATTTGCATTGGAAATGTTTCACTGACACTCCAGTTAGCTTCCGGGATTTTGCTACAGGTTCCTGAAAAGAGGAGAAAATAACCCATCTCGTGGCAAACTATCTAGAAAAAGCATTAGCTGGTTTCCAAGCAGATCATTCACGAGGGTAAGGGTGCTTGCCAAGTTGCCATTCTTTCCCACACCTCATGCTCCCATTATTGTCCCTCCTGGAAGCCAGAGCAAGTTCCTTCATCATCGAACCGGCTTCCTGGTGCAGTGCAGGGGTGCGGCGCACAGATGGGTTTCAAGGGTAGTTTCAAGAACAATCCGTACGCTAAAGCAATTATTTACTACTAGAAAGAAGCTACCCCTAAAAAAAAAAAAAAAAAAAAAAAAACATACACGAAAGTCAAACGAGTTATAAACGTGAACTCTCCAAAACGTCACTGCCAGGATCCCACTGCCACTTTAATCTTAAGCATCCTTCCGTACCTTTTTATTCACCTGATACCTTCCTTCTCTGACAAAACTCGAAGACAACAGCAGCAGCTCCGCTCAATATTGAAGCAACATATTTTTTTTTTTCAATAACTTTAAACAGGTATGTATCAAAAACCTGTCTACAGAAAACACTGCCTGGGATACCTCCTTTGGTAATAAATCACGACAGAAGAAAAGGAGCTCAGAAAATTAAGGGCTCTCCCTGGCTCCCTTGCTTGCAACCCAGATCATATTACTAAATAAGGGAACCCGTGCCAGCCCTCACTGCAATGATAGCAGAAGCAAAGGCAAAATAAAGTCACCCCGTTCAAGGAAAGCCCTGGCGCTTACACAGATATCAGAATTCTTCAGCCTTCCTCCCTTGGCTCTTTTCAGAAGCCTGATCCAGGTGGCCTTCATCAGCCAGACAGCGTCTTTCCCATCCGCAGCTGCAGCCCGGCGCGCAGGTCCCCAAAGCGCGCTGAGCCGGGCAGAACCACCTCGGCTCCTTCCCCATCCATGCTCGGGGCAAGCCCCTCTTCTCGCTTCCTTTCTGCCTCGTGGGCTTCCACTCCCTACCCCGGAGGAGTTCCAATCCAAGAAGATTCTTAGTTTCCCATTCCAGAGGGGGGAAACAGACACTCGAATGCTTTATGTTGCTTCAAAAAATAAAGAACACGTCAAGTGCATTCAAAGACAGGCACCAACTCATTCTCAACTTAATTCATCTTACTACCCTTCAGATTCTCTTCCTTGCTCTTGCTTGTTCAAAAAATAACTGGTTGTCAGAGAACCTTAAAAAAAAAAAAAAAAAAAAAAAAACACCCATGTGAAAAACGTGTGCAGTGACATTTGCAAGAGCAAAGTTCAAACCTTATCTTCAGAGATCTGGAGTGGGGGGGAGGGCGGAGGACGCACTGGGCATGCTCTGTAGGTAGCCTTTTCACTGATGCTCACAACACACACACTGTTAGTCTGTTAGTCTACGTCAAATTGCCATTTGCATTCAAAGTGTTAACAGCTGGAAAGGGTTTTGGTTCTATAGTAACAGGTGCAAGGTCAGTCTGTCATGTTTGTTTCAGATAAAACATTCTCTCAAAAACACAGCCTGCAATCTTTTCATTTAATGATCCCTTTCCATTATCTGCTTACAGAGTCTATCATATGCCATAAGACAATTCATAGACAATAACATTATATACAGTATTGGACAGCCAAAAACAAATAATGCTTATCAACCATAATAGCATTCTGTTCTTGAATGCTTGTGCCTTCCCAAACAAGATGCAAGAGAGAAATTTTCCCATTTAATTAGGACATAAAACTAATCACAGCTCCAAGCAATGAGTTTAACGGAGCTCAAAATGACTTTGAACTGCTTCTCCAACTGAGAAACCACCGCTTGAAATAAATTCACTGGAATACATAACAGTGTGAACTGTTATAACAATAATTATGAAGAAGATTCAAAGCTAGCTTGGTTTATTAGCTTGAGTTAGGATTCATGGAACAATTTAGTCCAAATTTTTCTTATAAATAAGGCGACTGAGGTTTGAGAAGAAAATATACTTAAGTTGTTAATTTCCTGTACTAGTGGAATTACACTTTTCATGTTTGTTTATGAAGAAATAAACACTTGAAGTTTTCTTAAATGAAATTCTGTCACTGCATTATAAGCTACATTTTTGTTTGAGGAATTATTTTTTAAAGTTTTATGTAAATGAAGGAAAGGTATTCTTAAGAATTTCTGTTACTTTATCACCCTTTCTTCCTTCTTTTGTCCTTTCAACTCTGGACTAAGACTAACCTGCATGACATAAAAGTGAAGAAATACAGTAGAATAGGGATTTTAGAATAAAAGTAATAGATCAAGTGCACCTTAATTATAGTATCATTACATAAATTAATGACGATTATTTGTATTGTTATGAAATAAATGTAAAATGCACGGAGGATACAAGATGCTTTCCAATTTTTTTGTTCAAGTAAAATTCTCAAGGTAGATAAAGTCTGTCCACACAGAGACACATGCAAGGTATTTCTCATTTTCCCAGAGTGTTTCCTACAGTAGGGTAGCACAGTTGAAAATTACCAAATAGCACATTTATGCCCCAGAAAGGGCCTCCGGGCCCACAGTCACCATGCTGGCATTTTAGACCCAATCACCCTGCTGAAAGTTCAGGTTATACCTCAGTAAGGACACAGAATTTTTGAAATAAAGAAGCCCAAAATAACAGGAAGAGTATTAACATGCACAATGTATGCAATCTTTCCTTTTCAACGAAATGAGATTGAAAAGATCCTTTGCCAATAATTTTTAAAAAATTGTCTTCTAAACTTGATTTGTTGACTGTACTACAGATGCCCCCCCCCCCCCGTCTCCCCTTTTGCCCCCCTCCCCCCAACACGCCACCTTCACCACTGTTGTCTGCGTCCATGGGCTTTGCAAATACGTGTATACGTTCTTTGGCTAAGAAGTAGCTTTTAATTGCAGTTATTTTGAGACCTGTTTGCAGGTTTAAAAAATTAAATGCTTTTTTTAACCCTCTACAATGACTTTTGGCAATGATCGTTTGAACATTCGCAATACTATATTAACCTTAACCATTTTACAATATGAGGTATGACTGTGAACTGTAACTTGCAAACTCTTTAGTGGAGCTTATATAAGAAGCCACGTGACACTCACACCTTGTACCTGTAACAGTATACACTTTCAAAATATTTTTCATTATAGAAGTTACATGTCCACATTATAGAAAAAGAGACCCAGGTAAGGTCACCGTGTATCCTCCCACCAAAGATTACACTATTCCACAGCAGCATGCTACAGCGTTCAGAGTGCCTGCAGTGTTGAAAGTCACCCTCCCCACATGAGCATCACAATTAATCTCCTTCCTTCTGGGAGTGTGAGTATATGCAGTTTGAAGTGATATATCTAATTAAGCTCTGCCTTTGATACCATATGGACTTTCTGGGTCATTCAGACTCAAGTTGTCTTTAGTCAGGAACAGCTGGCAGTCATTTCCATTAAGTCCAGAACAGGTTCATTACAAGATGTACCCTTGATCTCTCAAGTTCCTACAATGTGATTAACTGGTCTTTTGTAGTATTTGTCCTTGCAGATGCATCACAAGTGCAGCTCCCCACATTTCCTTTTCTACATCTTAATACTCTCAATCCTCACTGTGATGTTTCAAAATGCATGTAGCACCTAATGTCTACAAATAGTTCACCCAGAATCTTCTAGTTTTTTGTTTCTTTGTTTGTTTTTTAATTTATTATATTCAGAGAGAGGGGAAGGGAGAAAGGCAGAGTGGGAGAGAGACATTGATGTATGGTTGTCTTTCACCTGCCTTCAGCTACAGACCTGGCTGGAGACCTGGCTTGCAACCTGGTTATGTGTTCTGACTGGGAATCAAACTAGTGACCTTAGGGTTCACAGGCTGGTGCCTGTCCATTGTGCCATCAGCCAGGATTTCTTCTAGTTTTAGTCTCAGAATTCTCACTCAAAATATGAGTTACTTGCTTTTAAGACATTTTAGTTTAATGAGACTAATTTCATGCATTTGTTCAATTTCTGATTATTTTCCAACACGTTTATGTCAAATTGGGCACAAAAATTGTCATTCTTTTCCTTTAGGAATTTTTTTTTTTTTTTTTTTTTGTATTTATCAAGTTTGCCTTTTTGATGGTGCACACTACTGTCTAATGGTCACACATATTTCCAGCATCAGTTATTTTGAATGTTCTCTTTTAAAGCCCAAAAGATGACAGTCATACCTATTTAGGAGTGACACCTTTAAAAATTTATTTTTAGAGAGAGGGAAAGGAGAGGGGAAAGAGGGAGAGATACATGTGCAAGGTAAAGATCAGTGGGTTGCTTCTCACACACCTCCAACTAGGGACCTGGCTTGCAGCCCAGGCATGTGCCCTGACCAGGTTTCGAACCTGCAACCTTCCAGTTAGTAAGCCAGGGCTCAATCCACCGAGCCACATCAACCAGGACAGGAGTGACATTTTTGATCCCAAACTGCTCATCTATGTCCGCATGAAATTTTCATATGAAGTCTAAAGCAATGCTCTTGGAAAAAAACAATTTCTCATAGTATCCTAAGGTTACCAATTTCTAGACAACGCTACATTCCATCCAAAATCCTTAAGACCTTAAATGATCTTATGTAGAAGACTATGCTAAGCCAATGGCAACGTTCACTTCAGTTGTTTCTTCCTGACCTGCCATGGGACAGACAGACATCTACTGCCGTTCTGGGCAGGCTCACATTTCAAAACTAAAGCGAAATAGGATAGACTTCAGAGAACAAGGGCCAAGGGAAAAGCATTTGTCTCTTGTGTGACTAGGGATAATAATTCCTTCCTTTTTCATATTATCTCTCTTCACAGTTTGCAGAATTAACTTTTTTTTTTTCTTCTTCTGTGAAGAGATCTGGATCTCTCTAAGAAACTAAGTTGTTCCTCATGCTTCTTGGTTTCTTCAGAAACAAAACCATACATTATTCACTGATCATAAGTGTGCCTGATGCTAAAAATTCAAACATGACGCAAGCTATTGAGATTAAGCACATTTTCATTGCTAGTTTATACCTTAGTTTGCAAATGTCACATAATTTCTGTTCAAATACATCCTGTAGTAAACTCTCAAATGTGACTGACCCACCATTTGGCTTAACGTCAAATATGAACAGAAATAAAGGTAATCCATCTATGTAAGTTCACTTCTGTGTGACACTGTCATGATTATGTAAAAGCTAAAATCTTAGCTTCATTTTCTCAAGAGCATAGGAAAATTTATAAACCTTGTGTAGTTGTGATATGTATTGATGAAGATATTAAATTTTACCTAAAAACAAATCCCCAAGAAACAAAAATATGCATTTAGAACTGTAAGTATAATAACTAAGTTAAATGCTGAGAATATGATAAAGGATTAAAGCTTTCTTTCCATTATGGAACATAAAATTTTAGTGAACGAGACAAATTTTTTTTTTTAAGATTTTATTATTTTTAGAGAGAGGGGAATGGAGAGAGGCAGAGAGGGAGAGAGACATCAATGTATGGTTGCCTTTCACCTGCCTCCAGCTAAGGACCTGGCTGGAGACCTGGCTTGCAACCTGGTCATGTGCCCTGGCTGGAAACTGAACCAGCAACCTTTGCAATTGCAGGCCAGTGCCTTATCCACTGTGCCACCAGCCAGGTGAGACTAATATTTTTAACTTATCAAAAGAACAATTATAGTGAGAAAAAATAAAACAGGTTAAGATGAAATAATGATGATGGGAAGATGCTAGTTAAGATGGTATGACGCTCGGATGTGATATTTAAGCTGAAACCCAAAGGATAAAGAAAAAAATTAGCTCTGAATTATTTTGAGAAAAGAGATGTTTAGGCAGAGGGAACAGTATATGCTAAGGCCTTGAGGACAAGGTATGCTTAGGCAGTTGAGAAATTGAAAAGCAGTCAGTATAGCTAACATGCTGCTTTTTTAAGAAATTTCAGATTCCTTCTCCTCCCTTCTTGTTCTCACTCTACAGGCAGATGCACATTTCAGCACACCTGGAGTATGGATTCTGGGACTCTCCTTTGTTTATATAACATCACCTCACAGAAAAACTCCTTAGGCATGTTTGATTTCCTTAATTAGAAGTGGTATTTAAGTTGCCAGTGAATTTCATTTTATTGGAACAATCGTGTCTTCTGAGATTTAAACAAAGTTCTCTGATTTTCTTCTTTTCAAACCTAGTACTCTCTCTTAAAGTCTTTAATCAGTATATTTTTGAGATTGTTCTATGTTATGTTACTAATGAGCACAATGGATTTAGAGTATGTATATAAATGATAATAATCACTCATTTTTAATGAATGTGCACACTCTGTTTTAGGCACTGTGTTGATTCACAAGCATTAGGTAATTAATCTCTAATTATGTTCATTTTTACTGATGAAACAACTGAGGCACAGGAAAGCTCAGTTTACCTGACCGAGGTTACAAAACGAATCATCAGTGGAGGAAGAGTTAACTTTAAGCCATCTAAATTCAAGCTCAGAGTCTCATTTTTTTTATCTTCCCCAAAGGCAGTGAAGGTACATTGAGAGTCCAATGAAACACAGATAATCCTCATTCATCAGTGAAATGCTGTTTTGTGGAAAGAAGGTTTCAAAGAGCTGGCTGCTACCCTGAAATTTTCCTTGCTGTGAAATAGCTGAGAATCGTAAAACATTCTGTTCATTACTTGTCTACAATGGAAAGTACAAAAGTAGAACAGGAAAACAATGGTAGGCTAGAAACCAGCTATTGAAATTTTTCTCTTCCCTGAAAATCAACACAAGTTGGCAAGCTGGCCTTCAGCAGACTCCCTGACAGCTGAAGTTGCTTCAAGCTGGTGGGAATTCAAGGTCTTCTGAGCAATCTTTCAGTTCAACAGGAACAGTGGCTACTTCTCAGCACTGAAGGTGAAGTTATTAACAAGTACAAATGGGAGGTGCAAAGCTCAGGGATAAGACTAACAAATCTTTAAGAGTAAGGTATTAAAAACACCATCATCACCTAATTAGGTGTTGATGGCATATGATGCAATCAGGGTATGATGATGGTTTATATTTTGTATAAGAGCCTCTGTCCTGTGCTGGTAGAATTTGACAGAAAGAATCATTTTGAAAAAGCTACAGATAGTTGGCCAACTTGAATATTAAGTTTTGATTTCAAGCATAGGATAAATAATTTCCCTTCATAATTAGGATACAGCATTGTGTGTGTACATGTGGGTGTGTTTTTGTCTTAGGAGCTTACTAGGCCTTGAATAAATATGTATGGATGTAATAGATAGTAAGAATTTTTCATGCAAAATTTTTTATAAAAAATTACTTCTCAGTCATGAGACTGGAAATGAGTAGGCAAGAAGCAGAAAAACAGGGCTGAGGAAAGGTGGGCTTTCTCAAAATATTTCTAAAAATTGACACAGAGAAAAGGAATAAAGGAATCACATGAAGAAATTGGGGTTCAGGATTCATGGTGGTGTAGAAGCCCTGCATGGGTATCACGACCGTAAGTCTTCCAAGGAATCGTTAAAATCAGTATATGTGTAAATGCTGCACTTTTCTTTGACTAAGAAAACCTCTTAACTCCATTTTATTGCCAGCTTCTCTCCTATTTCTTTCTTTCTCTTTGATGAAAAAAAATGCCTCAAAGAGGTTGTATCTACTCTAATTCCTTTCTTTCAGTTCTTTTTTCTATTTAAATGTTTTTTATTATTCTTTTTTAGAGAGAAGAAAGGAGAATGAGAGAGAAATTGATTTGTTGTTCCACTTATCCATGTGTTCATTGATTGATTCCTGCATCTGTCCTAACCAGGGACTGAACAGGCAACCTTGGCATGGAGGACAATGCTCTAACCAGCTCAGCTACCTGGCCAGGGCCTGTTCTCTCCTAAACATACTCTTTTCCACTCCATCACTCCACTAGGACTGCTCAAGGTCATCAGTGATACATGGTTAAATCTAGTGCTCAGTTCTTGGTGCTCATCTTATTTCACCTATCAGTAGTATTCAGCATGGTTATTCAACGCCTCATTCTTCATTCACTTTCTTAACTTGGCTTCCATGTAATCTCTCGCCCTTCCTCTTCCCATCTTTCTCTTACCTGTTGACTGCTCCCTCTAAGTCTCCTCTTCCACTTATCTCCTACCCCCCTCCACACACTAACACACACAACCTCCTTTCGGCTCCAACCTCTTTGATGTTTCTCCTGAGCACCAGGGCTGCTCTGTCCTGCGATTCCCACACAACTGCCTCCTGCCTCCTGCAAGGCTTTGCTCAAACACCACCACTGCACAGAGCCCGGCTGGGACCATCGTCTTCAAACTGCAATCCTACTGCCCCAGAGTGTCTCTAATTTCTGTTCTGCTCTTACTCTGCTCTACTGTCACTCTGTTCTACTTTTTAAAAAATAGTGCTATTGCCTTCCAACATGCAATATCATTTATTTTCTAATTATGTTTACTGTTTAACGTCTATCTCGCTCCAATAAAATATAACAGCCACGAGGGCAGAGATGGTCTTTCTCTTTTGTTCAGGCATTTATCCCAAGCACAATAGTGCATGGTGGAGAGTACATGCTCTGTAAGCCTTTGTTGAATGAATGAATGAGGATTACCAGAGAGAGCCTATTCTCCCTCACATCCTACATCTTGAAGCTCTTCTACTGTGCAGGGTCCTTTTTAGCACTCCTAAACATTTCTAAATATGCCTAAACATTTTCATGCCTCTTCCTTAAAAAGCAAACAAACAAAACAAAAAGGCATCAAGAGCAATCTGACTGACCCATAGAGATTGGACAATAAATATTTTCTATTTGAAGACACAGTATTTGGTGTTTTATCACAAACATCAATAAATACCAAATTTGTTAACTTAGTGACAATTATAGGTCTGTTGGTTAAATACACCTGATCCATAACAAGCAGGCCATTAAAAAAAAAGTCATTATATTTGAAGTGTACATAGCATCCATCTTCCAAGGAATTTAAGAGAGATTTTACATTTTGTAAAATATGATTAATGCTTATGTTCTATGAAACTCTTTTCCCATTAATTCCACTTCTTCACTCCAGGGACTTAAGGTTCCAAGCTGAAAGCTGCTAATGACTCACTGTGCAGCCAGAGGAAAGTCATGTAAGTATTCCCCAGGCTAACCTCCCTCCCCCTAAAATGAGTATGTCAAAGCAAAGCTACTAGAAAGAATATCCTTGAAAATTTCTTGCAGATGGTTCAAAGTACACTGTAAATATGACATACTGTATGACTCTTCAGTACTGACTGTCTTTTCTCATACATGACTCCATTTCTATGCGGATGGAGTTTAAATTCACAGCAGAAAGCGTGACTGTGTGTATACTTCTAGTGAGACAGAATGTTTAAAAAAAATCCATCCAACATTGGAGAAAGATATTTTCCCAGGCAACTTTGAGTAACATATTTAAAGGAATGCAACCTGACCAACTGGACAAACATAAAATTCTGGGACATTTTAGGGGGCTCTCTATAACTAAAGGTTACATCAAAAGGTGGCATGTCCAGCTGCAAGCCTTCCCTTGATTGGCATAACAATGAAACAGTAAGTCCTGGCTCCTGCCTTTCAGGGAAAATTCTGCCAGGTGGCCATGGATAGTCAATCCATAGGCATTAAAGGGAAGCACTCATATGTGTATGTCCTCCAAGGAACCACACAGCTGTGAAAAGGGGTATGATTTCAGATGATAAGGAGTTAACCTTCTAAAATTTTCTTTGCTCATATATACCCAAGTTATACTGATAAGAAAACCTGTAAGAAATCAATGATATAGATAGGCAAAGGTTATGAATTAAAAAATGTAAAAAGTAATTAGTCATAAGTATCTATAAAAAGCCTCACTAAAATAAAAACAGTCCCATCTTCTCATTAAATTAGTAATCTTTTTAGCCAAGTACTAATTCACAATGTTGTAAAGATACATGAGAACGGATGCTTTCACCTCTTATTGGTGGTTTTTTAACTTTCACACAATCTACTTGGAAAACAATATCTTTTTATTTGTATCTAGATATGTATCTATATTAACACATACCTAGACTAATAATTTCACTTCTAGGACCTATCCTAAAATTCTTAAATTAGGGTCCATACACTTAGTAAATTATTATAAACCTTAATAATAGTTGCAAGACCAAAGAGCTTATAGGCAAATGTTTATAATAATTATATTTGGTTTAAAAATAACCTGGATCATTTCTATAAATACATACATTCATGTATGTAAAAATTTTAGGAGTACATGAAAATGAGAGAAGTAATAGTGTTGGATTGGTTTTCTTCTTTATTAAATTTCAGGGCAAATATAAGATTTTCTGTAATGTTATCTTTTTTATGAATAGAAGTAAAAGCTCTTTCTTAATGCAATTACAATATTTTTGAAAATATTTTTGGTATTGCAAAAGAAACAGGGTTTTCAGATATATATTTTCTCTAACTGGTTGATTTAACCTTGGTAGATTTTTGGTTGTTTGTTTTGTTTCTGTTTTTGCATGTAGGTATGGGAAGCAAGCTTTGGATCTCCCAGAAGATTCTTTATGCTCATTTAAAAAAAGTGTTGAAAAGTGTTGAGTCATATCAAGTAGGATACAAGAATTTTTAAAAAGTACTAAAACATGAAATGCTAACATTTCAAAGTATTATGTAATTAATTGTGCGTTAAAATACTATTTTAAATATTCACCGAAACATGAGGTTATTCTCATATTACTGTTTAAATAATTTCTTGGTACTAGATTAAGCAGGCCAAATGACTCAGTAATTTGGTGGTAGCTTATTAATATACTGCTCTGAAAGTCTAACCTTCCAGAAAGCTATGACTTTGCTTTAGAGAGATTTAATATTAAAAAATAGGTTACACGACCGGGGATTTGGCTGAAAAGTGCCAGTGGTGCGTGGAAGATAAAGCAGCGAGAGAAGTACCCTACTGACCTAAAAGTTAGTGCGTCCCTTTAAGCAGCTAATCTACCTTCAGAAGGTGATTTAAGAACTATAAGACAATCTGCTTCACATCCATCCATGCTTAGAAGTTGGCTGACTATTTACAATTGTTCAACTGGATATATAACCAAGCTGTTGGTTTTACAAACAAAAATATTGATGTTAGAAAACGCAGACAATAGTAACAACATTTAACAAAACATAGTACATAGACAGTTGGTAAAAAGCAATTCAAATAATAGTTCCTGTCTTACAAATAAGAAAGTTTTATTGCAAATATTCAATATGTGGTGCCATGTGGTACCATGCATTGATTTTTTTGCAATAAAAATATTCACCTCTTTATCCCCAAAATTCATACATAGAAACCTAAATGGCCAATGATATTGGGAGTTGAGGCCTCTGGGAGGTGATTAGGTCACTGGGGTGGAGCCCTTAGGAATGGAATTAATGTCCTTATTAAAGCGACTCCAGAGAGCTTTCTAGACCTCCTTCCACCATGTGAGAGCACAGAGAAAAGGCAAGATCTGGGAACCAGAGAGTGGGTTCTCAACAGACACAGAATCTTCCAACATCTTGTTTTGGACTTCCCAGCCCCAACAACTGTGAGAAACAAATTTCTGTTGTTCATAAGCCACTCAATCTATGGCATTTTATTACAGCAGTCCAGATGATTAAAACAAGTATTATTTTAAGCTTAAAAACACACTGAATTTCAGTGATGGCAAAACTTCCATCAGGCAGGGCAAACATGGCTTGACAGTAGTAAAGATTAGAAGGGGCCTAGGGTCTGCTGCCGACCTCCGCCTGTTGACCTTCTGCGATGGCCTGTGACACTGTTTCACAGGGTGGTACAGCATGCATGTGTTGTATATCTGATGTTTCTACTGTTAGAGACTCTAGACTCAGACCCTCCAAACCAAAGGTACACACCTACCAGGTCTTCCACTGACTTAAGTGACAATCATTTAATATTGTGTATAACTAAATATTATTATTCTTCTCTCTCCTTCCCCAACACACAGATACACTAGAATGTAACGTCAATGAAGAAGTCCAGGAGTTAGCTTTTCTTCACCTCTGTATCCCCATTGCCAGTGCCCATCTGGGAAGAAGCCATGGTTGGATTTACAGTGCAGTGAGGGAGGTAAGTGTTAGAGAAATAATAACACAAAAATTATTTTATAACTTTTTTTGGTAAGGGGAAAGCACAGGGTGTTATGAGGGAAGGTTTCAGGGAAACTAAGAGGAGACTTCTGAATGGAAAAGTGTATTTAGGTTGGTGTTTGAAGTTGACAGGCAAGCATTGCAGAAAGAGGAAAGGGAACAATGTTCTAATGCAGACAGACCACGTTGAAGAGGGGGATGACCTTAGCATGTGTAAGGAGCTGGAGCTTAATGAGCAAGAGGAAGGCTTTTGAGGGAACTCAGATGGATATGCACTCAACATTTCAGTTATATATTGATGAGTTCTATTACAAAGGGCATAAAATTATGGTAATACCATAAATTCCATAACATCTTTCGAATGAGTACACTGAATCAGCTTAGATGACCCTTCATCATTATAATGCTGAATCCAACCATTCTTTCAGCAAGCACCTGCCGTGTGCCAGGCACTGGGGGTTCAACCACAGATAAGACACAATCCCTGTCCTCACGTAACTTACAGTACCTGGGTCAACTGCCAATCAATATATTAAAATTTAAAAACATAAGAGCCATATTTTACTACAGAGAACTGAAAATTATAAATTAGAAAAGATCACTACAACTGGAAAAATATCTGCCATTGATAAAGAGTTTATTTCCTTCATACATTAATACATCTTGGAGCTCAATAAGAAAAAGTTTTGTTATAAAAAAAAAGGCAAAAAATAGGAAGAGGAATTCACAGGAAAAGAAATACCCTACTTTAGTTATGATGTTTTTAAAAGGGGTAAAATAAAAAATACTAATTTTTGGATATGTAAGAATGTTCATTGTAGCATTATTTGTGTTAACAAATGACTTGAACTGACATAACTGTTTATTATTAGGGGAGTGATTCAATACTGTTATATCCAATTATGTGGCACCCATATGATGGTACAACACTCAAACCTTAACCTTAACAAGACAGAGATTTGTGTATATCTAGCAACAGGTACTAACATGGAATAATCTCCATGGTACATTTTATAGGTAAAAAAAAAGAAAGAAAGAAAGAAAGAAAGAAAAAAGAAAAGAGGTAAAATAGTGGATACTGTTCTATTATTTGTATAAATATTATTTAAAAACTACATACACATGTTAGTACCTAGGCTATCTCTATACTATTAAGTGGCTGCACATTAAAATTACCTAGAGAAAAATCTCTGTGCCTGAGCCATTTTCTAGACCAATTCAGCCAGGAGCTCTGAGGGGCAGAATCTGGCATCAACCTTTTTTTGAAGCTGTGTGTATGACTATAATGTTAATTCAAAACTGAGAACTTTTACAAGCAGGCACCCAAGAATGTGTTAACAGTGGTTACCTCTGGGGAGGAAACTTAAAGGATTATGGGCCAGGGATGGGAAGGACTTAACTTTTCATTGTGCTACCTTTGTGATGCTTGAAGTTGTCAGTGTGTGTGTGTGTGTGTGTACATGTGTGCATGCATATTTATGACATTCATAATACGTAAAGACATTTAAAACTAAAATTTCTAGGTCATTTTCTATAGAGCTTTGCAAAAATCTTTCCATAATTTGAATTTTTGTGGTATATTTTTCATATACAGCCATTGCTTGTAATTTCTTTAATTAAAGAGGTACACTTTTATTTTCATGATGAAAAATATTCAAGTTTCTCCCAAGATGTAACCATGGGTATTGGCAATAGGAACCAGAGGCAGGAATCTGACCCTGATTGTGTGTGAGTATGTGTGTGAGTGTGTGTGTGTGTGTGTGTGTGTGTGTGTGTGTGTTGGGGGGGGGCTCTCAGTACTGACTCAGCAAATGATCATAGGAACATGAAGAACCATGGTGCCTCTTCAGTCCTCTTAACTCTACTTCTGGAAATGTTTTTTTTTCTTTTCCCCCAAAATGGTTTTGTAAGTTTCCAATGTGAAACATCATAGATTTGACATAACTAGCATTTTAAATGGAAATCCATCAGCTTCTTGTTCCCCTTTCACTGCTTCGTATTTCTCCACTTTCTACACACCATGCAGATATTTATAATTTATTTATGACTCGCCTCTGCGAGTAATACATAAACTCTATGAAGATAGGAATTTCTGTCACTTTTGCTCAATTGAATTCCTAGCACCGAACTCAGGCTGTGGAACATAGCAGGCACTCCAGCTTTGCTGGCTGAAAAGGGAGCTGCTCTGTTTTCATCTCTAGGAAAATATCAGCGCCTGCCTCTTCCACATCACTCCCTCTCAGATCACTAACCGTGTTGATGCATTCCTGAGCACCAGCACCTTTCTGACTGGTCTGATTCTGCCCTGACTTCCATTCTTCTACACCTGGTGGCCAGGTTAACCTTCCTTGGATGTAAATTAGATCCCATTGCTCCCCTGTATAAATTTTTCCCCCATTTCACTTAGAATAAAATCCAAACTCCTTACCTATGTAATTTGGCTTTTGCTACATCTCAAACACATCTTGTACTACTTTTCCTTCACTGCCTTCTAGCTGTGTACGCCTTTTTTTTGTTAGTTGTGTACATAGCCAACTCTTTTTGCTTTAGAACTTCTGCTTCTGTTTTTCCCATTGCTTGCAACTCCTGTCTCTTGCTACAGTTCTTTTATTACACCACCCAGTTTATTTTCTTTGGAGATTCTTTCGGATTATATTTGTTTAATCATTGCTTACATTTTAGTCATCAGTCCTACTCCCCTTTACCCCCAGTTAGAATACAAGCTCTATAAAGCAGCACAACACTTAAACTAAAAGAGGTGCCCATGCCCAAGGCTGGGAGCTCTAGAAGGTTCTGCTCTGGCCCTGCATGTATACCTGTAGCCCATGCCGCTCCTTCAAAATCAGCATTGCTCAACAGAACTTATACTAATAACGAAAATGTTCTTTCTTGGAGCTCTCCTATACTACAGCTTCTAGTCCATATGTGGCTTGAAATGTGGCTAGTGCAATAAGAAACTGATATTTAACATTTTATTGGAATTAATTCACATTTAAATAGCCATACATGGTGAGGGCTATCATATTAGGCAGGGTAACTGCAGCTGCTCTGAGTATTAGACATCTCAGAATCCCCTGGCCGAATGGCTTTGAGCCTGTTTCTTAGGCCCTTTAGTCTTTTCTCAGATCTATCCTTCTTAGGACAACTTCCCCACTAGTGTGCACACTCCCAGAACCAGGTGATGCTGAGGATGGAGCAGAATAGATTATCTATGCACATACAAAAGGCCCTCAGCGATCTTGATGGAGCCTAATGGAGCAAGGGGGCTATGTGTCAGCTCTCTCTCTACTGCCAGGTTTCCGTGTGGAGCTTTAAGGAGAACTCTAAATTCAAACTGGCCTTCTCAGTCATTAAATAAAGGTAGACGTTATCTGGGTTGCCATTGACACCATTGACCCCAGACCCTGCAAAAGTGGGTTTACCACAATAACAGACTTCATTTTGTTAACATCTGGATTTTCTGTTCTTCACTGCTTACTTGGTATCCACTTGGGTGCATCATAGGTGCTCAATAAATATTTTGAGGTAAATAAATCAAGTATGTCTATCATATCAAACTTTGGTTGATAATGGATGTTAAGCAGGCAAAAAGATAACTTCTATGGACTCGGTGCATTGTTTAGCAACTAATCCAACATCTGTATTTCCTACCAAAGTGGCTTTCAAATATGAGAAAGATAAAAGAGAAAGAGAAAACTGTAAGCAGAGAAAAAACAGTTCTTGGGGTGATACGCATTTGCAAAGCTTATCACAGGAGACAACTTTCCTAAAAACTCTGACCAAATCTGGGCAATGCTAGGAGGTGGAGATTCAAACTGAGTAAGGGCATTGTCTTTGTCTTTTCTTTACCTTTTTTGTTTGTTTGTTTACTATATCTAGACTTACAGCCTTCTTCAGTAATTTGGAAAATACAAATTAATACCTGAGCCCCACTATATATAATTTATAATTATACATAATTTTTTGAGGATGACATGATAAAAAAATATATAAAAGCCTCACTCCAAAAAGGAAGGTCAAACCTTTGTAAGTTATCCTTTTGCAATTTCCACAAAGAACCATGTAGAAGAATGTTCCCACCTTACATCCAGAGAGGTGCCTGGAGCAGGTGAGCCTACCTGTGTAAGGCCAGCAGGATTTTGGAGCACTGGGTAAGCCATATCATGAATGCTCTGTTAGGGAACAATAGTTCTCAGGCCTGTGTGAACCACATATTTCATGAACATTCACTAATGCAATTCCAGCTACATATTCCAACCTCTGTAGGCAATTGAATCAAAGGAAACTGAACCTTCTATTAGGTAGGAGGGGTGGAAGCTCCTACCTGTTTATGTCTGACAACAGAACCAAAGGACAGCAGCCACAAGTATAATTTTCCCAGCAGGCATGCACCTGAAGACTTGGTCCCAGCAGTGAAGATAAACAACTCTGACTTCACTTCTTTTTACAGTCAGAAAACCTACTGTTCTCATTCTTCAGACTGACTCCTGGAGGTGCTTACATGTAAGGCAGCTCATCTTAGAGGGAGAGCACTACAGTTTTCTTCACATAGGGAGAAATATGCTAATAATATAATTTGGATTACATTGAGGATCGTATGAAGAAAATTCTACACATTTCCTAAAAAGAGGAATGTCCCCAGTTGGGGTATTATTCATTGTTCTTCTTGTCATATTTTCTGTAGCGATCTGAAAAATTTAGACTATTTTGCTACAGTGTTCTCTGAAAGTTACCTACAAAATTAGTTTTCCTAATTAATAATTACTTAGTTACTTTTGAAAGTAATTAAAAGTCAGACTATACAGTTCCTTGCCCTCATGCAAGGCCCACACTTTGCTTCTCATAGTTAGACTAATATTCAAGGGTTTTTACCAATAAAATCTCTTATTTTTGGCAAAGACAGAAACAAAATGAAAAAATATTGCTTGGTGATTTAATCAACATTTTAAAAAACAATTTTTCAAAGGAATTAGGAAGACTGAAATAAAAAACTTTAAACCTAATTGAATTAAAACAAAAAATATAAAAAATTAAACACATTTTTAAACCAGTTTTTTTTTTTTTGCAAACTTTGAAGACATGATGTTGAGTGTAATAAGCCAATCACAAAAGACAAATACTGTATGATTCCATTTACACAAGATGCCTAGAGTAGTCTCATTTAGACACAGAAAGGAGAACTGGGGAGAAGAGGGGCTTGGGAACTTATGTTTAATAACTGTACCAAGGCCAAAGAACAGTCTACTTAAAAATTAAAAAAATAAGTTTTGTTATGTATACATGTATTTTGCCACAATTAAAAAAAAAAAAAGTTTTTTAACCTAATATGGCTTCTGGGTAAATCTCCAAACTTGGGGGAAAGAAAAGTGACAGCGAGCGAGAAATACTCTGTACGAAGCTGTTGAACCCATTACCACAGAAAGCTCCAGGAAAGCGGGAGCTGCTGGCCGCATTGTTCTTGGCTGCTCCCCAGCTCCCAGAAGGGCTCAGGTGAAGCAGATATGCAACACTTGTTCCAGCGAGTTAGGGGGAAAAGGAAAGAAGGGGAGGTATCTTTTCTCCAATTTTCTTAAGGTATACTTGACATACAGCACTGTTTAAGTTTCAGGGGTGCAGGACACTGATCTGACTTACATATATCCTCAGTCCTTTGTATTTGTGGGTTTGGCATTCGTAGATTCAACCAACCACAAATCAAACATTGGGGGAGGAACACACAATGCAACATAGAGATGATGTACTGTAATACTGTACACTTGAAACGTACATAATCTTATTAACCCATGTCACCCCAATACATTTAATAAAAAAAATATTTTTTAAAAGTTATGTTGCTACTGGCGTGTACTGCGTAGTTAGGCCTAGAAGAGTTGCATCTGTATTAAACATGTACAGACATTTTTTTCTTGTCATTTTCCCCTAAACATACAGTACAACTACTATTTATATAATGCTTACATTGTATTAGATATTATACATAATCTAGAGATGAGTTAAAGTGTAAGGAGGATGTGTATAGGATATACGGTAATTTTACGTATGAAACTTAGCATTCTTGAACTTTGGTATCCGTGAGGGTCTGGAACCAACCCCTCTCGGCTCAGAGGGATGACTGTTGTGTGAAATGATTACTACAATAAGTTTAGTCAACATCCATCATCTCACATAGGTACAAAAAAGAACACTTATTTTTCCTTGTGATAAAACTCTTAAGATTTACTCTCTGAACAACTTTCAAATATATTATACAACACCTATATACATAGTCATGAATGTTGCACATTATTACATCAAGGAGAAATATTTATTTTTTTTAAGTTGAGTGTCACAATCCCAACCAGCCCCAAACTGTGAACAAGCTGATGATTCAGGAAGACTCTTACTATCAAGTCACAGTGGAGTCTAATAATTACAGTTCTGCATCACTAATTGATCTTAAGCATGTGTCTCAAATACATTTTGTATAAAGCAATTAAATCTCAAGAAAGAAATTCTGTATGAGCTGTATAATTATAAAAATCAGAGAACTTCAGGCTGTGTTAGTATTTTAGGTAACAAATAATTTCAGCACTAAAATACTCAATTAATATTCAGAAAATGTCGACATATCACGAAGTATGCTGTCATTAGTTGAGTATAATGATTCAAATATGAAAACATATGCATTTCGGCATATGTATTCAGACAGAGGGAGAAATTTGCCATAATAAACATGTGGGTTTTCCCTGTTGCTGGTGCCTGTAATTTCACCCTCCCAGGTTGCCTTGTCTCTGCTCCCTGTACCACCAGACAAACTCAGGACTACACCATTTCTCTGATGACAATCCCTTCCCCAAAAAGCTGAAGTATCATCTTCCTAGATCTATCTAACATAGAGCCAACAACCTTTCAAAGCAGCCAAAACAAAGAAGTCAAGGGCACTGTGTCTTTATTTCATAATAATCACTATCCGTCAATTCCCAATGCTGGGTGGAAATTTAAATGTAACATCTGAATTCGGAGTGAAGGTTAACGTTTGAGTTGGTAAGTATAATTTTCGGAAAACTCAAATAAAATAACTTTCTACGCAGAGGCATCTCTAGCACAGGCTTAAATTTCCTACCAGGTGTGTGTACAAAGCATTGCACTTTTGTTGGTAGGAAAACACCTGCAGCGGCCTCATCACACAAGCTGTATCAGGGACTAGCCAACAACAGCTGCTGGGTCAGTCAGCCCGCTGTCCCTTTTTGTGTCTCATGAGCTGGTCCCATCTTTCAGTAGCTGAAAACAATCAACAGAAGAATAATATCTCATGGCATATGAAAAGTATATAGAATTCAGATTCTAGCCTTCAGAAATAAAGCTTTATTGGAGCACAGCTACACTTGCTCATTTACATGTTGTGACATCGATTGTGGCAGAGACTGTGCGGCCTCAAAGCTGAAAATATCTACTCTCTGGCCCTCGTAGAAAAATCGGTCAACTTCTACATGATAGGCCAGACTTAAAATTACATTGTTTGCATAACATTGATATCTAATTAGTCAAATTATTTCTTACTCTAATTCCCTGTTTTACAGGAGTAATTGAAAGGTTTATTTTTGGAGGCCATATATGTGGCACAAGACATCTCCTCCCCACCTCATCGCTCCCTTATGAAAAGTATTTATTCTTGCCCTGGCCAGGTGGCTCAGTTGGTTGCAGCATCCTCCCATACACCAAGAGATTGAGAGTTCAATTCCTGGTCATGGCACATACCCAGGCTGTGGGTCTGATCCCTGGTCCGTTGTATATGAGAGGCAACTGATTGATGCTTCTCCTCCACATCGATCCATCTCTCTCTCTCTCTCTCTCTCTCTCTCTGAAATCTTTAAACATATCCTCAGACGAGGTTTAGAAAACTATTTATTCTTGAAGCTCGTATTTTAATACAGTTGATTTTCAATCCTTGGACTATCTCAACTAATGAGGAAATAGTTTTCTTTTCCAAATCTATGTCCAAGGTATTTAGAGGCACTTTCAAGGTGGTTTTCAGCATGTCAACAAACCAGGAGAATTCAACATTCAACAATCTTACAAATGTAGGCATATACAACACTATTGGTAAAGCACTAACTATCCAGCCTTCACATCTACTGATTATCAGTTTAGGCCCGTGAACATCACAGTCAATGCCCAGAGCATGGGCCTTTGTACACTCACAATCAGGGTCAAGGGAACTGTAATTTCACTTGCTTGCTAGCAGTAGTTTGTAACAAATACTGTCTTCCATTCCAATTTCAAGGAACTAGATTAGTTAGGGAAGAGGAAAGAAAAAGACCTTCTTTAATTAAAGGTAGAGTTTTCTATTTTAAATTGCCTGGCATTTTCCCCATGCACATCCCTGAAAGCTCAAGCTAAAGAGTAAACACTGCCTCTCAAAGGATTTAGAAAATGATTCTGTTAACAATAGGCTTCATCCCTAGGAACACATGGGGATTATCTTTACCTTAATGAAGATGCAGGTACCTTTCTCCTTAGGGCATTGATACAGAAAGGGAGGGTGAAATCACAGGACAAGATAAAAGCAAACAGGACCCATCACTGAGCTCCAATTCACTGTCAATCTCTAATGCTACAGAAAGTATAACTGTTTCTCAGGCTACATCTTAGATGTAGCTGCTGGCTTCTATTAAAGGACCCTTTCTTTAGAGGACAGTGTGATAAATACTAAGTCTAACACTGCTTAGTTGGATGATCTTAGACAAGTTACAGAACATCTTTAAAGGTGAGATTCTTTGGAAAATGGGTAGGAGATAGCACATAATATTGTTGCAATGCTTAAGAATAGTTGTAAAGAACAGTGCTTGTGCAATAGTACTTAGGAACATACCATTAGTGCTACTTTGTTATTTTGCTGCTGCACAGGACATGTCAGGCTACGTGAACTCATGAGAGGCACAGCTAAAGCAACCAAGGGCTTAGATTTTGCATTCCAACTGGCTCTCATAATCTCATTTTCAAACTCCCTAACTCTCAGTTTCTTCATCCGTAAATTGCGGGTGGTAAAAATAAAGTTGTTTTGAATAATTACTACATGTAAATCATTCAATATAGTGTATCCCATAAACATTCCAAAAGTAACATCTGCCATCATTCTTCTCATTAGCCTTGCACAGCAGGTTGTGGTCCCTTAAAGAAGACTGTCCAGTTTGGTTTAGGAAAAAAAGAAATAGAAATAAAGATATAAGGCCCTGGCTGGTGGCACAGTGGATAAGGTGCCAGCCTGTGAACCCAAAGGTCGCTGGTTCGATTCCCAGCCAGGGCACGTAACCAGGTTGCAAGCCAGGTCTCCAGCCAGGTCTGTAGCTGGAGGCAGGTAAAAGGCAACCGTACACTGATGTTTCTCTCCCTTCCTTCCTCCCTCCCTGCCCTGCTCTCTAAAAATAATTAATAAAATCTTTAAACATAAATAAAATTAAAAGACAGACTTTTAAAGAAAAGAAGGAGAAATAAAGATATAATAGTGGAATCAGATATAAGTCAACCTGAGCTGAGGGCAGAAGGCAGCACGGCGCCTGGCACAGTCAAGGTTCAGTAAACGCTAGCCAAATGAGTAACTGAAAGGATGGATGGAGAAGGGCTAGCCCCTGCCTCCATCACAGACTCGGAGAACCTTCACAAAAAAGGTTCTTTATTATCTCCCCACAGTGCAGGCTCTAGGGAAATGCAATCTCTTCTTTTGTCAATGATTTTGCATTTTGGAGAGCAAAGTGTTGTTCTTTTTTATTTCCAGACCTCTGGATGTAGGGTGCCTCTTGCACCACCGCGGTGAAAATCTCCAGAGGGCTGCACACACCTGTGGCCAGGAGCCATGCTATTGAGCCAACTGTGGCCTTGTTGTGAGGACATTCAGCAGCTTCCAACAAGAGGTGGCAGCAGAAGAGGGGGATGGTGGCCTCACTGGTGAGTTCCTTCATCAGGAATTATAATAGCAAATTATGTCCTCTGGGGAGCACTAAGGGACTCTTTATCTCTGATCTGTCAGTTGCATAAATCAAATCAGAATCAGTATAATTTTCATTTAAGAAATTTCTTTTTAGTTCACTGTGGCACAGGATAGACAAAAGCAAGAGTTCTCAGTCCACTAAGAAATGCTCTCCCCACCTCCTAAGTGGTGTACAGTCCACAAAAAGGCAACACCCCCGAAATGTCAGGTAGGCCTTTTAAAGCCACCCAGGATTCTGAATGTGGTGATAAGGATCATAGTGTGTTTGTGAGGTCACATAGCTAGAAAATGACAGAGCCAGGGTCTGAATTTAGGCCATGTGGCGCCAGAGTCTACATCAACCCACCACCATGCAGTATTATTACCTTACTAGTAAGATGTGCAAAACTACAATGCAGAAAGGGTGAGAACCCACAAATCTCTAGCCACATGGAGATAGCACAGGATGAGAAAGCAGTTATACCCTGGACAAGCCACTGAAATTGTCTGAAGCTTTGTTTTATTATCAGTAAAATGGGGGTGATCAATGCTGAGGAGTATGCCCTCACTTTGCTCCCAGCACTTTCAGTAATAGCAATTACCAGTCATTGGAAAATTTTGTCCTCCCCCAAGTTCATGCAAAGGAGTAAAGTCAATGTCCTATAGAACTCTAAACACCAAAATCGCAACAGAAAAAATGGGCAAAAGTCATAAATCAAACATTCACCAAGGACCAAGAGTACTAATAGCTAACATTTATACAGCACCTACTAGTCTAAGTATATGAATATATTAATCCACTTGTTCTTCACAATGACCTTACAAAGTGACAAGATAAAGAAACCAAGGTACAGAGAGTCAGTAATTTACACAAGGACACATAAATAAAAAATACGGTGAAAAAACTTAACCTCAAGAGTAATCAGAAATATACAGATATTTAAAAATGAGATCATAGTTTTATCAAAATACAGTGGAAATTGTAATGTTCTATTTTATTATATATTTTTAAAATTGAGATACAGTTGAGATACAATACTGTTATAATTTTAGTGCAAAATATAATGATTTGATATATGTCTATGTTGCAAGATGATCACCATGGTAAGTTAGTTCACATGCATCACCATACACAGCTGCAATTTTAAAAACTTTTTTCTTTTCCTTTCTTTTTTTTTTCTTTCTTTTTAAAAAAGATTTCATTCATTATCTTCAGAGAGAAGGGCAGGGAGGGAGGCAGAGAGTGAGAGAAACATCAATGTATGGTTGCCTTTCACCTGCCTCCAGCTACGGACCTGACTGGAGAGCTGGCTTGCAACCTGGTTATGTGCCCTGGCTGGGAATCGAACCAGTGACCTTTGGGTTCACAGGCTAGGGCCTATCCACTGAGCCAGCAGCCAAGGCCTGAAAATTTTTTCTTGTTAATGAGAATTTTTAAGATTTCCTCCCCTAGCGCCTTTTAAATACACAATACAGAATTGTTAACTGTAGTCTCCATGCTGTATATTACATCTTCAGGACTTATTTATTTTATAGCTGAAAGTTTGTAATTTTTGACCAATTTCACTCATTTTGCCCACCCTCGAGCCCCTGCCCTTGGCAACCCCAATCTGTTCTCTGTGTTTGAGAGTTCCCTTTTTTTAGACTCCACATATAAGTGATGTTATATCATATTTGTCTTTGTGTCTGATTTATTGCCCTTACCATAATGCCCTCAAGGTCCATGTTGTTACAAATGGCAGGATTTCCTCATTTTTTATATCTGACTAATATTTCATTGCATCAAATTAACCGGTTTTAAGATGATAGTCAATGTTACAATGAAATGAAGCCAAACACTGATTGTAGATGTCTAAATGAGCACATTTCTAAAAAGCAATTATGGGGTGATCACTTCCTAACATCTAATCACTATGTTGTGCACCTGAAATTAATGTAATAGTGTATGTTAACTGCAAAGGGAAAAAAATTAAAATAAATAAAAAGTAATTTGAAAAGACACACTACTCTTTCATAAGTACACAAATATATTTGACAAGTCTTTGTTTTGAAATCTATGTGAAGGAAATAAAGATGCAGAAAAATATTTACGTATGAGAATGTTCACCATGGTATGACATGTGTACATGTGGGGTGTGTGTGTGTGCGCGCGTGTGTAACAATCTAAATATTCAACAATGGGAGAATGATTAAATTAGGAAAGTACAACTAGGTGACTGCTCCCACCCCTACTCATATTAGCTCCCTGATGAAAGAAACCCCATTAATAACGATGGAAATTTGTGACTAATAACTTGAGCGCACCCTGGGTTCATTCATTCATTCTTTTAAAACAGAGTTTGCTGAAAAGGAAATTCTATTCATCAGAGAAAGCCTGCCAAACACATCCCTCCACATCTTGCAACCAGGAGGGTGGAATTTCACTTTGCTGTGGCCCCAATTATGAGTTAGAGAGAGAGGCAGAGTTTTAAAGGCATTTTACAGCTGTTTGGGGGATGGCACACACTGGGAGGTGAAGGGAAGGGGGAATTTAAATTTAAAAAGAAACAGCTAAGCTGTTAGATCTCCAATTTAAGGGCTCTTTCATGGCTGAAAGAGGCTGGATCATTATTTCTCGCTTTAATCCTAAAAAATATAATATGTGACAAAAATCAAACCATAGGACCGCATAGGCTCTTTAAGAAAGGCAATCATTATTTGAGACTTTTTTCTAAGCCAATTTAGTTTTTATAAGAAGGACGGAACCAATCATCCAAGCCTGCTAAGTGTAGTGGGCCTGTCTAAAAGGCAATATGAATTAAATGAGGGTTTACTGTATGTGTCAACACTTTACCTACATCTCACAACAGTGAGACAGGTCCTCTTCCATTAGCATCCGCATCTCACAGAAGGGAAACTGAGCCTTAGATGGGCTGATTTGCCCCAAGTCACTCAAAGCCAGCAGTGGCAAAACTGGGTTTCAACCTCCTGTCTTACCTCAAAACTGATGCTTTTATCCTCCCTTTGACTCTCAATAATTAAGTTCTCCGAAATAGAAAGAATTATACACCCTATGGAGCTGGAACACCCATCTCATCTCATCATCTAGTCTGTGTAAGAATGCCTTCTAGATCAGCATTGCTGAATGGTAATGAGCATATGAATCAGGTGGGACATCTTGTTAGGATCTCGATTCTGTTTCTGTAGGTTGGGGGTGGGGCCAGAGATGCTGCATTTCTAACAAGCTTCACAGTGATAGTGGAAGTGCTGGTCATGCATACTTTGAGGAGACAGGAATCTAGCAAAAAGCACAAAAGTAAAAATTCTATTATAGATGTAGTAAAAATATCAAAGTTGAGACTGGCATGACCTATATTGCAGAGTAAAGTACAGGAAGTTTCAAATATTAAATATTAATGACAAATATTAAAAAAATGACACAAACCAAGTGTCTTACTTACCAGGAAATAAAATAGAAAAAAAGGAATTTAGAACTAAAGAGAAAGGAATATTATGTTTTAAGTGCATACAACTATTCTTTATGACTTCAGTAAAATTAACCAGTTCTGACAAATTATAAAACTTAAAGGAATTACCAAAGTCAATTTTTAAACAGTTACATAGACCTTTTCCATAGAACAGACACCCAAATTTAAGTACTCAAAGAATATTCTAATCTAGTTTTCAGATTTTTTAAAAAGTTTTTAAAAAGATTTTATTTATTAATTTTTAGAGAGAAGTAAAGGGAGGGAGAAAGAGAGGGAGAGAAATATTAATGTGCAAGAGAAAAATAAATCAGCTGTTTCTAACATGCCCGCAACTGGGGACCTAGCCTGCAACTCAGGCCTGTGCCCTGACCAGGAACTGAATTGATGACCTTTTGGTTCTCAGGACACCCAACCCACTAAGCCACACCAGTCAGGACTAAAACATTTTAATACTTAACACAAGTAAAGTCCTAAATTTGTCTCAATAACCAAAATGACCTAAATTAATGAATTTACAGTGATTTTAAATTAATAGCACTCTTCAAATAAACATCACTTCTTATTGTCACAATTAGGTAGCACTTTAAATATATACATATATTTATTAATATATATACTTAGTTAATATATATATTAACGCATGCTATAAGTGTTTAATATGATTGCATACTTTAAATGTTTTTCTTCATTATAAAGCAATATGGTATTTTAAATGATGTTAGAAATGATACAAGTTATTCATGAAAAACTGGCTTCTATGCATAATCATGTAAGTCAGGTGTGTATTTGAATGTTTATATTCCTACAATACTCTTTGGGGTATGTTCTAGGAAATAATTTCTGCATTTGCTTATATACTCTTTTTTTAAAAAAAATAACAAAATGCTGAAACTCAATTTCAGGAATGCTTTCTTTAAAATGTTAACATCATACTTCAGAACTCTCTTTTCTGCTTGAGAGCATATGTTGAGCGCTATTCTCATGCAGACTGAGGACTCTGCATGAGCCACTCACAACGTAACAACAGATAGTGAGGTGAGACATTAGACACATTTCTGCATTCTTTACTTAGTAGAAGTTGTATGTGTGTTACCGCTTCAAAATTTACAACAAAAATCTTCACCTCTCATTCTGGAAGTGTATCTGTCATTGTAACCTTATTTCCAGAGTTGGAGTAAAGAAATCAAATAGGCAACTGTGGTTTTAACTTGCTGTGTTTAATATAGAGAGCTTGGTTACTTTCCGGGAAATTTCTTTCCTTCTGGCTACAGGACAAGAAGTGAAATCATCTCATTCTATTATGCTTCTACATGCACCTAAAAAAGAAATTTGGGTTTTAGTGGAATGTGACCAGAAAAACCAAAATTCCTTCTTTAATATAAAGTTATTTCTTAACAAACTATAATATTATTAACCTAACAAAGAGCTTATAAATCTTTCTAAAACCAGGTCAAATTATCTCAATTCATCAAGATACTAAGATATCAGACATAATAATTAAGTTTGAATTGAATGACACAATACTTAAAAGGAATATATGGTTTAGGAGCTCTGGCTGGTGGCACAGTGGATAAGGCACCAGCCTGCGAACCCAAAGGTCACTGGTCCAATTCCCAGCCAGGACACATAACCAGGTTGTAAGCCAGGTCTTCAGCTAGGTCTGTAGCTGGAGGCAGGTGAAAGGCAACCATACATGGATGTCTCTCTTTCTCTCTGTCTCTTCCTTCCCTCTCTCTCTAAAAATAATAAATAAAATCTTAAAAAATATATATATGGTTTAAATATCTTTTTACAATTTCAAAATGTGTCTGTAACTCAAACTTAAGCTTCATATTTTATTTGCACATAAGAAATATTTATTGTTCATTTTGCACTAGATATTAATGTTAATTTTTACATATTTTATGCATTGAGGGCAATGTAATGGTCTAATTATATATGTATAATTGTATATATACACACACACACATATATATCCTTAGTGTAAATATTTTTTTATGTTTATGAAAGGTATTTTGTAGAGTGAGCTTTTACTAACAGTTTATTATTAACAAAGATCTAAAGAAAGTTTTATAACATAGGACTCTCAATTCAATTAGTTTCAATTAAGTTTAACAGATACAATTTCACTGGAAAGTCAAGATTTTTAAAAAGGAACCTAAATGGTCTATAGCTATACTTCTGAGGACTTTAAAAATACCTTTCAGGCCCTGGCTGGTGGCACAATGGCTAAGGCACCGGCCTGCGAACCCAAAGGTCGCTGGTTCGATTCTCCAGCCAGGGCACATTAATGAGGTTGCAAGCCAGGTCTCCAGCCAGTTCTATGGCTGAAGGTAGGTGAAAGGCAACCATACACTGATGTTTCTCTCCCTCTCTGCCTCTCTTTCTCTTCCCCTCTCTAAAAATAATAAATAAAATCTTTAAAAAAATTAAAATAAATAAAATAAATAAAAATAAAAATATCTTTCAAAAAGACATTGTAAATATTTAAATATCCAATTTAAATTCAGGTACAACAAAAATCTCAAATACAAGCAATAAAATTACAAAATGGCTATTAATTTCAAATTTTGTTCAGAAGTATTTCAACATTTGTCTAGTTTCTCAGAAACCAGCTATTTGTTTGATATTTCTGTAAGTGATGTCAAGCACTTGAAAAGCAAGTTTAAAAACAACTTTAAAATGATTTAAAAAACTGATGAAAAATGCTAGACTTCAATAAGCTTAAAAAGAGTTTCTTGCCACTTCAAAATGCTCACAGCTGTCACAGTACATGTTTCAGACACACTTTCAACTAGATTCTCAACATGGCCATAAAGAAGTTCTTTAATAGGAAGCTGAAGTGCATTATCATAGTGATGCTACTTCCATAGCAGGAATATAGTGCTATTGGTTTCCCATGCTTGGCAATGCTCTTAAAATAGGCTCCCAGCCCTGGCTGGTGGGGCAGTGGATAAGGTGCCAGCCTGCGAGCCCAGAGGTTCATGGTTCGATTCCCAGCCAGGGCACATAACCAGGATGCAAGCCAGGTCTCCAGTCAGGTCCATAGCTGGAGGCAGATGGAAGGCAATCATACATTGATGTTTCTCTCCCTCTCTGCTTCTTTCCCTTCCCCTCTCTCTAAAAATAATACATAAAAAATCTTTAAAAAATTCATTTCTTTGGGGAAAAAATAGGCTCTCAGACACTGACAGACAAGAAATGACTGCTGGTAAGCACGTTACTACATGATTGTCTGTCAAACTGAGTGAAAATTCTACAACCAAACAAAATCAATTTTTGATGTACTATATTAATTGATTACTAAAAAGCACGACAGACCCCAAAAAGTCCTGGGCAAGGGGGCATTCATTCACATTTCTGTTAAGTGGTATAATCGCATGCCACAGACCTAAAAGTGGAGAGACTCCTAGTGTGCCATGGAGGGCTAGTAAACATTAGAGGCACCCTATAGAAAGGAAAAAACAAAACAAATTGAAAATGATTAATTTCCACTAAAATAAGCTGAAAACTTTCCAAGAATTCAAAACATTTTTGAGAATTAGTTTGTATAAAATTAAATGATTTAGTAACTTACTGGACTTTGTGTCTCCCACAAACCAAATTACCTAACATATTCTTATCATTTTTATATCAACAAAGATACTTGTATGTAAATTATTTCTAGCTTCAAGTTGTGAATAATTTGTGTGGCAAGGTATAGAAAGAAAGCCATGTATGGTTAATACTGGTTAATACCATGCTGTCCTTCAATGAAGAATGATGAGGCTCTTCTGTCAGCTTTCAGGGAGTATATGATAAAAATGTCACATTGTTCTGTCTTAAAATTATGATCCAAAAAATATTTCAGCAGAATATTTCATTTTCCTACAGTCTTAAAAAAAAAAAAAAAAAAAAAGATGATGGCATAAACCTTGCCAAAATCCCTGTAGTATAAAGACAGGATTTCTGCCAAGAAAGCCATGCTGTCTTAATTAGAAATAATTTAACCAATACTGGATAAATTTAGTTGGTTGTATAGACTGAAATGTGGCTCAACCTTGGGTGGCATTTGAGAAAAAAACACAAATGCACACCATGTATAAGAATCCAAGTAACCTTATATTTGTAAATAATGGATGAAGATTGATAATTACAAAGATGCTTTGAAAAATAGTTGGTCCTTTCATATTCTGATGAGAATCTCAAGAGCAGAGAGGTTAAATAACTTACCCAGAATCAATCACCTAGATTGCCTGTTGGGAACAAAATAACCCCTAGATAATGTCCTTAATTAAACTCTAGGACAGGAAATACAATATAATGGATAGCAAAAGTGAAAAGAAACAAGAGTGGGCTGAACCCTGGAAATAGTCTTAACTCCGGGCTCTACCAGTCATTAACTTGGAGATCCAGGGTAAGTCCCTTAACTCTCCAGACATTTCTTTTCATCCTTAAAGTGGACTGGATTAGATGAATTTCTCTCTCCTTCTATCTTTACCATTCCAAAATTTTGTGCACATGAATAAAACAGCTCTTGCCTAAAATTTTACCATAAAGAACAACAGAAATTGCATAGACGTCTAGATTTTATGAGAATTTTAAATCTCCTTTCAGTTTTATATGATAGCAAGAAAGAAAGCTAAAGGATAATAAGAAGAAAGACACACTGCATGGGAAATAGGACTTTGACAGCAAAAGGAAAATTGGGAAAGAGAAAGAAAAACATATAAAGCAAGGAGAGAAAAGCAGGTAGATACACATGGGAAAAGATGCAGTCATAGGTAACAGTGCATAGAGCAGGCAGGAGAACAAAGACTAGACTGAGAATGTTGAAAGGAGAAGACCAGCAGAATAAAGTCCTTGAAGGCCACATTACCTGAAACAACATTAACAAAAATACTACCAGAATGAACATTTTTATAGTAGCTTATCATATATTTGTAGAATGTACCTACCCCCCAATTATTCATTTGTTCTTAAGCCAAGTGTATTTGCTTGGTTTTATTATCCTTACTATTTGACAAAAAAGAAATCGGTATTCAGAGATTGTAGGTGCCATGGCCACAGTTGCATAGGTACTAGAGTACATAAGGCAAGGACATGAGTTCAGATCCTCTAGCCTAAATACTTGTCTTTCTCAACCATATTAGTGCTGACTGTAGAGTTGTATCTTTTAAAAGGATACTATCAAACATTATAATACTTATTAGAAAAGGAAGTAAGTGAATATGGAAGGAACTAGACTTCAGAGTATATACTCTCTTTGAAAATGTGAGATACAAGCATGTCAGTAAATAACTAGCAAGACAAACAATAAACACCAATTAGGTTCAGAGGATGGTCCTCCATAGAGAACAGAGAAGATCCTGAGAATGCAGAGGATGTGAACCAGGCCTAGAATGAAAGCTGGGTCATTGGGCACAAGACATTCTCAAGTAAGTCAACCTGCTGGGTAGTGGCCAATCAGCCAGCCAGCCAATCAATCAATCATTCTATGAAATTTGTATAGGAACCTGTCTGAAAAGGCAAGTCCCAGCCATCCATCCTGGTGAGGGCCTGGAATACCAAGCTAATATTTTTGAAATTTATCCTATAAATAACAAGGACTCACCAAAGATTCTAAAACAGGGAGTTGAGATGTCAAAATATTTAGGAAAACTATTCTTCTGTTTCTGGGAAGAATGGCCCATAAAGTAATTTTCAACCGGTGTGCCACAAGAAGCATGCACTCCCTGACCATTTAGTCAGAGGCTTTGACCTTTTTTCCCTTAGATTGTCAAATAAAAGGAATTGACAACAGCCAACACAACAAGAGCCATCCAGTGTGAATGAATCAAAATTATACCTACATTATTTTTTTTTGTCATTTTAGCAAAAACTCTAATATCTAGTTTGGTACCACAGAATTTTAGTGATTAGTTCATGTGTGCCATGTGATGAAAAAGTTGAAGATCACTGGGTTAACAAGGAGAAGGGCGGCGGGAAAACTAAGATGTGTAGTGAGGGAGATAGTAACGTGTGAATGTGGAAAGAGGAGATGGCTGGTGAGCTCACGCAAGCGTGGCTTTGATAATTTGGAAGGCATTCACATTTCCTTCTTCCTACTGTAGTAGAGAATCACTGGGTTTGCAGCAAAGGACAGTGTAAAGGGCATAGAGTTTGAAACCAAATGACCTTGTCTGTCTGCTACTTGCCAGCCATGCCATGGCCTGACACCTGACATCCAGTGTAGGGCAAGCTCTGGAGTCCACTTCCTCAGTCATGTCCTCTTTCTATAATGTGCTGGCCCTGTAACAAAGGGCTTTTACGCATCACTTAAAAGCTCTGCACCTCATTTTCCTTATCTATAAAATGGAAATACAGGCCTATTTCCCATGACTCTCAGGAGGGGTAAATGAGTTACTAAAAGCACACAGTAAATGTTAGTTAAAAAAAAAACCCAAAACTCTTTTGACCCTCAGTTTTATCCTCTAAACACACACACCCACACACACCCACACACACACAAAGTACCATGTACTTTGAGGTTGTGTAAGTAACTGAGGTCAAATAAATTTCAGTTTTCTTTCCCCTATTCTTTCATGCCGATTCCTTTTCAATTAATGTAATAAATCTTTCCTGTGTGAAGATTTGGCAGGACATAGGGCCACTCCATACTTCTGCATCATTATTATTCAGATCACGTTCCTGTGCTTATGGCTTACATAGAATACAGAACAGTTGAGTTTGCAGTTTGTGTTGGACACTCAAGTGTACAACCCAGGGCTCTTCAGTCCCACTCACAACATTAGAAAACATAAAAGTCAAACTTAACATCAGAAAAATTCAGAGAATATTTCAAATTCAAGAATTTTGGCCTACCAATAGCAAGTTGAAGAAGATATAAATTTCAAACATCATTTGAAATGACATCTACTTTTCTGGAGGAGAGGGCGCTGGCAGATCTCTAACATGTTTCTTTCCAAGCATGGCCATTTGTTCAGTTCCATCAGGGCATATATGAAAGCTGACTTAAGCCTCCCTCTGAATCTTCCAGGAACAAGCAGGGGCACTAAACTTCTAACAGGTACACTTAGCTACGGTCAACTTCCCTCATCCTCTGTTGGCTCGGAGACTGATTGTCACCCAAGTGACTGGCTGACTGTTCAAACAGAGAATAGGGAAAATTTCAAAGCAAATTCTGTGATTATGAAGATACTTATACTAACTGCAAAATGCTCAGTGCTTTCACTTTTGTTACACACAACTCACACATCTTTGTCACCAACCTGACTTGTTTCTGCTGCTTTTTTAAAATTTAATTTTATTGTTGTTGTATTACATCCATCCCCTTTTCTGCTGCTTTTTATATCCAGTTTCCTCTGTCATAATCAACTGACTTAACTAGGTAGATATTCTGAATTAATTTAACAATGTGATACACCAAAGTAACAGTCATATTATAGGCAATGAAGGTGCCAGGGTGCAGTCACAAAGTAGTCCCAAATATGGAGAGAGAGCAAGCTCATTAGAGTAGGAAGTTTGTCTCATCAGCTGTCGTATTCCTAGGTCCTTGAATAGTACCTGGCAAAGATAGGAGTTGCTCAGTAAACATGTATTCATGAAATGGATGAATGTGTTTCTCTGTGTCCATGCATTCCCCTTCATTCATTCTTTCATTCACTGATTCATTCATTCCTTCAGTATTTGTCATGCGCTGTTGTGATACAGATGATTTACTAGATATCATAGCTCCTAGGAGGCAAACATGGCCCCTGACTTCAGTGAAGCTTACAGTCTATACCAGCTGTTCCCAAAAAGAGCATTCCAGAAACATCTTACCACTTTTTTGGTTGTCTCAACAATTGAGGAACATTACAAGGCTCTTTTGTGGGTAGTGGTGAGGGACATAAATGACCAACATTGTGTATGAGAGTCCCATGTAATAATGAGTGTACACCCCTCATGCCCTTGGGCCATACGGCTAAAAAACCTGTATATGAAATGATTCAAACCCAGACTCTAACTATTTCGCATATAACACAAAGCATTTTTCTATCCTTGTCAGATATACTGAATTTTCTAAATAGGAAAGTACTGTGTAAATCAATGGCAGATTATACTTCATTTGGAACTTTCCAAGAATGGTTGCCATTGTCCCCAATAGCCACACACCTGTGCCACACTGTTACTCTGCATTTACAGCTGCCCCGTCCATGCTGCCATCATACAGGACAAGCATGTGACTTCTACATCATGTTTTCCAATGTGGTCATGTCTGTAAAATCACAAATTGAAATACATGCTACTGAAGCACAAATAAGTAAATTACTTCTTTTGGGTTCTACAAATTTTGTGTCAGTCATATTAACTATTAATTTTATTGCATAATCGTAAAGGAGTCGTGCTAAAGTACTTGTAAAAGAAACTGAGTTTGCTAGAAATACCACTAACCTAAACAATAAATAAGGCAAATAATTACATTTGTCTGAAGCAAATAAACTGGGTTCTGTGACAGAGACAAATGGGAGGACACACTTTATAGAGGGAAGTCATGGAAAATCTTTCTGAAGAATCATAGTTTAACTAAGACCTTAAGGGTAAGAGCAAGGGTCAAGAAGAACATTTCAGAAAAATGAACAGCAAGTACCAAGGCTGTGAGGCTGGAGAGGGCTTTGCTTGTTGGAGGAACTGGGGAAAAAATGATGATAAAGAGGGAACATGATTGCAGACAATGTGTTTCCCGGTGGTGCTTGGTAAGAGTTGGACACAAAGTGCGCAATGGACTGGCTAGTGATGTTTGAATGGATCAGGCATCACTGTGACAGGAAAAAAGGTGGGTAGCAGCCCAAGTCATGGTGGCATCATCAGGTTCCTGGCACTCCAGCCCTAAAAGAAGGGGTGACAATGCAAGAGCCCCCAGAGGCCTGCAGGCCTGCAGAGGCCTCTTGGGATGGATAGGGGGCACCACAGTCCCAATTAAGAAACCCTTCCTTGTAAAAATGTCCAGCGAGGTGCATTCTGGGGGAGTGTGAGGAGGGGTGGTTGGTATATTTTATCTATGAATTAGTTGACTTAGATACCAGAGAGGAGAAAGAAAAATATCAGGCCAGACATGGGGAGCCTAATTGGCTGGGTTCAAGCCAGATACTTCTTTAATGAAAACTTTTGATGATATGAGGGGAGACCCCACAAAAATCAGAATTATCTTCTGGAGGATGAACACCTTGTACTACAGGCTCCTCCTGCTGGGTGAGTGTTCTAGGAACCCATCTGTATCAGTGCACCGGCTGGCATTGTTGTGAGAGGTGGCATTCAGCTTCAGTGAATATTTCTGAAGACTTTTAGTATGTGTTCCCATTTTATGATGGGCGATTTATGAGCACACCTGCCCACACTGTGCTGAATGTTCAGCTGTTTATGACTAAAACTGGCATGACTCTCATGCCCCACCCTCCCTATTCACCTGATCTCTCCCCAAAAGACGTTCATGTGTTGTTTCCCCAGACGAAAAGGCCCTCAAAGGGAAACATTTTGCCAATGTGAAAAAGGTAAAACAAAAAATGGCAGAAGCATTAAAGGCATCAAAATTGATGAGGTCAAACACTGTTCTGAGCAATAGAAAAGCATCTCAATAGTTGTATTGCATCAAATAGAGAGTACTTTGAGGGTGACTGAAATTTAAACATGTAAGAATGAATACACAATTTGTTAAAAATAAATTCTGAGTTTTTTGGCCCCCTCATAACTAGAGCTCTTGATTTTTGCAGAGGCTCTGTTGTAACATCAAAAGAAATAATTTAAAGGCTGTATTTTTTCAAGTGTTACAATAGTTCATGTGGTATCATTTATCATCCTGAGAACAAACCACATACAAAATGAATACCTAATGCTGAGTTACACATGGGAACCCTAGTTTAAAAAGAAGTTCACTGGATTTTTTTAAGTATAATAATTTTTAAAAATAGCAGATTCATACCTAGAAAAGAATAGCTACAAGTAGGGTTTACATAAGACAAGATGTCTCCAGGACCCCAAAATCTAGAAAGCTCAAATAACAAGAGGCATCAGAAGTATTATGTTTAGCTTCCTGAAACACTATAATATCTTCACCTACGAAGTAACTGCTTAAGAAGGAGGCTGCACATGGTTCTGCAACAGTTATATTTAATTTCCCGAACCCTGCCAATCTACAATGCCAGAAGAATATGTAGATGATGAACCTATTTTAAGACCCAGCAAAGTTATCTTGTACTGTTTGGCCTACCTTACTTGTAAGTGCCCCATTCATTCCTCTGCTATCAGGCCTTTGGCCCTGAAGTGTCTTGAGACATCTCTAGAGATGGCATCCTCATCCCTACGGCCCTAATTGCAAACCAAACCAATAATAGCAATTAAGAAAACATAACACAGTACAAATAAACACAATGACTCTGGCTTTCTTTTCAGCCTTGATTCTCCATGGTCAGGGACACCCAACATAACTGGCCACTTGGTTACACTGTTCAATTCCTCTTCAAGCTGCAATACCACTGTCTTGGCATAGGCCAGTGCTTTCTCACCCCAGGACTCTTTCAATAGCCTATATGCCTTTCCAAGGGCTGGGCATGGTGATGGTGGAGGAGGCAGAAGGGATGGAGTATGGATTGAGGATTGGGATCAAGTGTAATGGAAGTTCTCTTGGCTCTTTACCAAGAGGGCTGTTCCTGAGAAAGTCTGGATTTCTAGGCAAGCAATTTAAGGGCCCAAACAGGAAAAAGAAAACTTTCCAGTGCTTAATAATGCCTGCCAAATGATTAATCCCTCATCATCATACAGTGCTTTCCTATTTTCCAGGTTTTTATATACATTTGATCCTTGGGATTAATAGGGTCACAGTATTATTACTTCAATTGTAAAGATAAGGAAATAAATTCTCTTAGATACTGAATGATGTGCTTAATGTCATCTAGTTAAAGCCTGTTTCAGGCTTTTTGTTTTTTTTAAGGAAACATGAAGTTTTATTTTAATACTAATCAAGTACTTATCAAGCTATTAGCTACTTGCTGGTATTGATAAATATCAGGAGTTTCAAAATATGAATCAGGATACTTATAATTTGACCCATGCCTAGAAAGATTATTGTTTATACTAGAAATAAAACTTGGTTTATGTTACTTCATGATAATGCTTGGGGCAAAGAAATAGATGACAGTTGTTGTCGGAGTTAATAGACTAAAAAGATATTCTATGATAAATATGTTAATTAAAAGTCTTTAACTGTCACAGAGTAGTATAAGGGAAATTATTTGAGGATTAAGCTAGAAATCTAAATTCATAGTCTCAATCTAGATTTCAATGGGTAAAAAATGTCAGTAGTTCATAATCCCTGAGGCATTCCGGTCTCTCTTAATAAGCAGTTACTTCCTTTTTTCCCTTTAGTTTTAGAGGTCTGTGTGTTCATCTTATTTTATTCTGTGATTTATATTGAATCAATATAGATCATCAAACTATAAAAAGAAATGCTAACACAATTAGTTTATATCATGTTATCAAGCTAAAATCATTTGTGAAGTATGTAAAAATATAGATTTCATACAGAATCATAAAATTATGCCCCATTCTAAAATTCTATTTTAAGATATAAGTAAGAGCACCTATAATTAAATTTTAAGCTTATTATTATTCAGGAATCTTCTCTCTTCAAGATTATAAGATGATTTTGTCTTTAATTATCTTTTTACTGAACAGATATTTTGCTGCTATCAAATGTAACATTTCATGAATAAAAGCAAGAAAATAAGTAAACCTTTATTAAAATATTACTATAATTTACCACTTCACTACAGATGACATAATATGCCTGATAGATTCAAAATATGCTCCCATATTCAGTTTGCAGATTGTATAGATATGAATGTATATATGCCTTCATTTACTCAGAAGATGAATAAATCAAATTTGCTAGCAAATATTTTCAAACTGTGCTATATGTACCATGTAAAACATTCTTCCTTAAGAACAATGAAGTGCTACAAAGAAATGTTTTCTTTCAGTGTTACCTGAAACATAGTTTTGCAACTAAATGCATGCATTTCATTGTCATTCACATAAAAATGAAATACAAACTTTTGAAAATATTAAATCTAATTAAGAGAGGCTCTTCCAAAGCAATGAACAAAGGGCAAAACAACGTCAGTAAGAGTTCTTATAAATAGCACTCCTGGAATGCTTTTAAGCCATGTACTTGCTTATCATTCCCTTCTCTCTCTCAGTTTATCAGTCCTACTGTTCTCTGTTTCGGTACACTGCCATGATAACATTGGTCACAGACCGGATTCTGTAACCTGAGAGCATTCATACAGTGGTGACATGTGCTATCTCCACAGCCCCTCACAATAAAGCAATTATGTTCTCCTGGTGCCGTCAGGATCAACAGGACCCCATACCATGTTTTTCCTTGCTTCACAGAAGAGCCCATGATGTGTAAAAGTCACCACAATTCATGCAATTGAAAAGAAAATATGAATATATAATCAAGAGGTAGTACCTTTCCTAAGGGTAAGAATGAAGACTAGTCAGACTGACTGAGGTGCTAAAATGTACCTTCAGTGACTAAGGCTAGTCTAGCCTGTACAGCTGAGGCACCACTGGAAATACAAAGAAGGGACAGACCTGTGAAAATGTCATCTGTCAGAGCCCTGCAAACAGATCAAACGTCCTTATTAGGAGAAACTGCATGGGCCTTAGCAGAGCAATAGGACGGTAGAGGATTTGAAGTTCTGCATGTCTGTATTTGTATTTATATTTTAAATGATGCAGTTATTTTCCTTAGTTTGTAAACGTTGTCAACATTTTGACTTACCGAATTGATGAATTAATCAGGAAAAAAAGTTTTGAAGAGAAATCACATTTTACAATGGATTCTACAACCTTGAAAGAAATAGGAGCATGGATCTTATATCAAAAAGTCTTAATTTCAAAAATTAAAAACTTTAATTTATTATGATGGCCTATTATTTTGTGTGCTTTCCTTGAGATTTAAAGCAGAGAAAAAAATTACACAAATATGCTGGGTTGGAAATGGTTTCTCCCAGGTGGTCATACCATCTGGTTTTCTGCAGTAGAATGAAAAGGGTAGAAAATAGGATTGATGAACTAGCATGTGAGCCCAACAAAATTTTGAAAGATACCAAAGGTTTTAGATGTAAGGAGTAGTCTTCAAATTCATTATTTCACCCAATTAAAAATATACAGAGGACTGCAAAGATGCCACAATCAGTAGGTTACAGAATCAGGAAAAGGCCTCTGACCCAGTCACATTCCCCCAAGCACTTTCTTTCTTTTTTCATGAAATTTATTTTTATCACTGAACGAATTGTCTTGTAATCTGAAAACCAAAAGGATGATGGGACAGTTTATACTTCATCAAAGCCTGCAATTTCAAAACAAATAAATCAAAACAAACAAAATAAAAACTTATGTAAAATCTGGCTATAAGTGCAGAACACAACAAAGGGGAAAAAAAGAAAAATGATATATATGCAGACTTTATGAAAATATCTTTAGGGTGACTTCTGGTCAAGAGGGGTGTGTAGGTAAACATGGGTCACCTCCTTGAACAACCAAATCAAAATTCCAAATAAACTATAGGACAGCTGTCACTCAGAACCAGCAGTAATCAAATTGAATGGAAGTCTGACAACTACAGAATTAAAGAATCCAGACTGGTAGGAGAAGTGGAGATACAGAATAGGCTGGTTCCACATCCACAGGTGGTAGATAAAATTTCGGGAGGGGTATCTCAGGAGTGTGGAGTCCCAGCCCCATACCAGGCCAGGGTTCCAGTGCCAGGAAGATAAGTCCTCATAACTTCTGGCTGCAAAAACCATTGGAGATTGAGTCAGCACAAGAAACTTCTGGAGTCCCAAAGAGTTTCTCTCAAAGAACCCATATACAGACTTACTCAACTAAGTCCCTCTGAGCTTCAGCACAGGGGTAGAAGCTTTAAAGGTACAAATGGCACACAGCGAGAAACTGAAGTGTCTGGCATCAAGGCAAGAGCTGGGGGGCAGCTTTCTCCCAGACAGAAAGGTGGGCAGAGGCCACTGTCTCTTTTCCAGCATATCTGAGATGCCATCAACCTGGCTAAAACTGTGCTCTGCCTGGGAGATTCCCTGAAGCTCTGTCCCACCCAATTTACAGGCCACTCAAGCTGTTAACAATGGCTTTTTCATATGAATGGTGGTCTTAGCTCAGGCTTCACAACTTCCCAAGTCCTCTCAAATAAACAACCTCTAGCCTCAGTGAGCCCCCAGCTCCCATACCTCTGGCTAAGTAGCCCTGGATCCAGCACTAGCAGCAGCCAGTCTAGGTTCACAGCTTGGCTGATCCTCAGAACCTCCAAGTCCAGCACAAGTAGCAGCCACATCAGATTGCTTTATAGCTCAGGCAGCATGGCCCTGGGCAAAACACAGGTGGGGGCTGACCTTGACCTGCACCACCCAGGACACCCCATAGCCTGTACTCCCAGTGCACAGCTACAGACCACAATGGAGCACCACCACCTGCCTCTGCACAGCTGATCCTCCATGGAGGGTGGAGGGTGGTAGTCAGTGGTCACAGCCAGTCCTTGCAGCTAATTGGCCTGGGTAAATCCCCCCTATTGATCTGCCAATGGTAATCAAAGCTCAATTATAAGAGGAAGGTGTACTTAGCCTACGTGAAGGGCGCACCTTGAGTACCCAGCTTGGGTGGTAGAAGAGGTTGTGCCACTGGATCCTACTACATTGGTAGGCCACGCTACCAATACAGAGAGTCAAAGCAGCTCTACCTAATCATAGAAACAAACACAGGAAGGCTGTCAAAAAGAGAAGACAAAGAAACATGGCCCAAAGGGAAAAAAAGATTACAATTCCAGATAAAAAACTGTGAAAATGAACAATATCACAGATGCAAAGTTTAAAAGACTGGTTATAAAGATGCTCAAGGAACTTAGTGAGGACCTCAAAAGCATAAAAAAGATCCAGTTAGAAATGAATGATACATTGATTAAAATAAAGAACAATTTACAGGGAGACAACAGAGTGGATGAAACCAAGAATCAAATCAACGATTTGGAACATAAGAAAGCAATAAACAAGCAATTGGAAGAACAAGATAAAATAAAGAATAAAAAATATGGAGGGTAGGATAGCAGCCTGTGAGACAACTTTAAGCATTCCAACATTCACATCCTAGGGGTGTCAGAAGGAAAAGAGAATAACCAAGAAATTGGAAATCTATTTGAAAAAACAATGAAACAACACTCCCCTAATTTGGTGAAGAAATTGACATGCAAGTTTGGGAAGCATGGAGGGTTCCAAACAAGATGGATGCAAAGATGCCCACTCTAAGTCACATCATAATTAAAATGCCAATGTTAAAGAAAGAATCTTCAAAGCAGTAAGAAAAAGCAGTTACTTACCTTTAGGGGAGTTCCCATAAGGCTGTCAGTTTATTTCTCAAAAGCAACTTTGCAGACTAGAAGGGATTGACAAGAAATATCAAACTCATGAAAAGTGGGAATCTACAGTCAAGATTGCTCTATCCACCAAAGACATCATTTAGAATCGAAGGGCAGAAAAAGAGCTTCCCAGACAAGAAAAACCAAAGGAGCTATCATTACCAAACCATTATTATATGAAGGTCCTGGAGAAAAATATAGGCAGTAAACTTTTGGATATCCTACGGAGAAATATGTTTACTGATACTTCACCAAGGACAAAGGAAATAAAAGAACAAATCAACAAATGGGACTATATCAAATTGAAAAGTTTCTGTTCAGCTAAAGAAAATATTAGCAAAATTCAAAGGGAACCAACTGTATGGGAAAACATAATTGCCAATGATACCTCAGATAAGGGTCTGATCTCCAAAATATATAAAGAACTAATGCAACTCAACACCAGGGAGACAGACAGCCCAATTAAAAAATGGGCAAAGGACCTGAACAGACAACTCACTGAGGAAGATATACAAAGGACCCAGGGGCATATGAAAGAATACTCAACATCACTAGTCATCAGAGAGATGCAAATTAAAACCACAATAAGATACCACCATCTGTCAGAATGGCAATCATCAACAAATCAACAAACAACAAGTGTTGGCGAGGATGCGGGGCAAAGGGAACCCTCATACACTGTTGGTAGGAATGCAGGCTGGTGCAGCCACTGTGGAAAACAGTATGGGGTTTCCTTAAAAAACTAAAAATGGAACTGACTTTTGATCCAGCAATTCCACTACTTGGACTATACCCAAAGAAGCCTGAAACACCAATTCATAAGAACCTATGTACCCCTAAACTCATAGCAACGTTATTTACAATAGCCAAGTGCTGGAAACAGCCTAATGCCCATCAGTGGATGACTGGATCAAAAAACTTTGGTACATTTACACAATGGAATTCTATATAGCAGAAAGAAAGAAGGAACTTGTACCCTTTGCAACAACATGGATGGAACTGGAGAGTATTATGCTTAGTGAAATAAGCCAGTCAATGAAGGACAAATATCATATGATCTCACCCATTACGGGACAATAATGAACAAAACTAACAACAAGCAAAACAGAACCAAATATATG